>JANZLQ010000040.1:15738113-15750814 GCA_026212715.1 Elanus axillaris
GGGGGCCGCCCCCCCGGCGCTGACAGAGGAGCCGCCGCCTGGGTGACGGCTGCTGGTGGGTGCTGCCTTGTCCTGGGTGAAGAGAGGCTCCAGCCGCCGCTGGCTGGGCGTGTGGGCTCGGTGATGGCCCCGAGAAGCACCATCGTCTCCTTGCACGTGATGAAAGTGAGCGCTGCGGGCACCATCCCCGTGCCGTGGGAGGATGAGGAGCTGGGACCCCTCCAGGATTTCTGCTGGGAGCTGGGTGCCCTCGAGGCTCCTCTTCTCCCTGCTTTCCGTCCCGGACAAGTGTCTGTTCCTGTGCTTGGGGAGCATGATCCGTGCCTTTCTGTTCCTGCCTCGTGCTGGCTTGGTCTTGCCTGGCTTGGCAGTGGGGAACTGGTTGCAGGATGAAAAGGAATTGAACCCAGAACTGAAAGCCGGTGGGCAGCGAGGTGCCGGGGCTGCGGTTTGGGAGCAGTGGGGTAAATGCAGCCACAGGGTCTCTGCCTGCTTCTTCCAAAGGGAGGTTTCACAGGGGCTAAATGCCATGGGGAGCCCCGTGGGCAGGGACAGGGGACATAAAATGCATGAAGGGCAGCTGGAAATGATGTCTTATTAGTGATGCAAAAAGCAAAACCGGAAGGAAAACTGTAAGAGGTTAAAATGCAAAACCGACATCCAAACAGTTGGTTATGGAGGGGAAATGAAACCAGTCTGGATTTAAATAAAAAACCCCAAACCCCAGAATAAGAGCACATTGGTGAATGGGAAGTATAAGATAGGATTTACAAAAGAAGTTATATCACAGGGAGAAATCTGTGGCTTGCAGTGTAAAAGACAATGCAGAAAAATGAAATGTATTAAAAGCAGGGAAGTTTAGCACGGGAAGTGACCCGTGACATGTTGGGAAGGCGAGGGTTGTCATTTGCATTGCAGAAAAATGTTGGTATGTAGTTAGGGGAGAAAGCTGCAGGATGTGTGTGAGAGGCAGTAACTTTCCACTCCAGCAGAACTTGGGAGGTTACACAGCAAGTGTTTAAAGTTCACATCCAAGAGTTTTAACAGAGCCAGCCGAGGGATGGCTAACTAGGAAGTTAATGTTTTCAGTAAGTTAACATCAAAAAAAGTGATGTAAGGAGTTGTTAAATGGGATTTAGGAGATGGATAAGAGCCCCCCTGTATCTCAGCCTTTCCAAGTAAAAGTGGAATGGCTGATGCAAGGCTCAGCTCACCAGGAGTTAGGAGGGAGCAGATTCAGAGATGGGATTAGCGTGGCAGACCTATTTGCCATCTCATCACAAAGGTCTGTTGAAGTTTGTTGGATGAAGATAATAGTGTTGCTGTTGTGAACTGGCACTGTGCCATTTGCCTTGCTACCCTGTATTTCACTTCAGAACTCGGAGCAGTACAAAGTAAATGTAGTCCATGTTAAATGTGGTAAAACGGCATATCTTACAGTTCTCCAGGGGATGTTCACATCCGCTGCCTGTGTGGAATTGCTGGAGAAATGTAGGCTTCCCACTTGAATGCTTTGTGGTCCCAGACTGCCTGACTTTCTATAAAGCTGATGCCAAACCCCCCAGATACCATCATAAATGACAGATTGTCACCTAGCAAATGTATTTGCAGGAGATCATGCAAGAGACAGGCTTTGGCCCAATCCTCTAACATCTAGAAGGAGCAAATGCAGAGCCGTGCCTAGGAGGGGTGGCTGAACTGTAGAAAGCTGTCTGGGAGCGAAGGGGATCCCAAACTTCCCAGGACAGGGTAGGCATGCTGTGGCTGCGTGCTGTGAACATGGAGGGTTTGCAGTGTGGCACTCGGGTTTTGTATCCGATTTCTCAGGCTTGGTGTTTGCAGCAGTCGTAGCACATTGCAAAGCTCACGTGGCACCGTGGAGGTGCCTCTCCCTCCAGACTAAACAGTGTTTTGTTCTTGTGTGTGATTCTGCTCCCTCTTTCAGTTCAATTGTTGCGTACCAGCCAGCAGGTGACAACAGCCACACGTTTGATGTCACAGCGATGTTCAAGTCCATCGGGATCTTCCTGGGGATATTCAGTGGATCTTTTGCAATGGGAGCAGCTACTGGAGTTGTGACAGCTTTAATATCCTTTTCGTTGTTTTTTTCCAAGTGTTTGCTTAATAGTTCCTTTTTTTGCTGTGCTGCATCTCACCCAGACGCAGTATTTCATGATTTGTTGCCCTAGTAAATGAAAGACAGTGCCATAGACTTTTTAGGGGCAGGCTGTGTAGTGTTGCTGTGATACCCAACTGAATTTTATATGGTCTTACCCTACAGTTCCTCTCCAAATTGTCCTTAACCATCTGCAACGTCACCAAGTTCACCAAACTTCGGGAGTTCCCATTGCTGGAGACTGGCTTGTTCTTCTTGATGTCCTGGAGCACGTTCCTGCTGGCTGAAGCGTGTGGCTTTACAGGCAAGCTGCAGCACAGCCCTGCGTCTGGAACGGAGATCTGTGGGGGTGATGGGGATATTGAGTTTTGCTCCTCCCAGTGTTGATTGCAGCCAGGGCTTTCCCTCTGCTTTCAGAAGTTTAATTATTCTGGGTTCTGGGGTTATTGCCTTAAGTCCCCTACACTACTGGGGTGCAGCTCAGCTTCCTTTTCATGACCAGGAGCCTAACATGATGCTCTGCTCCCCAGGTGTGGTGGCCGTACTCTTCTGCGGGATCACACAGGCCCATTATACCTATAACAACTTATCTACAGAGTCCCAACACAGAACTAAGCAGGTGAGAGCTCCTCAGCCTCCTTCAGCCTCTCTGAATTTCAAGTTCAATATTTTTCCCTTCCCTCTAGCCAGAATTAGGTGTATCTGTCTTTCCACAGATGGAATTTACTAGGGTTGCTTCTGCAGAAGTATTTATTGCGTGATGGATGGGCTAACATGTTTTTCTTGTTAAATCTGTGTTACCTCTAACTCACTTTTAATTTGTTTTTCTCTTTCAGTTGTTTGAGCTTCTGAATTTCTTGGCAGAAAACTTCATCTTCTCATACATGGGACTTGCACTGTTCACCTTCCAGAACCACGTCTTTAACCCTACCTTTGTGGTGGGGGCTTTTGTATCCTTTGGACCCCATTTTATAAGACAAAAAAGGAAAGGGAGAGGTGCCTCATTCCCAGTTTGTGTTTTTCATTCAGATGTGTGGGGGTTTTTTTTCAGTCAGTCTAGCTTTATTTTTAAAAGGAGATTTCTCCCCTGTAGTGGTGCCTTTGCTGGTTATTTTAAGAAGATGGAGATTCTTTTCCTGGCTTTTCTGTTTTTTTTTTTTCTCCACCCTGTCTTGTCTCCTTTTGTGGGCATTCGAATCAGCTGCTGCAAGGACTTGGCGTTCAATGTGAATGTGGTGCTGAAGTACCAGGCTTCGTCACGTGGCAGTGTGGCACCAGGAGTGGCTTTGCGAATGGGAACCGCCTGGTATAGCTGTTTATTTCCTCTTTTCTCTGCCATTCCATTTGCTTGACCCTGAAAAAAGGCTGGGTGTTTTTTTTTTTTTCTTGTCAAATAGTAGATGCCTTTGAATGATGTCATGAGAAAGGATTTCCTCTTCTGCAGGCTGATGCTAATGGAAACAGGCTATGGCCCTGGTATGTCGCAGAAAAACAAGGATTTTGAACAAATTTTTTTCATATCACAGGGAAGCCAGTTTGGATGTGCAGAATTACTTTCACCCTTTGCCTCCACTGAAGCAGGTTTATACTGATAAATAAAACGTTGTTCTCTTTGCCAGTGCTGGTGTGTGGGTTTGCAGAGGGGTCTACTGGATTTCCCTGATGAGCTTTTGCAGGGTTGCAGTGGGGTAAAGGGAGTAAAGTGCAGGGAAATGCCATTTGAGTGGTTAGACTGAAATTTTGTGCTATGCCTCTTCAGCAGGAACTGGCTAACTCACTGATGAAACAGCTCATTTATGAGAGATATCATGAAATACGTCTGTTATGCAAATTCATGATGTTCAGGAAAGAACATAAAAGCTGGAAGCATTTTCCATATTATTCAAGGCTGCACTGAATACTGGCTGCAGGATTATTTTTGCCATCTGGGTGCTAGTATTAAAAGACACAGCTTCAAAGATAAAAAGCAATGTGAAGGGGCTGGTGATTCCTGTATCTCGCAGGCTATGAAAACACAAAGAGCATTAGGTTTTGTTTTTTCCTTCTCAACTGCTGCTGCTTTCATTTTGCTGAATAATCTTTGGGAACGAGTCTTGGCTTAAAGCTTGAAACCCAGCTGTGAAGTGTGGCATGCAGGGGAATGTCGGAGGGGTTGTGGTAGCTGTGATAACTTGAGCTTCACAGAGTACAAATAATTCTTGGGGTGGAAAGCAGACCCAGCAGGGGAGAGCATACAGTGGGAAATGGTGGTTCTTCTCTCCTCTCACTCATCTAGCCTGCCCTCTCATCATTTCCCTTGTTTATTTGTGCTTGCCTCTGTATGATACTTCTGAATTGCAGCGTGTACTTGGCTTCAGTGAGACAGTAGCATGCTCTTCCCACACTGCTGTAGCACTCAGAGCTGGGTTATTACCTTTGTATCCAGAGGACTGGTATTTCTGAGGCTCCCCGGCGTTTCTGTCAGGCAGTAGAAATTGGCGTTGTGTGCAGAGGTGGGATGCAGTGGGAGACATAGGAAGAGCAATTTCCTTAACGTGTGCAAATACAGCTTGCTATCTTCCTAGGAAGAGCTGCCAATATTTACCCACTGTCATTTTTACTGAATCTGGGGAGAAGAAATAAGATCGGAACAAATTTACAGCATATGATGATGTTCGCTGGTACGTTATTGCATCTTTACCTCCAACCACAGGGCTCATCTGCGCTTCCTTGCCCCTGACCACCTGGAAATACTCCTTATTCAACTCTAAATCTCTTACGGGCAATGTCTGGAGAAGAGGCTGGGCAGGAAAGGGCTCCCTTAGGCTCAGTGGTGTGAGTGCCTTGGTTCTGAGATGTAGGAATGAGCTCCTCCTGCCCTGCGCTTGAGTGCACTGTGTGGGGCAGGAGGAGGCTTTGCCTTTCTGGGCTGGGGAAGAGTGGCAATAACCCAGGCTTTCACAGTGTGTGCTGTGAAACCATCACAGTTAAAGCACTGCGGTCTCCTCCAGTGGTGGATGTCCTGTCAAAGGGACAGGACTGCATGTGGGGCAGTGCGATGTACACCTCAGGGCGGGGGAAGCCTGCGTTGCGGGCAGCCGCCTGTGCCATGGGCTGACACCTCTCCTCTGCCGTCCCTTCCCCGGCAGGGCTGCGAGGAGCCATGGCCTTCGCCTTGGCCATCCGTGACACGGCCACCTACGCCCGGCAGATGATGTTCAGCACAACACTCCTCATTGTCTTCTTTACGGTGTGGGTTTTCGGCGGGGGCACCACGGCCATGCTGTCCTGCCTGAATATCCGGTGAGCGTGGCATGCGTGGGGCTCTCCTGGCGCAGCACATCCTCTCCCTCCTCCCGCTTTTACATGAAGGTGCTCAGTTTTAAGGAACAAGAGCAAGATCGTGTCCTTCCCCCGTCCCTGTACTGTGGCATGTGCCTGCGTGGCATTGCTTGTGCTAACCCTGTGCTTGTTTTCTCCTCCACAGAGTCGGTGTGGATGCAGATCAGGAGAACGTGGTGAGTGTGGTGCCGCTGGGCAGCCTCTGTAGAGGGATTTGCCCTGTACTCATCAGTGCAGGTGTTACGTCGGGACCCTGTGAATGCCTGTCTGTGCTCCGCTCCCTTCCAGCTGTAGGGAGTTTTTAGCTTCCCTGGTGAAAGAGTTTGCAATGAGTGGGAGTCATGGCTTTCCTGTGCTCTCTGTGGTTATAATGAGGCCTGGTTTTATTGAGTTGGAGAGCAGGGCATGGAAGTAACACTGGACTGTTTAGTCAGTCCACATTTCTGCTGCAATAGATTCAGTCTCTCCCTCACTGCGTTTGAAATAAATACTAAAATGTGCATGACATGGAGGCTCTCTGCCTCATCCCAGCATCCAGGGCGGTACAGAAATGCCATTTATGGACTCATTTTATGTAGCATCTTCTGTCCCACTTTTACCCACAGGTACCCTCAAGCTTTCTTTTGCCCCCACGTTTCCTGTGGTTAGTTATGTGGCAGGCCAGGAACCACCGACCGCACTGAGATAAATGCTGGAGCCCTGCAGTGTCAGTTTTCCTGCCTGGTAGCCCTGAGCTGTCTTGCTTGTGCATCTGCAGCCCGGTTGTGCTGTGGCTGTGGCTCTAATTGATTTCAGTGTGGGTTCTGCACCTTGGAGGTTCGTTTTATTCAGAGCCATTTATTGGGCTGTTCACCTCCTGGAGAGAAAGTGTCAAATGCTAAAGGCAGCCCAGAGGCATAAATCTGAAAGCCAAATTTCTGTGAAATATGTAATTGTATTCATAGTTGCCTCCAAACAATTTAGTATTTTTTTCTCCAACTAAAAGGAAGCCAGGAGTCCCCTAACATGATTATTTGCATACAAAAATCTCAGGCAAGATTTGATGGAGGTTGGACCTGCCAGTTACTATTAAATGTGATGTCTGGATGCAGCCGCTGGCTCCAAGGCACTTAAAACCTTGGAGCCAGAAACTGGAAGGCTCTAGCAGAAAAATGGTCACTCTGTGCTTTGATACTATCTCCCTAAGGCTGTTGTACACTGCTAAATGCAGAGTGCGGTGCTGGAAGCACCTTCAGCCTGTTGTGGTGTGACCGCTGTCATGCTTGCTGCAACCCAAAGGTTTCTTCTGAAGAGGCAGTGGGAAGGTGTGTGTTTTCTTACATCCCCAGGTGGGCTCCTGACCCTGATCCAGGTTGTGGCACGTTGCCCTGCCGCTGTTTAATGTTTTGCTCTCCCACAGGGCGTCCCAGAGAGCGAGAGGAGGAGTACAAAGGCAGAAAGCGCCTGGCTCTTCCGCATGTGGTACAACTTCGATCACAAGTATCCTTGAATGGCAGTTGGTGTGTGCTGTGCCAAATCCCATCTGCCTGAGCAACTCTGTTGACTCGGAGTGTGACTCACTCCCTGCTCAGCAGAGGAGCCAGTGTTTGCTTTCGCGTCACGCTGCTGATTTTTGACTTGTACCTCCTTGTGTCTGTGTCTGCAAGAAATGACCGTTTCCACCTGCCATCAGTAGGAACACAGTGGTAGCGCAGTTCCAAGCTGGGCTCTCCAAGCCTGGAAGCCCAGGGGGTCCTCAGTCCCAGTGGCAGGTGGGCAGGAATGGCACGGGGTCTTCTCATTTGTAGCCCTCTTGCTAGATCTGTGCCCCTCCTCCCTTTCAAATGCTTTGCCATGAGTTAGTGGAGGAGCAATTTGCCAGGCTGAGGCACGGGTTGATGGGACAAGTGGTGCTGCTAAGCCTTTTCTTACTGGGACCGTGTCCTGGTCCGCTCATGTCCCACTGTGTGTGGTTGCATTCATGTTGTTCGTCCCTATAATTTTTATGTTTCCAGGGACTTGTTATTTTTTCCTTCCTGTGATTTCCTTGAGACACTGAGTCCCTCAGTCAGCTGCTGCCCCTGTGTCCCACCCCTCGACTTGCTGACATCACCCTGTTCCTCTTTCTTCCTTAACCCTCTCTGCAGCTATCTAAAGCCTCTGCTGACTCACAGCGGTCCTCCTCTGACGACCACGCTCCCGGGGTGCTGTGGGCCTATTGCCCGGTGCCTGACGAGTCCGCAGGCATACGAAGTGAGTCCATTGGTGTCCTTTCTGTCATGGTGTTCCTGGAGTTTGACTCGTTTACGTTTCTGCATAGCTTTTGGATGCTACTCTGCAGTCTCGAGCTGAGAGCCTGGGGGGAGATCAGATGCTGGGGCTGATGGATGAGCTAATTCCCATGAGCATTTTGCTTTTCCAGCTGACTGTTTGGTCTTGAAGGGATTTGTGGTGTATTCATGGTGGTTCCTCAGTGACTGGCTCAATGAAGCTGTCATGGCTGTCCTTCCCCAGGCCCAGCTGGGCGGACACACAAATTCCCTATCCCCTGCTTTCTTCCAGCCTTGCAGCTGAGCTGTACCTGCAGGCCCTTCAGCTGCATCACTCGCAAACAAAAAGGTTGCCGGCACCTGAACCGGGGCTGATTTTCTCCCGAGAGAGTAAAGAGCCCTTGCCTGAGCAGCCCAGAGTGGCAGGGAGATGACAAGCAGCTTTGGAGAGCCTGTAGGCAGTAACCTTTTCCACCATCACCGCCGAGCCTGTGTGCACCCGCACTCTGCGAGGAACTGGGTTTGCTGGTCAGCTCTGGCCTCCCGTGGCTCCGTGGGCGGCTGGTACCGGCACGGCTCTCCGGCAGGGCTGCAGCACCCCGGGTATCGCTGTGCCAGGAGCCCCTTGCAGCGGCAGCTCTCTGCAGCAGGAGTTTTCTTGCCCTGCCAGCAAAGTATCAGCATCAAGTTCCCTGCACAAAACAGAGGTGGCTCTGATGGGTCGGCAGTGCGATTCCTGCAGTCATGGGTATTTTAGCCCTGTCAAAGCCACTCAAAACTGCATTCCCCATGTATCTGGCTACAGCATCAGAAAGGAGAGCTGAGCGTGCCCTTTCAGGCAGTCTGCAGAGAAGTTAGTGCATTGTGCGAGTCTCCTGGGCTCAGAGGTGTGTGTGTGGCACATCTGGTTATGGTCATGGTGCAGGAGAGTCTGTGATTTGGTGCCTTTATCTGCTCATTCACCACCACCGTAACGATTGCAAACATGGCTATTCAGGAAGAGTTAAACAGCACTTTCTTCCTGTTTGTTGCCCAGAATCAAGAGCAGCTAAAGGATGATGACTCTGACCTCATTTTGAATGATGGGGACATCAGTCTGACCTATGGGGATTCCACTGTCAACACCGACTCTGTTGCATCCAGTGGCACGTCGCGGCGGTTCGTGGGAAACAGCTCTGAAGACGCGCTCGATCGGGAGCTTGCTTTTGGGGACCATGAACTCGTAATCCGGGGAACACGCCTGGTCCTTCCCATGGACGATTCGGAGCCCCCGTCAAACATCCTGGATAATGCAAGACATGGTCCAGCATAAGGTTGCTCAGTTTAATTGACAGTAATATTTGCATATATGATCAAGAAATATGTACTACCTAAAGTCTAATGCATGTCTCAAAATGTCTAAGCTGTATAAATATTATTTATATGGTGTCAGAAGAATATAAATATTCTCTGCCAAGCACTTGTAAAGAACAAGCTGCAAATTTAAGTTAAAAACTGTGTTGACTGCACTGTGTAGGGTGGAACTGTTTTAGCGTAAGAGTCTTTTGCACACAGTGAGCTTCTTTAATGTGTGATTTGACGAAGGATTTAGTTCCCAGCAGGGTAAGTAAAGGAGCTGACTCCCTGTTCATCATTTGAGCCTGGGAGAGGAGGGTGGGGAGGTGCTGATGAGCAGTGGAAATCGCTTTCTATTCAGATGAGGATTGTTTGGGTTTTTTTAGTCTCTGATCTTTGGATAGTCATGTTTGAAATATCAGCAAAAAATCTGCCCACAGACCCTCTTGCCAGACAGTGGCTGGTGATAAAATTGTTGGCTTTGTGGGAAGCTGAGATGGGACCTGGAGACTTTCTGCTTTTTAGTGACCCTCTGCCCAAGCCCTGCTTTAGTGGGCTAACGGCAGGCACCCGCCAAAGCTGATAGCAAGGACTGCAGGTGTCTGGCTGCTTGGATGAGAGCAGGAGGGAGGGATGTTTTGTGTCTGTAGTCGTGTTTAGGAGAAGGAGATGATCCCACAGAAGCCACTGCCAGGCGTGCACAGATTTTAGGGCTGAGTCCATCTTTCAGTTGTGGCTCAAGCAGCTTTCTAGAACCAGCCATCAAATCCTCAATTGGCAACTAGATTTCACATTTGGGAAGCAACCATGTCTTGGTGCGAGCGAATCCCTTCTCCCACAGTCATAGATGTTGCTAAGATGTGCAGAGCTACCGCAGTTGCACACGGGGCCATGGAGCCCAGCCAACCTTGAACACAAGCTTTACGGCTACAGATTGACACGATACCTCCGGACCTCTCCAGAGGTGTTGAGCATCTAGGTGGTACTGAAGGGGAGTTGTCCGTCCGTCCTCCTGTATAGTCAAAAGTCATTGCACTTTGTTTAATAACTCCTTAGCATGCTGTGTGTCTGTAACCCCCACCCCATCTCTCCATGTCTTTTACCTTTTAATGAGAAATGTTTGTGAGTTGATTTTTTTAATGTTTTTTTTTTAATTTTCCAAGGAAGAGCACAGAACAATTTGCGATTTCACATTAGTGTTAAAGAATTTACTCTGTAGTTATGGGAATGGCTAAAGGTGCAGTGAAATTGTTAACCCTGACATCCTTCTTTTTCTCCTGAAAAGGGGGAGTCGCAGAAATTTACTGTATGCAATTTTATTGTCTATTTTAGCTGCAGTTTTGCTATACAAACCTTTCAGGGTTACTGGTGCACTACAGGCCTGTTCTGGAGTTAACCCTCTCCAGAGGGCTTAAACAAAGGTGTTTAAAAAGAGAATATATGAAAAAGAGCTGGGTGAGTCTGAGCACTCACAGGTCCTGTTAGCTTTCCTTGGAACAAACTCTGCATCTCTCAGGATATGACCCTGAGACCTCAGAGCAGTTTCCCCATGGCTGTTTTCCCCAGCACCACCTGAGAGTTGGAGGAGACAGGAAATACTGAAATTTTGAGTGTATATGTATAGTTGAGAAAATAAATTTAAAATTTTTTCTTTTTTTTCCATTTTCTCAGGTCTAAGTAACATTGCCTTAAATTTACGGATGTGAAACTAATTATTTTGGCAGTTTATCCCCAAGAAAATGTTTTCTTTTTTCTTCTGAACAAAATGTGTAAGTGTTGCCATAGGACTCCTCTAGAAGGGGGGTAACGGTCTGTTTGTATTTAGATAGGGCATCTTCCTTGCACCGGGCAGTCTCGCTGTTAACATAGCTGTTGGATTAGCGCTAGCCTCTTTGTTTCCTGCTATGCAGGAATTCCATGAAGTGTGCATTTTATATGATGTCTAACTTAACTTCATGTGTTTAAAAAAACAAAAAAAGGAAAAAAACCCCAGGTACCTGTTGACCTTATGTTACTGCATCACTTGTACATCCTGTTTTTTGTTTATTTTGCCTTTTTGAAGAGGTATGATAAATAACTACCTCTTGTTTTTTCCTGTATAATCTGACTATGAATTCAATTTACAAAGCTGGCATTGGTGCAGCCGGAGGTGCAGAACAGTTCTGCTCCCCTTGAAAGCCCATGGTCCCACAGCGCAGGGCTCCCTCCCAGGCAATCCCCAGCTGAGGTGCAAATTTGCAGCCAAGTGCTGCAAGATGGCCACAGCGTAACGTTTTAGCATAGCCTTGGTAGCACTCCTCTCATTCTCTGACCCTTTGATTTTGATAATTTATCCACTGTCTTTAAGCTTGCCAACCCATTACCATAAGCCTCAGCTTTTGACACCAGTGACAGTTCAGTTAGTACACTAAAGAAAAAAGAAAGAGTTAACAAATTATCATTTTATGGGTTACCTGTGAACTGTTATGATCCATACATAATATAAACAGGATTGTGTTGAATAGTCTTGGTGAATGAATGAATCTAAGCTGAAATTCAGGAGTGATTTAATAAATGACTCAGATTCATCCTCAGCTCATTATTTTCTTTGTCCTGCTGCAGCAGAGAATACATGAGTGCCTGGTTTTCAGATGCAGAGCCCTGATTGTTTGCATGCTGCAGATGAAGTTAAGGGTATCTTGGAGAATCAGGCCCCGTGACCTTTTGCCCAATAGATAAGACAGCCCTGAGGAGGCAGTTTACATCTCCCACGAAGATTTAGAGAAGGGGCCCTTCTTCTGTAAATTGAATTTTCATGGTTTTTGCACATGAAAAAGCACTGTAGGTAAAGTTATGATTTGTACTGGTACTGTCGATTTGTGTGGTAATGGCATTAACTCCGTAGTTGTGGTGTTTGTGCAGCTGATCTGTGATAGCTGATGATCACTATTGGACCTTCTGTTTACACTGACTAAATCCTTTAGTGTTGCGTTGTACTGTGAAAGAAGGATTATGGGCCTATAAAAGTTGTTTGGTTTTGTTTTTTTTTTTTCCTGGAAATTGTGTGTACCGTTTCATTAATTCACACGGAAATAAATCTGTAGCAAAGTGACGACATGCCGCTTGACCTTCTCAGACCAGTTTGTTCATGGCCTTTGGCCAAGGGGTAAGGCAGCAGCCAATGATGCAGATGCTGAACCCCGTGGGCTGGAGGGCAGCTGGGCTGGGGTGCAGGCTTCTGCCTTCACCCCTGCTCCTGAGACACAGCCCAGCCCCGGGGCCATCCTCCCTTGTAGGAACAGGCGCTGGGGAGCAGAGAGATCCTGATGTCCAGCTCCCTGCTCCTCCAGGAGCAGCAAAACCTGCTGCTGCTCCCTCGAACATGCCCTGGGGTGGTGGGTGGAACCTGCTGTTGTGGTTTAACCCCAGCCAGCATCTAACCCCCCAGAGCTGCTCGCTTGCTTCCTCCCCGCTGTGGGATGGATGGGGGAGAGAATAGGAAGGGTGAAAGTGAGAAAGCTCCTGGGTTGAGATAAAGACAGTTTAATAGGTAAAGCAAAAGCTGCGCACACAAGCAAGGCAAAACAAGGAATTCGTTCACCACTTCCCATGGGCAGGCAGGTGTTCAGCCATCCCCAGGAAAGCCGGGCTCTATTGCATGTAAGGGTGCCTTGGGAAGACAAATGCCATCACTCCAAACC
>JANZLQ010000040.1:15750914-15814278 GCA_026212715.1 Elanus axillaris
GGGGGGCAAGCCCCACCCATCCCACCTCCTGGCCACGCCCCCCCACCCAGAAGCCCCGCCCTCATGAGCGTGCAAGCAGCACAAGGTGAGAGCAACCTCTAGCGCGAGTGTGCACCCGTGGGTGTGCACAAGGAGGTAGATGTGGGTGTGTGGACGCATGTGTCGTGGTCGTATGTCATGGATGTATAGACGTGTTGTGGATGTACAGACGTGTCGTGGACGTGTGGACGTGTGTCCTGGATGTACAGACGTGTCCTGGATGTGCGGACATGTGTCGTGGACACGTGGACATATGTCGTGGATGTGCGGATGTGTGTCATGGATATGCGGACATGTGTCGTGGACACGTGGACATATGTCGTGGATGTGCGGATGTGTGTCATGGATGTGGGGACATGTGTCGTGGACACGTGGACATATGTCGTGGATGTGCGGATGTGTGTCATGGATGTACAGACGTGTTGTGGATGTGTGGACATGTGTCGTGGACACGTGGATGTATCTCGTGCACGTGCAGACTTGTGTCATGGACGTGTGGACATATGTCATGGATGTACAGACGTGTCGTGGATGTGTGGACATGTGTCGTGGACGCATGGACATATGTTGTGGATGTGGGGATGTGTGTCATGGACACGTGTATGAGTGTCATGGATGTGTTGATGTGTGTCATGGACATGTGGACGTGTGTCATGGACATGTGGACATATGTCATGGATGTACAGACGTGTCGTGGATGTGTGGACATGTGTCGTGGACGCATGGACATATGTCGTGGATGTGGGGACGTGTGTCATGGACACGTGTATGAGTGTCATGGATGTGTGGACGTGTGTCATGGATGTACAGACGTGTCGTGGATGTGCAGACATGTTGTGGATGTGTGGACATGTGTCGTGGACACGTGGATGTATCTCGTGGATGTGCGGACATGTGTCATGGACACGTGTATGAGTGTCATGGACGTGTGGATGTGTGTCATGGACATGTGTCGTGGATGTACAGACGTGTCGTGGACGCATGGATGTATGTCGTGGATGTGCGGACGTGTGTCATGGCTGTGTGTTACGGACGTGTGGACTTATGTTGTGGATGTGCTGCCATGCCGTGGACGCGTGGACACGTGTCGTGGACACGTGTCGTGGACATGTGGAGGTGTGTTATCATGTCGGGGTCTGTGTGTGCACGCGTGTGCTGCCCCCAGTCGCATGGCTCCACCACGAAAGCTCTAGAGAACCACATGCAACGGCTCCCTCAAAGCCAGCCAGCCAACCGGTGTGTGAAGAGCTCCAAAGCTGACCGGCCAATCAGCTCATCTCCAAAGCCGGTTAGCCAATCTGGACGTGCCGACATCTTAATTTGGTTGACCAATCAGCACGTGCTGGTCTCCAACACTGTCTGGCCAATGGGACTTGCCTAGCCAATAGCACGTGCCGGTCTTTGAAGCCATTAGCCAATGAACACATCCGCATCGCCGAAGCCTGCTGGCCCATCACCGTGCATGAGTTTCCAAAGAAGTCCTTGGCCAATCAGATCATGTTGGTCACCAAACCCGCTGGCCAATGTCACGCGTTCGCCTCCAACACGACCAACCAATCATCTGCCTTGGCTTTCCCAAACCAGTTGACCCACCAGTATTGTAACCTCTCCAAAGCCAACCGACCAATCACCACCTCCGCATCGCCGCAACCGTCCACACGCGGTTGTCCATCGCCCAGCCAACCAACCAACAACCGATGACCACCACGGCCAACCGACCAACCACCACGTGCCGCCGCCTCTCGCCATGAAGCAAGGCAAAGGCGGTGCCGAGGAAGCGCCGAGGGATTAGGAAAAGAGGCGGCGAGGCGTCTTCGCGCCCATCGGACGCCTCCAGCTCAGCCCCGGGGTGGGACGAGCCGGGCCGGGCCCCGACGCCGTTATAAAACCGACGGAGCTCACGTGGGAGGGACGGGGCATGGTTTTGAAATGCACTTTTGATTTTTGAAGCTTTCGGAAAGACTTATGGACAAGGAAGTGTAATTAACTTTGTTTGTACAAACAGAAGCAATGTGGTAGAAGTATTTGATCGGACAGCAGAAGGCAGTGGCTGGGGCAGGGGCTTGGATCAGGTCTAAAGCAACTAAGATGGACTTAATTATTTTCCTCTGTGCAGCACTAGCAACTGCATCAGTAGGCATTAACTGCAGCAACACTTTGCCAAAAAGCCTTCAGATGACAAGGAGCCTACACCCATCTTCCCTTCCTGTTCCATCTTGCCCACTGTAAGCCTGAACCTCTGTTTGAATCTTCTTCCTCATAGACTTCCCCTGGTGTCACTTCTAGAAAGCAACTGGAAGACCTCAGGTCCAACTCTGTCTTGCAGCATTTCCAAAGATTTTCTTGTCCTCTGATCTCAAAGCACAATACCAATACAAACAGACTAAGTCTAAGGCATACTTTTTAACAGCCATCAGGCCTATTCTATGAGGTGGAGGAAATGCAAGTGAAATGTAATGAGCTGACTTCTCCAGGACCATGTAAGGCATGCTGGTTATGTGACTCTCCGCTCCTGACCCTGACTTTTGCAGTTGGTGACTGGATTGTCTTTGCTTTCCCCTAATCCCTTTGAAAAAATTGGGTAGATTTTCTTTTGACAGCCACTGCTGCTGCTTTTGCTCTAAAAGAAAGCCATTTAAATGTCTCTTTTATTGTGTTTTGGGCTCTGCCACCTAGATGGAACTGGTGGAAAAGGCATGACTGGGATCTCTGCTGGGAGGAAGGAAGTGTCAGCAAGGGAGCAAAAGGAGAATGCTCATGAGGAAAGCCATGTTGTCCTGCAACCTCCTTCATCCCTGGCATGCTTTGACTGAGGTTAAGCAAGTTGCAAGAACCACATGGGAGAGGGCAGTTGCTTACACAAACATTACTGTGCTGGGGTTTTCACTCCTCCCTCTGTAGTTAGCATCTGCTAGCAGGAGAAACAGTTGAGAGGATGGAGGTCCTGATCTCCTGTGAGCCAGTACAAAGGAGCCATGGGGGTGGGGGTGCTCTGGTATCCGTTACGGCTGGAGTCAACCTCGGAGGAAGGCAAACACTGGGAATAAAGGTCACAGAGGAAAGCGAGGATATCATCTTAAAGAAAGCCTCTGCTGCACAGGATTGCCATGTGCAGTGCTGCTGAGCATCTTGAAAAGCAAACCAATAACATTAGGGTGGGAATTCCCACTGCATCCCCCTCCTCTAGCCCCCTCACCTCTGTCTCAAGATCAAAAAGGCAGCAGCAGTGCAGCCTTCTGTCTGCGTGAGAACAGAGCCTGCGGAAGGGAGCTGCCGCATGGGAAAGCTGCTCTGTGAAGATGCTTGAAAAATAAACAATGGAACATCAGCACAGTGTGAGGCGGCTACCTGGCACTCCCAGAGAAGGAGGAAAGGAGAAACCATTTGTGCTTGGGATAGGCAAGAGCCTGCCTTCCCCTCTCTTTTGAATGGCACAGTCTTCATTTCCACATACTAAATCAGACCCAGGGCAGCGTTCACAGGGAAGGCAGTTTGGTAGAGGTAGATGCTGCAGCCAGTGTAGCGCTTGGGGGAATACATTTTGTCAGATTGTGCTTTCTGCTTATTGAAGGCTAAAATGCCTTAGCACAAACCATCTTGCAGTTTGCACTGGGGAGCAGGATGTTAATGGGATGTGCCAGCAGTGTTTCCTCATCTTGAACAAATGATGGAAAAGAGCAGGAGAACTCGAGGTTTTTCTGTCCCAAAATTCTTGGCATTAGCCTCATCTCTTGCTGCACCTGACAAAATCTTTCCCAATGTTGTTATGGCTGTGATGTAATAAAGTGATAGTTAAGGAGAAGACCAAAGTGGTGAACCCTTCCTGAAAGACACACTGATGTCGGGAGCCTGTAAGGATGTGCACGGGGCTGTTTTTTCCTCTTTCTCCATCTAGGTTTCCTGGGAAGCCATTTTGCTGCATGTCTGGTGTTCCGGACCCACTGCATGGGAAGCCTTGAGTAATCCCACACTGCACTGAGCATGTTTGAGAAGTTTTGTATGACAAGATCGCTAAGTGTCCTGCCCTTTGCTCTGCCCCCTCTCGTGTTTGTCACATCTAATAATGGGCATAAATGTGGTGTGTGCCACTGAACACGGGGAATTTGTTTGTATTCCATGTTTGCCACAGCCTTTTAATTTGAGGAGGGAGCGTGGGAGCAGGGAATGGCTAAAAACACTTCTCTTTGGTTCCTCTCTGCCATAGGCCACATACAGCTCTTAGAGAATGATGTGAACTTCAGCTGAAGCTTTGGGCTTTAGAGTGGCAGTCATGTCTCAAGGGGCAGACTTAAATGCCATAAAATGCTGTATCTATTTCAGTAGATGGCAAAGGATGTATAAGATACACTGCTATATGTGCTCCATTATCTGCAGTAGGGATGCAGATGAGGATGTTGTCATGTTTTATGTTGTAAAGGAACAGCTGTAGAAAGATCAGGCAGGCTGATTCTTCAGCCTATAGCCTATATGGGGTGCTCATACACTTTTTGTGATTTGTGCTTGTGTTACTTGCTGTCAGGTACAGGATTGTACTGCTGTAATCAGAGTGGGCTTTTGTCTTTAATCTCAATGTGGATACGTTTGGAGCCTGTTCCTTGGAAAAAGCCCATCTAGTCAGGTAATAATATTAAGGTGTAAAAGTGCAGGAGAATCCTGACTTGCGAATTCCTCATGATTTTTTCCATGCTTACATATTTCACTGGTCGTTGTATGTGCATATCTGAGAAAAGGGCCAGCCTGAGGGCTTTCCTAGTCTCTGGCACACTTGTTCTCTGTTCCTAGATGTAGCAGGTTCACTTGTTCCCACAGCCACATCCCATCTTTTCTCCCTCCTTTTTATTTCCTCCTTGCGTGTTCAAACACGGTGAGTGAATAAATGCAGCACAGCAAGTTTTCTGGGAATGTGAATATTTGATGGTTCTTTCTTCAAGACGTGTGAAACAAAAACGAAAGAGGCCTTTAAACTAAAAGTTCTGAAGTCACAGAGGGAAGCTGCTAAAAATATTGGTGGGTTTTTTTATGAGGAGGAGGGGAGAAATTAAGACCTACTTGGAAAGGGTGGAAAAGATAGAGGGGGAGGTAATTTGTGGCCAGCTTCAGTATTAACCATTTTGGGAGGGTGAGATCAAGATTAGGTTGAAAGCTTCAATTGTCTTTATTGCCTAGTCCAAAGGAAAATGGGGCTGGTTTAGCTGGGATGTTGGCAGGAAAGGAAGACATACATTAGAAATTATTTCTCATGTGAAGCCTTCGTTCCCTCCTTAGTCAGTATAAATGGGGACAAGGTCTACTTTTGGATACATATGAGTATTCAGCAGTCAGCAGGGAAGCTTCCACAAGGCAAATAAAGTCCCTGACAAATCAGAAAGGCATCTGCCTTGTTCTATAGACTGTGTAAGAAGCATGGGATCTTAAATGAGACATGGAAATTGGGTGGATTGTGCCAGTAGGATAACATTTTTGAGAAGCATCTGGTTCAGGATTGTACAATGTATAGCATGGGTGCTTTCTGGGACAATTCCCCATCCAAGGCTCGGTTCCATTTGCTTTATGTCCAGCCCCTTCCAGGAGCATATTGTGGAGATTTCTGAAATGATGGCAATCAGACAGGAGTGGGATTCTGAAGCATGAGTGCTTTGTCAGTGTGATATTGTACCCAAGTGGGGGAGCCATGCTGACAGGATAATTTCACTGCTTCTGGGACCTGGCTAGTATTTCCAAAGGAAGTTTTGTGTATGTACTGGCTCTCTGCACAGGAGGAATGTCCTCTGAGATGGCTGAAGGCAGGAGATGTGCCAGGATTAGTGCTGCTCTTGGGTAAAACCTGATGGTTGCCTATTATCCAGAATATTTTAATAATATCTTCAGGGTATTTCCTCTGAGACACAGATTTTTGGATGACTGTTCTTATCCTTATTTATTTTTTCCTAAGCTTTCTCAATATCTTTTTCACTTCCAGCTGTGAAATTGGAATACAGTGTTCTTTCATTTTTTTTATTTTTGCCTTACATGGTTGTTGTGGGCTAACTTTGTTATCTCTGCTGCACTTGTGTGGCAATGACTTTTGATATCAAGCAATTTAATTGCAAAAATGCAGAAACAGAAAACCACCAGACAAACCCACCAAAAACATATGACAAAACCAATTTTGCTGTGCCTATGAATACATGATAATGCAGCAAGGACAGCATTTGCCAAATGGGTGGGAAAATTGATAGGGAAAGGAATGTAATTTTGTGGTCCAAGCTAGGTATTACAAATAGCTTCCCTTTCAGCTTTATACCTTTCATCATCAGAGCTGTTAGGCTTCACTTATTATGAGCTTCTGCAGTGGCCTGCCTTACTCATGGATAAACTGGCTTCACATCAAACTTAGATTCTCTTTTTTTTTCTGGATGATACAGATTTTTTTTTTTTCCCTTCATGAATTGGATCATTATTTTGGAATTTAAGGTCTTTCACTAAAGGGAGAGGGGAGGGAAAGCTTAAAAGCCATGAAATGCTTCATAAACTTTAAGCAAATCAACCTTGGCACATGGGCATAAAGTATCAGTACCCTCTGCCAGAGCCTGGGAAGAGGTTTCATTCTGAACTGGCAGTACTCTGCATCATGGACCAAATCCCCAAAGTTGGCTGCATCCCTGTGAAGTTAGCGGAGTTCTGCTGGCACCCACCAGAGCTGAGAGTCTGGCACACCGAGTCCTTCTTCCAGGAGAGTGATGAAGACAAGGTGAGTAGACAGCAGAAAGGCTGCATCAGTGCATTTAGATCAGAGAAAAAACTTGCTTTTAGCCCCAAATGCATTTTGCTCAGGTATTTAGAAGATTTCAACAGCAGCTTTCTGCTGGAGGGTTAGTGTGCTGTGACTGAAAGGTGGGTATGTGCTGTAGCCTCTACAGAGCTGAGCCCTGTGTAACACAAGTCCGTTTGGAGGGGAGGAGAAAGCTGGTGCCAAATCTGCTGTCTGGTTTGAGTTGCACGTTGTCTAGTTCTTATAGTAATATCTGATAACACTCTTTGTTTTGGTATTATTGGCAAAATGTGTCAGGCATTGTGTGGTAAAATAACTTTGTGGTAAGATAATGTTGGTTTGACAAAATCTGTGGGGATTTTTTCAAACTGCTCTTTCTGCTGAATGTTTTTGTATCCTGTGGATGCACGTGGTTTATACTCTGTAAAATTATTCTAACGTTCAGTAGAATGTAAATGGGATGAGGAAAAGAAAACTTTGAAGCAATGGGTTTTAAGCCCATCAAAAGCTTGAAGCCTGATAAAGTTCTTCATTTTTAAAAATAGGATGAATACTAGGTATTTTATTCAAATTTGGGATGACACTGTGTATCATTTTAACATTTCCCATGGCAGCTGGGGAATCTTGGTGACCAAAGAAAATGGCCTCGGTAATATGGCACTGTTATTTTGGTAGAAAGGGCAAGAAAATCAGTATTAGATCAAAGTTATTGATACTGCAGTCAGTATTGCTGCAAAACCCTGATGAGCCGGTACCTCATCAAAAGAAACTTGGAGAAAGACCTTTCTTGCAATTAACTGTCTGAATCCATCTCTTACCAGTAGCTTAGGGAAGTAAAGCAAGTAAGTGAGGGTGGTTGTTAGGCAGCTGATTCTAATGGTACTGGTTTGATTGCATTGGTAATTGGAGTGCAAGAATGGGGAGGTCTTTCCCGGGGAGTTGTGTGTGAGACCTTAGTGCACCATTACACCTTTTTTTATAATACACCTCACCCTTTTGAAAAGTAGTTATATTTTTTGAGAGGAAATATGGGTTTTTGGTTTGCATTTTGTAACTTCTCTTCCAAAGGAAAACTTGGCACTCTGAACTTGCTAACTCCAGCAGGCATCCAACACGTGCTTTTGAGAAGGTGATTATTCTCTGTCACTGGGGCAGGTGTCTTTTCCTGTGAAGATTTCTGCTGCCATTAAGGAGTGATGTCCTAAAGGCATTTGTATTTTTAGCAGCTGTGATTTATGTCCTGTGGGCTCTGTCTTTAAACCATGCCTCAAAGAGGGATAGGTTATTTTACAGAGAAACCCATAAAGTAATATATGCTTCTGGTATGACTTGCTTTAAAGCTGTGCATTAATTCTTGAGAACTGAGGTCAGCGTGCCTGTGCTGAGATCTGCACAATGACATTTCCGTGCTGTGGCTCATTTCATGCTGATGTGAGAAGCAGGAAGTAGTATTTACCATGTGAAGATACATAGTGCTATTAATAATAATAATAACTAATTAATACTAATGCAGTACATTTTTTTAAATTATTCTTTTTATCCTTAAGTCTCAAAATACTTAATAGGACTTTCCCCAATTTAAAGAAAAAGTAGTGTCAATGCTAATGAGAATTCAGGTTTTGTAGGAATTGGTATCAGACTCTGGTACAGACACAAACCCTTGGTTGCAGCTTGGTGGAAAGCTGCTATATTGCTTGCAGTTCTTGCTTTTGAGCTGGAAACGTACTTGCTCTGTTGGTCTAGAGACACCTTCTCCGCAGGGTGGGGAACCATCTGGGCTTTCCCCCTCTCCCCTGCTTCTGTAAGTAGTAATGCGGATCAAACTGAGAATGGAGAGAAGGTGGCCTATCTTTGACTCCGGTTAGCAGATGATGTTGGTTTAGAAAAAGCCTCAACCTGGACTGGGCTTTCAGTGCAAGCTGAAATAATAATCAAAATTCAAAAAGCAATCTTGCCACTACTCTAACCCAAGGGCTTTGGATTTGCCAGTGCAATGAGGAGAACTCCTCCTATTCCTAACTCACTTTCTCTTGAATTTCCAGGAATTTCATATACCTCCTATCTAGGGTCTCATCACAAAAAGGCAGGAGCCAGAAATATTCAGAAGAGTTGAAGGTAATGATAGGTTCCAGGCATAGAAAAATGTCTTCTTTGCTTGGTGTTGGACTTTAAGCAAATTTAGCGTAACTCATGTACCGCCTCATGGAGAAACATTAGGAGGCAGAAAATGTGACTTTATCCATTTCACATGTGGAGGGAGAATTCCTCTTGGGAAGCCATAGTCTCTCCTTGTTGTGGTTTAACCCCAGCCAGCAACTAAGCCTCCCACAGCTGCTCGCTCACTTGCCCCTGGTGGGAGAGAATTGGAAGAGTAAAAGTGAGAAAACTTGTGGATCAAGATAAAGACAGTTTAATAGGTAAAGCAAAAGCCCTGCATACAAGCAGAGCAAAACAAGGAATTCATTCACTGCTTGCCATCAACAGGCAGGTGTTCAGCCATCTCCAGGAAAGCCGGGCTCTGTCATGTGTAAAAGTTATGTGGGAAGACAAAACACCATCATTTTGAACATTCCCCCTCCCCTTCCTTCTTCTTCCCTCAGCTTTATAGGCTGAGCGTGACATCCCATGGTCTGGAATATCCCTTGGGTCAGTGGGGCTCAGCTGTCCCAGCCGTGTCCCCTCCCAACTCCCTGTGCCCCCCCAGCCTCCTCGCTGGTGGGGTGGGGTGAGGAGCAGAAAAGGCCTTGGCTCTGGGTAAGCACCGCTCAGCAGTGACTGAAACATCCCTGTATCATCAACACTGTTTTCAGCACAAATCCAAAACACAGCTCCATACCAGCTGCTGTGAAGAAAATTAACTATCCCAGCCAAACCAGCACACCTGCGTGAAAGGCATTGCTATGGGATGTTTGCAAAATCAAGGGTCCTGAGCTTTCATGGGCTTTTATGTCCTGTGTTTTCACTGAATTGGCAGTTGGGCTCATGGCAGCTGCTCTGCCATCCTTTGGAGGCGATTCTGCCCTCCGTCTCCTGTCTGTACCCTTTTTTTTTGGTGCTACAT
Organism: Elanus axillaris; assembly: GCA_026212715.1. Classification (NCBI taxonomy): domain Eukaryota; kingdom Metazoa; phylum Chordata; class Aves; order Accipitriformes; family Accipitridae; genus Elanus; species Elanus axillaris. Next base: position 15,760,766 of record JANZLQ010000040.1, read on the forward strand.
GCTGTCAGAGCAGCTGAAGAGGTTTGTTGTTCAGATGCTTTACAGTCTTTCAACATAGAGGGCATCTCAGAAACTTCAGGAATCTGGTTTTGAGAGTTTTGATTCACAAAGGACAACCTTCACCTTTTGAACAGCATAAAAATACATTCTTTGTAGCTCTGTGTCACTGCAGGAAGGTAGCCCCTGAAACCTAGTTAAATACACTTGTCTCCCATCCATAGCAGCGGCCAGCCAAGGGGCTGCCTCTTCTGCTTTCCAAAGGGACCACGGTCCTCACGTGGGGTGGCGAGCCCTGAGCTCTCCCGCTGGGCTTTGCCAAAGTGTTGACTGCAGCTCACAAAAGTACTGAGGGTCTGTAACAAGAAGGGCCTGTCCAGTGTCACGCTGGTTCTGGGTGGTCTGTGCTACTGGAAGTCACAGGAGCTGGATAGGAGACAACAGTGTTTATTTTTTTTACTATGAAACAATGTTAATTCCACCATGCATTCTTGCACCTCAAAATCCTGACAATCAGAATAAACACTTCTAATTCTGCTCTACGCACGCTGTCCAGCCCAGGCTTGGGTCCTACTCAGGCACATAACTAAAACAAACAAGGATGTACTTCAGTAATTGAACAAATGCCTTTCGGCAGCTCTTTACCCTTGCAAACCCTCAAAAGAAGTGCAGCACACCTCTTACAAATTAATTGTTTTGTTGAAATATGGTATGGTTCATCCCCTTGGGCTCACCATCGGTGAGAGCTATCTCCAGTACCCAAAATGTAGCTGGGACCAGCCGGTGTGCATCTAACCCTCCCCAACGCACACAGCCACAAGCAGGCATCCTCTGGGACAGGCTTGCTGTGCCATGAACTGGCATATGGTTTTAGCCATGCAAAAAAATTTTGGAGAGGTGCTGTTCAGAGGCACTGGAAGAAGGGACGAGGCAGATCCCTGCATAGTCTGGCGAGGGAATCTTGCACTGCAGGTAGCTGTGTAGAGCTGCCACTTGCTGAATAGTCCAAATTTTATTAGTTCAGTTCAATTTGAGTCGATTAGGGATAGCTTTCAGTCAAGCTATCATACCCCTGGCTGTGTTCACATGGTGCTCAGTAAAGCACCGGGAAGTGGGCCAGAGCCAGGTATCTACAACCTCAAAAAAAACCTCAAAAAATCACAGGGCTGTTTTTAGAGCAATCCTGTATTCTCATGCCCAAGGCACAGACAGTCCTGTGCACTTGGCGCTCTGTCTCCATGTCATGCTGGACAAGCCTTTATGTGAGGTAAAATTTCAAAAAAGCAAGCTTTTTATTCTTCTTCCTTATCTCATCGTGGCCTGCATGGATCTCTTGTCCTTGCTGGGTCCTCTAGATGGCAATATTGGAAAGGACAGTAATTGTCCATCACTGCCCAGATCCAGGCAGTGGATTCACAGCCCACCCCTGCTCCAGAGACCCTCTCCATCCTCTGCCGTGTTCGCCGCAGCGTATACACCATCCAGCTCGAGCCTTTAGCTGCAGAAAGGAGAAGAGACCCCACTGCAACACCAGCTCCTCTTACACCCTGAGACCCTTTGCAGAAGCCGCCACCTTCTCAAAGAAGGTGCTTGGCTTAGTGATGGACTCGTTGCTGCCTTTGCAACCTGCCTCTTACCCCCCCAGGAAAGGGAGGAATTTGCTAACACAGCCTGGATCTGGCTGTCTCAGCAGGGTACCTGTGGGTAGGCATCAACACCCAGGAGTCTGGAGGTGGTTGAGGTGACTCTGTGCTCAGAGACCGTACACCTACTCTGCATCTTGCTTTCCTCTTTAGGGCAGTTGCCTGCTGATGGGGTTTTTTTTCCCTGTTAGGCTTTTAGAATCAGGAGTTTAATGCTAGTGGTCACAAGCAGGTTGCAGGATTGATTTTAGCCCCTCAGAGATGAGGTGCAGCCCTTGCTGGAGCTGCTGACAAGTATCAGAGCTGGTTCAACACCCCACCCCCACCATCAAGCCTGCAAGGGCACCTTCCTCCATGGTACTTCTCCCTCCAGGCTTCCAGCTCTCACAGGTAGGACATCACCTGGGCTTTAACCAATTCCTAGCACTAGAAGTTGCTGTCACCTGCAGCCAATTTGTGGTCACAATGGCACTGTTGCAAGAGGATTTTTCTCTCTGCTTGGCTCCTGCTCATCACAGCCCTCAAACAGTGTCTGTCACCAGATGTGAGGAGTATTCTGGAGGCAATAGATTGGCAAGATAAGAGAGGAGGTGTGGGTGGCAGTGCCTTTCAGATGCTAGTGGGCCCAAATATATTCTCCTAACACCAAAGTGTGAAAAATCTTTTGGCCACATGTGTCTGTGATTGGAGAATAATTGGAAGGTGAGGCAATTGGAGGGGAAATGAAGAAATGGTATCCTTGCTGACAATGGTAATGAAATCTGCCAAGCTGATGAGAGAACCCAGAGGCTATGGGAGTACCTGTGTGCTCTCTGTGTCCGGTGCAAGTGTAGCAACACTGCCCAGCACAAACACCACGGGTGCCTGCTGCTTTCCAGCTCCTCTGCTCTCTGCTGAGCTGGGAGCGAGTGATCTGGGTGTCACTTAATATAAAGGAATTTACAACTTACCTGGTGCCTACAACCCCGTTAACTTCAGAAGCTGCTTTGCACCTTGCTGGCAGGAGCAGCACTGGGGACAATCTAGTTCCCAGTACCCTGACCTCTCTACCACAGCTAAAAGGAGAGCAGCACAGCAATGCAGTGGGTCTGATGTCCCTGAAGTCTCCTGGCCCTTGGACAAGCCTGATAAGCAAGGCAAAGTCTTGGTGGGTTGGCAGCTGCAGAGGTGAGATGTCAGCGCTGAGGCTGTGACTGGAGAGCACAAAGCTGGGGAAAGCAGGATTCCAGCCTGTCACCACTGGGTTTTGCAGGATGGTACCAAAGGTTGCTAAGGTCAGCTCCCAGGATGGAGGGAACCAGGGGCTCTGAAGCATGTTACTTTGGGACATACAGCCCTTGCACAGCCCATTTTGGTGCTTTTTCTTCCTCCAGCCCTCACAGTCCATGCTGGGCACTTAGAGCTTGGGTCAGAGGCTACAAGATCCCTTAACAACTGCAGGAGACTCTGTAAGGTTCACGACTCTCGGGTAGCAGAGCCTTGAATCTGTTGTCCAATATTTAGACATGCATATATACAAAAGGATTTTGTCTTTATTAATTGGACCTTCATAGGAAATTCCACCAGCTGTCCTTCTCCGAGGGGTGCCAGCGATGCTCCAGCCCCAAGGAGTCCATATATGGTTGCAATCTCCTAACCCTGTGTGTTTCGCAGAATAGTGTGGTCATAGCTGCTTTTAAGGATGTGTGAACGTTGCTCCCTTTCCTGTACACATAAGCTCCCAGGAATGTGGACAAAGCTAAAAAGTGTATAAATTAAAGCTGTCAGCTTTATGCAGCATGTCAGCTTTTCTACCTGCAGCAGCAAGGTTAGTTATTCTAGCCTACCTACATGGGCACTGTGCTGAGCTGGGAAGGCACCGTGGTGCAAAGGACACTTTGTGAATAGGAAAATACCAACCGGCCAAGCATCAAAGCATTTTACAATGTAAGTGTGCCTAGGCTGAGACAGCAGCAGAAATATTTTCCCTTGCCTTTCCTCCTCCCATAAACAATGCTAAACTAGAGCCAAGAGCTGTAGGTACCCAGCAGCTACACCTGAGCCTTTTTTGTTTGTATGGGACTTCTGTATCGTGAATTCTGCCTGATCTTTTTGCCAGGGACATCTTCCACCTCCCTGTTTCTGTGGCCTGGTGTCCACAGGCCATGGCTAGCTCTTGCTCTGTTCATTCTCCAAATGCAGCAAGGGGGGCTATTGTCCCCTTCAGTGTTGGCAGCTGTAAATGTCCTGCAATCCACTGACCTCCTTCTCTCCCCCATGCTGGCTGCAGCCCCTTTGCCTGATTTAGGGTGGGCTAATCACAGAAAATCAGAGGGGTGTCACAGTAGGCATGTTCTGTGCCTGTACGCTATCTGCAGCATCTTCCTGCCCCTCCTGGGCACTGGCCTGTACCAAAATGCACCTTTTCTGCCTAGCATCTCCATGAGCATAACCCTAAAGACAGCTAAGGGCAGTATGTCTCCCACATTCTCACAGCATCCTCGTTCTCTGCAGCACCTTGAAGTGTCTCCTCTGCACCATCCCATGATGGAAGGCTAAATCTGCTCTTCTGTGATATGGCTTGCTCCTAAAACTCCCAGAGGCCCAGAAGAAGGGGAAAAACAGATGCAGCGTTGCTTGCTTTTCCCTTTTCCCAGGCAGTTAATATTAGTCACTGGTGCTTTTGGATCCATTGTGTGAATTCTCCCAGCCTCTGAAGCTTTTGAGATCTGTAAGAGAGAATTGGAAATGTCTTTGGATCTCAGTGACAGAAGGGCCAGATTTAATACAAACTATTCTCTTCACCAGATACTCTGCCATATTTTTTAGCTTTGGAACAGACACAAACATCCTAAAGCTATGTAGCTAAATTTTGTCTGGTTGAGTGGTCTGAGGTCACTGTTTGCACTGGTGTCCATTTTTAAAGGTGCAAAATCAAGGATTCCTCTGATGAGGCAGGTCAAGTGATACAACACTGCAAACGCACAAGGTATGTCCGGGTTATGTTTTCCACCCTGGGACTTCAGAGCTGTGTCCGCTGCTCACGTGGGAATGCCCAAATTGTTATAAAAGGCAAATGAATTTCCCTTGTGACTTCGTTTCTGCTCTGCATCGGCTAGTTCACCAGCTGGAGCTTTGCTGCTGAGATATTTGCTGTCGATAAAATGCCTTAGCTCTGGGTCAGATGCCTTCAAGGGCTGAATACTATTGTCCCACTAGAGAGAAGCCAGCGCCATTTGGCACAGTTACATACCTAAACTCAGCTCCGGTCAGCAACTTGTTGCTTCAGCTGGAATCTGTCTGTGCTCCGATGACAGAGCTGATAATAGACGGATGGCACTCGTGACAAGGGTGTAGGGGTTGAGTAAAAAATTCCCTGGAAAAAATGGATCATCCTGGCTTTACAGATATGTAATTTGGGATTCCATAGCCAGCATCAGGCCGCAGCAATGCTCACAAGACTGAATTTTCTTTGCCCTAAGGAGGAGAGCCCAGCTGGGGGGTCAGGCAGTTGTGCCCAGATGGCATTGGAGCAGTTGTGTTTGCAGCAGCACAGAGCTGGCTGGGCTGCAAGGCTCCGCTGATCTGGGGAGTGGTGGGCAAGTCTAATGCTGCAGATACACCAAAATCAGAGCAGGATGCATTGGCACCTCGGGCTGGGAAGAGGAGCATCCGTTGGCGTCCCTGGGAGTGCATCTGACCCAGGACGGTGGGGTTCATAGTCCGGCTGAAAGTCCTGGACCACAACAAGCAGGACAGTTAATACCTGGACTTCTGTGGCTGGCCACGCTTCTGATGCAGCAGAATGAGTAAAGCCAAGGCACAACGTGTAAATATTTATAGCCCAGTTACCAGGTTTCGTGTTTGGCCGGTCCCTCTTGGCTCCTACCGCTTGATGTTTGTGGTTCTAAGTTGCCAAGGACACTCTCAGGGTTGCTTGAGGGACAGAAACCTCTCTGAAGGGAGCCAGCGACTTTGCTGCGGCACTTCTCCGAGGCAGCGGGGCCAGCCTGGCAGCACCCAGGGCACCAGCTGACTCGTTTCGGCAGCAAGAGCTGGTCCTGGCTGTGGTGCCACATCACAGCAGCACCCACTGCACCCCCAGCACCTGCATCCCAGCCAGCAGCTCTGGGAAGGGCGACGTGAGGCACTGATGAGCCCCCAAAATTTGGTCTAGCAGTGTTTTTCACCGACCAGCTCAGGTGTGCGTGAGGGGGGTGGGGAGTGAATGTGCAGCACCCAGAGCCCCTTTCTTCTTGGGGGACAGCTCTGTCACCCCTCGCTGTAGTGTGTTGCTCTCCTGGGAGAGATTTCATCAGAATCTAAACAGCATCTGCATAACTCTCACATTCCTCCTCAGTTCCAGAGTCTCTAATGCCAAATATTTTTCCCCACTATTGGTTCGGTTTCTTCTTCTGTTCCCAACCCTCACTTGAGCTGCTGGGGGGGGGGGAATCAATCTGTTTTTACTGAATATATTTATTTCAATTTGGAAGTGGCAGGAAGACAGCTTCTTTATATCCATGCATATATCAGATCTTTCTCTTGGGTCTCTTTCAGCTTTGACTTCAAACCATCTTTAAATCACTTTCCTTCAGCAGAATTCAGCAAAGAAGTGAGCTCTTTCATTTTTGCATAAAAGATGATTCCCAGAAAACTTGGTTTAAACCAAAGAAAACACACCCATGCTCCCTTCATGTCAGCTGAACTCAATCAGTTGAAAATCCCATCTGAACTGGAAGGAGAGCAAAAGTCCAGCACAGACAAATCTCCTTCACAGCTGGGTATCTTGTCTAAAACCTTCTGGTAGAGAAAGCTGCCTGACAGCTATTTACTGCAGCTTCTACAGCACACTCAGTTCAGGAAACTGCATTCAGAATTTCCTTAGTGCCAAATGGTTTATAATTTTCACATGACTATTCCTTTGTTGTTGTTGTTTGTGAAACAAAGCCTTTGAAAAGTATACACAGATTTACTTTTTTGCCCAGCTATGAAGCTGCCATGAAGCATATACCTTAAGGGGATACTGTTCACTTGGTTTGTTTGACACAGGGAATAAAAAAACGTTTGGCATAGGGGATAAAAACCCCCAACCTTATTTGTAATTAAGCCTTCCATAAATAGCCTTATAATTTTAATACAATCTTTTTTACCAAAAGGAAAATTGATGTGACAGAGAAAGTAAAAGTGCTCCCATCGCCAGTGCTGTCGGACACAAGGAACAAGCAGAAAAGACGGAAAGGTGTGACCTGGCTTCTCTGTGTTATCATCAGCGTAGGCCTGAGTAGTAGGTATGATTCCCACTGCATTTATATACAGGAAAAAGGCTTGACTCTGATTTAGCCAGAGGCACTTGGGTCTTGTGAGCTGGGCTGGAGTTCAGCTCCAGCCCCTGGGACAGGTCACATCCATGTCCTTGGACAAGCAGCTTCTTTCTCCACTTTGCCCATGGTGTAGCCATGGGCATCATGTGGGTAGTTTAGGTTGGTACCTTGGACCACACCAAATGTAAGCCTCTGCAGAGCTTCAGCTGCCATTAACTGTCTTACTAAATAAGACTTTCACGGGCATTAATTGTGAATCACAAAATCACTATGCAAAGAGCCAGCAGAACATTTATTAAGACTCCCCGGCTTGAGGCTTTGCATTCAGAGAGATGTGGACTCGCTGGCAGCGGGCAGTGGGGAAGGCCGGGGTGCGACTCTCACATCCCACCCCACGTCTGAGCGGAGCGGTCTGGAAGAGGCTGTGGCAGCAGGGGAGGTTTGTGTGAGTCCCTTGCAGTGATGCCATGTCTCCAGCTCTGCTTTTTGAACCTGAATCATCTCCATGGGGTGCTTTTATGTCTGAAAACTTGTCCTCTTTCTACCTGTCTGTTGTTGCAAAGCCTGCATTTTAAACAGAAGCCAAGCCACTCACGTGTCTTTGAGAACACGCCGCCCTAGGAAACACGTGGAAAGCAAAAAGCGCTATTGTGTCTTTTTGTAGACATGGGAACTCGAGGCACAGTGAGACAAGGTGAACCCCTCCAGCTTGGCGAGGTAGATGGGGTGAAGGCAGCTGCAAACGAGCTAAGCAAGGGGCTGCAGGCACTGAGCACAGCTGCTCCTTTCTGGAGTATATCCATAGCATAGCCAGCAGCCCTGGAGTCAGGCAGGTAGTGCCTGAGGGACTGATGTAATGTGACTCAGCCAAAGTCAAGCAAGAAGTTCATACCAGGATGAGAAATTTAATTTTGGTCCCCTTAGCTGTAGGCAAATGCTGGAAGCCCCAGCCTATGCTGTGCCTATCGCTTCTTATGTTCATTGCAATAATCTAATCCAGTTGTATGTGTTTCTTCATGGTCCTCAGCTTTCTAATTGATTTGATTTTAGCTGCAGACTCAAGCAAAAAGTGAAATCTGTCATGCTTCGAAAACCTCCTCTGCTATTAAAACACTTATTTTACTTATGTTAGCCTGCGGGTACCTTGAATTAATTTTTTTTCCGAGACTAAAATCTAAAGCTAAAATTAATAAAGGAGCCTAATTTCAGTCTGATGCCTGGAAGCTATCTTTTCAAATCTGGAACATGAAACACCTGGTGAGCCTGACACCAAGGAAAAAGACCACTGTTAGGGTAATTATGTGTAGTAAGTTGAAGATAAATATGTTTTAGGTGTCCATAACACATACCATCAAAATCCCTTTGCTCTGTTAAAAGTAAAACCTTGTATTGTTATCATTTTACCTCATTGCTGTTAGAATCCTTTGTTTGTTAAATTTCTCTGGATATGTATCCACCTAGTAATTGACAACTGATAAAGACCAAGCTGACCAACAGATAAAGACCAAGAACCAAACCTAGTCTCAAATTTTATCTGTTTTGCTTATGCAAATACTCAAATATTTGATGAATTTGTTACTGCTGAATGGCTGGCCAAGGTGTTTGCTGGAAGGGCCAAAGTCTGGAAACACTTAAGCAAATTGTGACCCAGCAGTTGTTGAAGTCAATGGAAACTTACTTGACTTCAGCAGATGGTGGCTGAAAAGTTTTAGTCATAACAGTAGTTCTGCAGGAGCAAAGTTACTTGTTTGCCCAGACTACTCCCCAAGCTTCATTTTGTGGGCTCTGCTCAGGGTTAGATAGGATTTACAGAAACCATGAGGCCGGACGAGGCAGGTGTGTGTGGATGGAGAAGCAGAGGTGTGCATGCTCACATGGCTACCATGACCCGTGGGTGTGTGCCCAGGTGGAGCAATGCCTGCGGCCGCAAGCTGCCTGCTGCTCCCACATCCCTGCCTGTGATCCAGCAGGCAGAGGAAATGATACTGGAACCCAGTGCATGAATGTGGACGGAAATGCTGAGGTTCAAATGACCGTGGAGCAGAAAACCTCAAGCCCTACCCTTGGCAGAAAACCTGGCGTGTTTGAATAGCCCCCTGCAGGCTGCAGATAAATAGCTGTGTCTGCTGCCAACATTCCTTGAAAACTTATATTGTTGCTGGAAAGACCATTGGAAACCTTTGTTTCTGTTGCCTTTTCAAAATGTAGCCTTGCTGGGGCCGGAGAGTCAACAGATGGGTCCATTTTTGCAGGGCCCTGGTACATCATCTTTTATAAATGGGAGTCACCTTTGTAATTTTCCATGCACAGAAGGAGCAACTTGTACTGGGGGAAGCATTTTGGCCTCTGCCAAAGGACACCAAGTGGGCTGACACGGCTGCTCCTCTTAATCTGATAGCTGAGCCATCCCTGCAGTTGCTTTTTAAAGGTGGGAACAATCTCTGGTTAGATCCTCTCTCAATGTGCAGATTCTGGTGCCACTCAGGAGAATCTGAGTAGTGGTGATGCCTCGAATAATGCAGTCACTGTAATTACTCACAGGCTAGTATTTGATAGTGGTCTTTCAGCAGGTGACTGTCCAGTTTTTGAAAATCTCTTTTGATCTGTTGATCCAGGTTTGCTGATGGTATTGTAGGGCTATGCTACAGACACATTTTGACACTAAATGGTGGAAAGCTGAGTAGTTTTATGCATGCCACCTGATACAACCACAATCCTTTTTTATGTGTCTTACTGTTTTACCCATTGAATTCAGGAGAACTTCCTACTTCACCTTTTGCTGGTTTGCAGAGCTGCTGGTGAAGACAGATCCATTGATGCCCGTCAGCAGCAATTTAACCCCTCACTCCCACGCACGTATATGATTTCCAAACCACACCGAGAGGAAGAATTACGGCAGATGCAAAGACCAAGAGCTGACTGAATGCTGTTTTTTTGCAGAGGTGCACTTGGCAGCTGAGGGTCACAGCACTCCTGCGGTACGCATCCGACAGGTTGCAGTGCTCTTGTTTGCAACAGCTTGGAAAGCAGCACATTATGTGTTTAAACTCCATGGAAAAAGGGTTTGCATCACTGATGTTTTAACCACACCGTTATAAAACCTCCCACAACCGCACCCTTACTTACTCCCTGAGAGGAATGACTCTGAAACGTTTCAGCTTTTCCATTACTTCGCCTGCCTGGAGACTTTGTGCTAAAGGCCTGCGAGGTAATTAGCCAGCTGCAGGTGAGGCCCAGCTGCCTGCAGGGCAGGGGTTCAATTTGATCACAAGTTATCCCCCACAGCAACAAAATGGTGGGATGGTTCAGGGGGGTGGAGGCTGCTCTATCTCTTTCCCTATTTCTTTTTCTCTTTTTTCCCCCTCCTTCCTTTTCTCAGCTCTCTTGAAATGACTCACTGCAGGGTGCTGTGACTTCTTCTGTGCATCTGGGGCTAAAAACAGCCTTTGGAGAAGTCATAGGACAGCTTGAGGAGGGAGCCATCACTGGGACCTCAAGGGATCAGCTTTCCAATGTGACTTTTTCAGCTGGGAGTCCCTGTGTGGGCCACGGGTGCTTTATAGACCAGTGGGAAAACAATCAGTCTGAAACAGGGCATGACTCTGACTTCCACACAGAGTCAGGGACAGTCAAACAGATGGCACAGGAGCAGCCGCTGCGTGTAGCTGCCTCTGCCGGGAAGGCTTCCCCCTCTCTCGGAGGCTGGTGAAAGGAGGTGGCTGTGTTTACAGGGATGAAGCCTGTCAATTAGGCAAATAACATGGTAGTGACCCCGGGGAGCCGGTGTGGACAGGGAGGCAAGAGGGTTTGGGATAGCATCTTGCCCCCCAGATGGCTGCATCCCTCAGGCTGCAACGCTGGATGGAGAAAAGCCCTTCCCAGCTGCTTTGGATGAAGGGGCAATGTTGCTTGTGAGAAAGGTGGTCTGTCTGGAGAGGGTTAATGAGGGGGAGTGGTAATTACCCCCAGCTGGAGCTGGGGAGGGAGTGGAGGTGGCTGAGGGAAGAAGGCCTGAGGTACTGGTCCTGTGTGCTGGGTGAAGAGTGCAGGAGGGTTTGTGTGGGGAGGTTGTCCCTGTTGGCGTGGAGAGCTGCGGTGGTCACGGTGTCCCACAGAGGAGAGCTGAGTGGGGCAGCCCCATCTCCTCACACCACTGCCAGCCCTGGCCCGGGGACACCATGGGTGGGGGCAATCGCCTCCGGCCCCAGCCTGGCACGTGGAAACCAGGATAGGCAAACCCACCCAAGGGGCATGTGAATGTCATTCTGCGTGGATTCACCCAAAATTCATGTGGCTTCCTTCCACAGAGCATTAACTTTCAAACAGGGGCCCCATCGTGTGGAGGACTTTGCCCCCCACCCCCCATGGCTGCAAAATGATTTATTAAAAACAGCATGGAGACCCAAAGGACGATGCAAAGCACAGCTCTTTCTTCACTGGTGTGGATGAGCCCATGCTCTGAGGTGAGTCCTTTGCTTTGGGGTAGCATCCTGCCCCACGGGGTTTCTTGCAGAGCACTTGGCTGTGGAGCAGCCTCCCTGCATGGCTCTCTGAGCTCCACCATTTCCAAATAAAGTTTCCTAGCAGTTAGATTTGAGTGAGTAATTTAACTGACTCGGTTTTGAGTGCTTCTGCTCATAGTTCATTTTGTTTGGATAACTAGTCAAGGATATATTGGAGCATTGGAGATGGTTTGTTTTTGGGGTTTTTTTAATATTCATTGTGTTTGCCAAAAATCGATGTGCGTGGTAACTAATTATATTCCTTAGCAAGCAATGGTGATAGCATGGGGTTGACTCAGAGATGTCTCAGTCCTTTGAAATGAGTTGTGTCATTCTTGCAGTTTATTCTTGTTTAATCTAATGCTTTGGTGGAGATTTTTATAGTGCTATATTGTATCTGTAATACAGCAATGCCTGAGTGCCTTTTCTTTGACTCTAGTTGTGTGCTGTCCTTGCTCTCTAAATCATCTTCTGTTCTTTTCCAAACAGAATAAAGCTGCTGTTGTGATATGTGTGAGGTTAAGAGTGCTTAAATTCTTCTCTGTCAGGTATATGGGTCATTTTAGGTCTGCAGATTTAAGGTCTGATCCTGCAAACACTCACTTGCTCTCAGAGGCAGCAATATCGAAGGTGGGGGTAGAGTAGTTGCTCTGCGCCATGTGCCTTTGCAGACCTTTATTCTGCTGTTTTTTTCTGGATGTGACATTGTGCCTATGGGGCCAGCCAGGGAAGCCAAAGGGGATCTGGAGGGTGCAGCAAGTGTAGGATCAGGGCTTCCACTGTAATCCGATGAGAGCAATGAGTTACTCAAATAACAACTTGCTCTCCTGTAATCAGTGAGAGGCATGTTAAATAGATCAATTTGTTATTTAGCGGCTACTTTATTAGGCCGACAGACATACTGCTTTAGAATTGTTTTTGATGGTAGCTGGTATTTAGGATTTGGCAGTGAAATCTCTAGTTTGTGTTGTATGTGGAAGGCATCTAGTATTTTAAATAAGAGGTAGAGGATCCTGGCAGCAGCCTGATCATGCTCCCTGTGGATATGGAATGCTTGTTACACTGCTGGTGGGCTGCAGGTACCTGCTGTCGGGCTTGTTCCTTGTGCTTCTCCAGGATATGTAATACAGTTGTGCTCCTCCAAGATACATCTGCATCAGGGTCGGTCCCCAAATACTTCTGTGGTGACAGGGACACTGACCAGTCTCATTTTCCTACAGCTGTGCAACACCTAGTTTGTCTTTATATCCCAGCACTCTACAATTCATGCTTCCCCTGGAGCTCTTGGCTTGATTTATCCAATTGGAAATGTTCTGTCTGAATGTCCTGTCCTTGAGGGGCCTTAGTCTCTGCAATTTCTCATGAGTCCTAGAGCTCTGCAGCTCTAATCACGTAAGCAATATCATACTTTGGGGGCAGGGGGCTTTTGGGCTTTTGCTAATATTCTTGTTGGCCTGATTGTTGGTTACAGACAGCCACTAGAAAAAAGCTCTTGCTTATGGTAACTAAGTTTTATGCTTGTTGGGAGAGCTGGAAAAACGTTGGGAAAATGGCCTAGAAATGGGTATTTGGATTCCTTTGAAAATCAACTGTAAACTTCAATCCATAACGATAAATAACGTTGGTGTTTCACATCTGTATTTTATGCATGCCTGAAGTTGCTCTTGGCAAGTGGTGACAGCCTGAGCCTTGAACCTCAGCGCAACCCCATGTTCTCGTCCCTGCTAGGAACGTTGTTAATATGGATGATGCGGTGTTGGAAGAATCTGTTGGACTTACCTGTTGAAAGAATAGAGACACACAGAAATAAAAATGCTTTTGTAAAGAGGGTGCGTTTGCTCTTATACAATGTTTGTTTCATTTTACTAAACAACAGAAATTCCTTGCCCAAGTAGAAAGATCTGCTTTCCAGGGATACCAGTGGTGTTTCCAGCATACCCACCAGGATGCCCAGCCTTTCCTGCCATTAGTCAGAAGCTCTGTGGCTCTCCAAGGCACCACAAAAGCCTATTTGTAGTGCAAGACCTCCAACACAAGCACCTCCTGTTAAAAAACAAACTTACTCGCAGGACCACACATCCAATGGCAGAAGCATGGAAGAAAGTAGGATAAACTTGAAAGGTGCAAGAGCAGGGAAAAAAAAAAAAAGAAGATAAGGGATGGAGAAAGGAGGGGAAAAAGAAAACAGATGTAGCTGTTGTCAGATTTGTCTGATATGGTGCAGCAGAAACAGGCAGATTTGTTTATAAATAGGAATGACTTGCTACTTGATAGTACTTTTTCTCCTGTCTGCTTTGAAGAAAACACCCCTCTTTCAGCATCACTTTTGCTGTGCTCTCTTCAGCTGGGTTCCTTCCCTCCCTGCGGGCTGCTAACTTGAAACACATCCCTTCTGTTTGTTTTCTGTCCTGGAAACTGTCTATGAACCTGAAGGTGACACATATTGTAACAGCTGCCAGGAACAGCTTTAGCTTTGAGAGAGGGTAGCTTGGACAGGTTGGGAGGCTGGTGACAAATTTGCCCACAAAGTTTTTGTGCTGCGTTTTCCTTGTGTGAAACGGTCTGGGAGCGCGACTCCTAGCACTGTGGGGGTTGCAGGGCTCTGGTCCCAGTAACAGCACTTTGCTGTTGTGGGAAGCAGAGGAATGGCTATGCTGGCGAAGTGCTGCCACTGGTTGGGTTTTCTCCCCATGGACCATGCAGAGGCCCTGGGAGGAGCAGGCTGTGCCCCCCCTCCAGCTGCTCCCCAGGCAGGAACGGTGCTATTGGTTGGACTAAGTTTCTTTTTCTTTTTTTTTTTTTTTTTTCTCCAACGTGCCTCCCTGCTATAAGTGGCAAAGCAGCCGCTGTCCCGCCAGCTGGACACCCCAGCCCAGCCGTGCTCCCTCCACAAGGCTGGAGCTCACAGCCCCGGACCGAAGCGCTCCCGCGTCCGTCCCGCTGCCGAGGTGCTGTGCACGGCCGCCCGCAGGGTTCACTCCATCCCTTCCATCCCTTCCCTCCTCCAGGCAGCAGCTCCCAGGCTCTCCGGCAGCCAGTAAGCACATGCCTCGGTCTCTCCCGCTCCAGCATCATCTCGCTGAGCAGGGCAGGGAGCGTTTCGGCATCCCGTGCTTCGCAGATCTTTGGATTTCAGGGCTTATGCTGGGTCTTTTCTCTGCCTTGTCACTGCTCTGCTGGGGAAGGGTTTGTGAGAGCAGGGCTGGGGGAAATGGAAAGCCTGTGGGTGTATAATGTAGTTCGAAAACACTCTTTTCTAGCAAGCAGTTTCTTCATGGATTACCGAGTTAACCTCCGAAGCTGCTTCTGGCTTAAGGGGTGAGATTTATCTAAATTCTTGCTTCTGATTTCTTTTGCATCCTCTTTTTCTGATACACGTATTTTCTCCTGGAAGGTGGTGGCTTTGAAAGTACAGGCAGTCACTTGGGTATAAATATAACTTTTCTCTTTACTTCCCAGCAGAGTGGGTGTTTAGGAAGTGTTTGCAGTGGTACAGAGCTGTGTGAGAGTGTCAGCTGTGTGTTTTCCTAGGCAGGTGATCAGATGTGCCTGTTTGAGGCTTTTAATGACCGCTGGAGAGGAAAGAGCTAAAGCAGTGGCTGTTTTGTGGGCTCTCAGGTGGTGTGATGCTTTCAAAGTGAGGACTGATACCTTCTGAATCGTGGGAGCAAGCTGGCAGTAACAGAATTGGGGAATATGGAAGTGCAAGCTTTTACCTGATAATTATCACATCTTCCTCTTTCTTTCTATATTATGGAATATCAGGTAGTTCCAGAGTCTCTGACAAGCCACACTTGCAGCTGTCCCCATGTGAATGCAAACACCTTTATCTTTACACAGATACTGCACCTCCCTATCTATCTAGATTTGTGGAATCACTTGCATGAGTTAACCTATTTGCCCATGTGTTTGCAAGATGGGTGTTTCTGTCATTAATCTTTTCTTTAGCAACTAGGCAAAAGATAAGTTAGTGCGTGTGACTCTCTGGTCCAGTTTGTATTGTGTAAGTAGCGGCTAGTCTGTAGCTTAGAAATGGATGTGGCTGCTTTTTAAATCACTGAACTCCAGCACATGAAAGGGGGGGGGGGGAGATTAAAACAATCCACCTACCAATTAGTCGTTTACCTTGTTTTGAGAGGAAGAGTGTTTTATAAAAACAACAACAAAAAAACTTCTGAAAGGAAACTGATTAAATTCTTAAGCCATGATGTACAAAGCAAATAGTTGATCAAGAAACCAAATAAGGCTTTAAAACTTAACCTTTCTTTTTTAATGATAAAAGCACCCACATACTTCACTTCAGTGACAACACCCACCTCTTTTCGTACCTCCCCCCCCCCAAGCATTTTTTGAATACAAACCAGTTCTTAATTTCTCCTTAAAGGGCTCACTATTTAAAAATTCATTCTTGACTAATACCTGCTAGAAAAATGTGGGTTAGGTGTTTCGGAGCTAACACCACAAGTGCAAAAGAACCCCCAAGAACTCAGTGCAAAAGGAAGTTAATTGCTCAGATTTTGGACTGCGGCTCTGAGGAACCAGTTCAGGGCTGGGGTTTTACAGGTGGTTTCTGACTTGCGCTGCTCTTGGGGAGTTTTGGCTGGGGGAGGTCTGTAGGATTGGGGTCTTGATGTGTTTCTGACAGGAGAAGTTATTCCCTGCTGTGAACAGTGGCTTGCCTCCATGTATGTTGGTATAATTCTTTTCCTGGATGTAAATAATGGCAGCTGTTCAAAAGGAGGCAATGTTTAGGGCGATCAAACACTTGAAAATAAACATTCTCTAGCCCATCTTGGCTGGCCTTTATTTTGGAAGCAGCCTCCATCAGACTGTACCAGGAATGGAAAATCTAGCTGCATGGTACAAAGCGGCTGGTGGGAGCCCTGTCGGGTCCCTGTTCGGGCCATCAATAGGGGGATGATGCTGTATGATGCGCTTTATCTCTGATCTAAGCCCATATCCTGTCAGTATGACTTACAGTTTACACCCATTGCACTAGGATATAACAAAAGCTTTAAGTAAATGCCTTCCTTGCCCCCAAGAAGCAATTTACTTCCTTTTGTGTAATACCTAAGTGAAAAGAGGGTAGTTCTGTGTTAGAGGATATCCCATGGCCCTTTCTGTGCTTTGTGCATGCTGGTTGAAACTTGTGCTCCTTTAGTGCAGTTTGGGTGCCACAGCTGTCACTGTCTTCCCATCTCCATCTTGGAAACACGTACTCCTTGTCAGTACGTACAGCTCCTAGCGCAGGGTGGAAACTGGGACATGGCTGAAACTTCCAGTGCTTCAGTGGAGAAAACTAATGATGCAAGCCAGGAATAGTATTGTCCCCTCAGCAGTAGTCTGTGTGAATGACGTCCTTCAAAGTTTATTTCCCCCTCCAGGTGATGCACTGGGGGGGATTTAGGTGTCAGTTCCTTAAAGAACCTTGGAAAATTCCTCTGATCTTTGCAGATGACATGATCTGGTCCAGCCTATGTTTAGCACTTTCCCTTTTCATGGTGCTACTTAGACCTGAAGTCCTAGTGGACTTGGGTAAGCCTCACCACCAGCAATGTGCAAAGTTTGCTCAGGCTTTGGATATGCTCCTAAATCAGAGCAGCTTTCTGGAGAGTAATGGGCACATTCTTCCTGGCTGGTGCCAGGCTTCCTCTGGGGTCACACTGAGGTGCTGGTGTCACCAGCAGATGTGTGGAGGGCTAAGCCACGCACTGGTGCCTGCCTCTCACCCTGGTGGTCTCCAGCCATCGTCACCTTGTGCTCTGCATGTAGGAGTGCAAAGGTAGCAAAGCTGAGATTTCAGATGTGTTTCTGTAGCTTTAGCTGTGTGGAATCACTTTTCCTTGAAAAGGTAATGGAAATAATGTCTATACAATAAACATTCCCACACATGACCTGTGATTTTTATAATAAAAAATGCATTGTAAGTCAAATTCAGCTTGATTAATTGGGATGTCTTTTTCTTTTTTTTTTTTTTTAATTTCTCTATTACGGAAGATGCAGACAGGGAGAGTAATGAAGCAGAAATGTCTGAGATCAGTTGTTTCATGTCTGATTTTGGCAGAGGCAGTGTGGGAGGAAGAAAGAGACCTCATGTTTCACTTAGATACCCTGATTTGGAAAGGAGTTTTAAGCAGATGGCTCTTGAGACATTAGGACTCTAAAGTATTAAATGCTATTCAGATGAATGCACGCTTCCACTTCTGTGCCATGGTTTTAGAAGGACTGTGCCATATATTCTGGCTTCAGTTCTTTTATCCCTGGGTCCAGTAAAAACCCTGTGTGCAGCCACTTGGCTGGGTGTTGGAGCAAAGGCACCGGGGCTTTCCTGGCGTTCAGAGACAGGACATAGCCCAGCATGTTTTGACTCCTTGATGCGCTTTGACTTGGGCTTTTTGTAGATGGACAGCCCAGAGCCAGCTCTGGGGAAGTCACCCTAGCTGGCTTCTGTGGGAATGAATCAGAGCCGAGAGGCCAAGGCTGGTCTGTGATGAGTGTTTCTCCCTGCTAACCCTCCGCCTGTGTCCGAAGGGAGCCTGCAGACTCAGCAAAAATACTGTGGAAGCTTGGGCTCTGAAACAATGTGTAAATTGGTGGAACAAAATCCTTTAAAGAATGATTAGGAGTTGCACGGTGCAGGGAAGTAGTCCTGCAGTGTCTAGAGGCAGTCACAAATTTGGGCTAAAATGAAGTCTCTGTGCAGGGAGGGAGCCCATGGGTGGGTGCTGCTGAACCCTGCAAAACAGGCAGGGTGCAAAGAGGGGAAGGGTGGCAGGAAAACAGAGCCCTGTCCCAGCTTCTTACCCTTAGTCCCAGGGGATGCAGGTGCTGTGTGTGTACCGTGTGCTCACCCTCTCCCCAGGCCCCTAGCCAAAAATATCTTACCAGAGATCGACTCATTTTGCTGCCTGAAGTATTTCCCACAAAGGCTTTGCTCTGCTCCAAGCTGGTATGTGGAAAGCCACAAAAAAGCCCTCTTGGCAGGGCAGTCTTCATCCTCCCTGCATGTCCCTGCAGCATGTACTGAAGCAGGATTTGGCCCTTGATACTTTCAGAGTGATTCAGGAGTGTGTGGTGCCAAGAATGCTGCCAGAGCAAATTCCTGCTGTCGGAGCAAGAGAGCGCAGTGTTGTCTAGGGGAGGGAGAGGTGGACAGATGGATGCTCTTGTCCTTCTCCAGCTTTTTCATCTCTCTCTGAAGAGAATGCAAATAGGGTTTGTGTCCTACGGCAGGACAGGGCTAAAATGACATTTAGGGCTTTGGAGGTATTTGAAAGCAGGGCAAGGACTGCATTATAGCCATGCTGGAATGGGATAGACAGGGTCCTGAGGAAGCAGTCCTTCAAAAAAGGCCAAATTAAAGAGTGCCCTGGAAAAGGTTGGAGAGGCAGGACAGGGTTCCTGGCAGTGACAGCTGCAGCCCAGAGTGGAAGGACTGGTATTTTGCTGTGCGCCTGACTGGAAACTTGAAGGCAGAGTTACAATTTTGGTTTGGATGCAGAATTGTATTATTTTTGTAAATAGGAAATTCAAAACCTCTTGACTTCAGATTGGTGTTTTCAGAAGACCCACTCATTCCACAGATGTGGCTGATCTTTTTTTATTCCTTGAGGTGACCCTAGTGATTGATGCAATTTGGGATGCATCAGTCTTCCTCCGGCTCGGCAGAGCCGGCTGTTTGGCAAGTGAGTAGGCAGTTAACAGCTGTTAATGGTGAGGGATTAAAAGTGGTGTGACATGACTCCATTTGTGGTCTCTTGGGATCAAATGCAGAATACCACTTGTCACCCAGACCTCTAATGAAGAACAGGAAAAAATTATTCCTGCTGGGAACAAGCACTGCAGGGCAGCTTTTTGGCTTCCTTGTTTCTATTATCTTTCCACCCCTAGAAAGAGGAAACCAGAGCAGAGTGGAAAAGAGGAGACTAAAATCTGTCTCACAGGAAGCTGCCTGACAGGTATAGCTTGAAGTTTGATAATTTGGACCAAAATGTTTCAGAGCCAGTTTGCAAAATGAGTTTGTTTTGATGTCTCTACTGTGACCTTGATGGGGAGGAAGAACAGGAGAAATAGCTAAAAAAAATAAAGCTTTCCCTCCTGGAAAATCCTCACACTTGTCTTCAAGACATCAGAGACCTTCACGCTTTATAATGCTTTGAGATGGGGGGAGCTTAAAATCAAATGATAGCTGGCTCCAGTGAAACGATGGGTTTAAGAGACCGCTGTTAACATGCAATTGCATGTGCTAGATATGCCGAGGGACTCCTCTTAGGAGGCACAGCTGGTACAGAGATCTATAATCCATCTATTTTGCTTCAAGCTAGCTTTAATGCTGAAGCAGTTGCCCCAGTATGTGAAGGTTCTTGTGTTACACCAGTGTCTAAGTAGCAGAGGACTTAGAGCTTCTGGCAGAGCAAGAATTGCTC
The DNA here is from genome assembly GCA_026212715.1 of Elanus axillaris. NCBI lineage: Eukaryota > Metazoa > Chordata > Aves > Accipitriformes > Accipitridae > Elanus > Elanus axillaris. Next base: position 15,780,637 of record JANZLQ010000040.1, read on the forward strand.
TCCACTGTTTTGCTTGGCCAGAGACAGTGCAAAATCCACTCAGTCCTCCAAAACTCTGTCTTATGAACCAGTGTGCTGGAAGTGCCTTTCTTCCTTTGCTAAGAAAAATAGAAGTGGTTCATCACACTAAACCCACGGCTGTCCAGCCCACAGTGGTTGCTAGTTGGCTTTCCTGCAGGGAATTGGTTCCCAGCTCTTCCCCAATGCTTTCATTTGGGAATATTCAGTTTTCATGTGCTTCCAGTGGTCTCTGACCAAAGATCCCCTTAAGAGTAACTATGAAACCACCCTAAATATAGTTCCGCCACTGCTGATAGGATGCTGGGGTGGAAGAAAATAATGTACTTTCTTTAAAAGAGAAATGCCACAAGTTGTGGGAACCATTCTGACTTGGCAGGCTACTTTCAAAGCATTTGCTATTTGTTTGATTTGGGACTGGCTACCCCTGGCAGTTGTTACCATCAGCCGCCTTTCTTATCTGTTCTTTTCTATAATAAACATTGGAGCAAAGGTTTGGAATTAGTCACATCTGAAGCACTGCCTGCCTGCCTTTCCAGCTTCTGTCTTATAATCTCATCTCTGGAGTCTCGAGCCCTTTCCACTTCATACTATGCCTCTTGGTTTGCCCCTCTTCTCACTGAACTGACATAGCAAAGAGCTCTTTAAAATACCCTATAGGTGTGTCATTCCCAGGACTGCCAGCATCCCAGAAGACATGCTGCTCCGGGACAGCTGCCTGCACTTGTGCTGCTGCTGGGTACTACAGAGATTTTTCTAGGGTGATTTACCTAATCCAGTGGATGGGCTGGATAAATTGTTCTGGCTGACGCCTGTTCAGATGAACAGCCTGGGGAGGCAGGGTTAAGATCCTGAAAGCATCCTGGGGGCCTGGCACCGTGTCCTACTCTTTAGTACAGCATTAATCGCAGGGCAGCTGGTGGTTTGAGGGGTTGCAAATGAAGACAGCACCTTCAGAAGCACAGGGCTGTGTGTGGTCCTCATTCGGAAATCTGAGTAATTCCTACTGATTTTCTTCCATTTTAAAATTCCCTGGTGATCTCTAAGCATTGTCTTGATGCAATCTTGCTTCTGACATTACTGTAGGAGAGGCAGGAACGAGCAGTTCAGGGCACAAGACTCACTCTCTCTCTCTCCCCCCCCCTCTCTCTGGTCTCATCTCCCTTTAAAAATACACAGAGCTATATGTTTCACTCAACACATGCAAATACTGTTTCCTATCTACCCCTGCTCTGCCAACTGAAAGCTGGTCGTACTTCTCTTCTGGGACAGCCTGCCACATAAATGTCACTTGATGTATAACATATTTCAGTGCTGCCTCTGGAAATGGCCTGGGTGACAGCATCAGAGCAGGACAGGAGAGCAGCCCCCATTCACCCTGCAGCAGCACAAAGGCACTCAGTGGGATGCAAATCTGTTTAGTTCTGCTTGGATTTGCTTTGTTGGATGCAGGAGCATGTCATCCATCTTTCACTGTGATCTTCCCTTCTCTTTTATACCATTATCACCATAATGATTTTTAGCTGAAGGTGGAAACTTTGACTCTGGATCTGATTCTGTGGTGGGATGGGTTTCTTGCAGTGGGTAGGGGACCCAACCTGCCTGTTTTCATTTCAGAAGGCTGGACTGGGGGCTTAGCCGTGGATTACATATCTTGACCAACACTTCAGCTTGCTGGATTGAGCTGGTCAGGGTAGATTTTCTCTTTCTTGCAAAAACACATTCAGGAAAAGAACCCAAAACCCCAAACACTTTGTTAAACGTGAAGCAATTTGGGCAACTCCTGAGCTGTATCTTGGCTCAGGTCTAGGTGTGACAGAAAAGCAGACACTACTGATCTCTTTCAAGCAGTCTGTCTTGCAGATCAGAGCAGGCAAATACCCTGGGGTTAGTCCTGCTTCTGAGTGCCTTTCGTGGTGATGCATGTGATGATGAATGGGAGGAAATTCCTGCCCAGGAACATAAACAAGCAGGAAGACCTATAAGTGGCTATGTCCTCACAGTCCTGACATGTGGAATGAAGCTGATGATGGCTGGTGTTAGGGGATATGCTAGTGTCAGACCCTCCCAGTACCTGTTTCAGGGAAAGACTGTTTTATTTCTGCCTGGAGAGGATTGTGAACAGCATCTCCCTGGTTACTCTGATGTGCCAGAGGAGGCTAACACCCATGTGGTGTCTGGGATGGCAGGAGGCTGCCATGCAGGGGCACCCGTGGTGTGCGCAAGCCAAGGCCCTGCCTCACACCTCCTTTTTGCAGTTTCATGTCGCTGGAGTTGAGCCCAAAGACAGCTTTCCCTCTGACCTCCTGTGCTAAGGCAGCCCATCTCCATTGCAATGGCCGTACATACTGTCCTCTCCACGTTCGTACCCCAGGCTGTGTCGGTGCTATAATGTGGTGCAGCTCTCTGTGTACTTCACTAGACACTGAAACAAACAACCAATAAATCTGTTATAAACCAATGAGTAATTTGTTTTGGTTACCAGGGAGATTGCCAAGTGCAAATTCAACCTGAAATAGCGATGAGCTCATCCTCTGAGCAGTGTCGGTGCTTGAGCTGGAGCAGCCGGATGGAAAGGGAGCCAGCCCCAGTAACGCTGTCTGCTCCACTGACATTTAGATGCTGCGTGAGCTGTTTTGCCAGAGAGCTTTTGCCTTGTAAATGCGATCGTGCAGGGGATGGTGCATGAGGCTGGTTGCTGAGCCTGGGCTTTTACAATTCCTGGAAACGCAGCAGTGACGTTCCTGGTGGGACCGTGGGCTGGAGAGCCCTCAGGGGGGGTTAAAGTGCTGCAGAGGTGGCCTCCTCCACCACCTCCCCTATCTTGGAAACTTCTCCCTGTGCAAGAATTGTGGGGAAAACAGAGATGCTTGACTTGTAGATAAGGGTTTGTTTTAAACAGCTAGTTAGACAGGCATGTCTGACGGGCAGATCCTCTCCCCTGCTGTTGCTCCAGGGGCTGGAGCAAGGACTTGGAAAACCCTCGCCCTCTTCTGCAACATACTGGAGGCAGGAGCTTGAAAATTTGGGCTCTGCCATTATTTCACCCAGAAAAGTCCCCAGTTTACATAGATCAGGACTTGACTTTTGAAAGGCTGATGCTAGTGGCAGGGTTTGGCACGCTTTCTGTGTCTGCCTGTCCCTGCAGTTCTTCCCAGGAATAAGCCTGCAGGCGACACTAGGTGTCAGGAGGACCTGCGCTTGGACGGCCGCTGCGGTCACCTCTGCCCAGGGCACAGCGGGCAGTGTGGGAACAGCCCCTGCAAGCAGAGAGATGGTTCTTTGCTCTCTGCTGCAGAGCTGAGACCTGGGTGATGGGGTTGGAGGGGACTCTTGCCCTGCTGGCTGTGCCAGTCAGAAAGGCAGGAGGAGGAGGCTGTGCTGCACTTGGGTCTCTGACAGCCAAGCCAGAAAGGGTCCAGGCAGGGCTCTGACAACATCCTGCACGTTTCTCTGCTAAGGCAGAGATGTTTCCAGGTGTACTTGCATTCAGTGAATTCATATTTTCTGAATAAATTCAATTTTTAACTAAAAAGGTATGTCTGTAGGAGGAAGTACTGCGTGTCCCTCTGCACTAGGATGCTGCAGGGGAGAGGCTGACAAAGGTGTGGCACTGGTCACTGCTGCTCCCTTTTCTTGGTTTTTGCTCCCCATTGCCAAGTTATCAAATACATGAAATAATGTAGCAAAACATCAGCATATCACCTGACAGCTGTCTTGATGGAGCAATGCATAAGCCACTTACCAGAGGCCCACTGATGGATTTCACCAATTCTTTTAAGATACAGTTACCAGTGACGAAAAACAGGTAACAATTATGAGCAGCGTGAATGCAGACAAAAGCTGAGCCCCTAATGTGATCCATGAACCTAGTCACAGGGTGCAAAAACACAATCTTTTTTTGGATTAACCTCATGGGTTTCTGGAGCAAGGGATGAAGGTTGCATCTATAAAAGAGGCACTGGTTTCAGCAGGGGTATTTTTGTATTTTGCAAGTCTTTCATTATAATTTTACAAGCATGAAGCAATCTGTCTCTGTGTTCTTGCAAGTCCCTTCCAGCCCTGTGGGTGGATTCCTTCCAGCTCTTTCCTGGAGCCATGTGGGAAATGCTTTGGTGACATGACCAAGTCCCTCAGCATCACGGGCAGCTCTGTCACAGCCACCAGTGCATCCAGCCATCAGCTCTAGGGAAGGACTTCATGAAACCCTAACACTTGGAGGAGGTTGGCTTTTGAAAGAAGGTCATTTTAGTGTGAGGAGTTATGACTAAGTGAGAGAGATTTGGGTGAATTGTTTGCATATGGTGTTTGATAGTCCTTTATGTGGCCTTTTTATTGTGGGGCTGAGTGTGGGCGTTAGCGTTTGGGAGCGGGACAGGCATCCCTGCAGGCCTGCACTGTTTCTCTTCCCCATGTCCTCCCCCGCAACATGTCCCCACCCCAGTGTTTCACCTACTTGGTATCAAGGCATGTCTGCTTTTTGGCTGTCTCTGGGCAACTAAAACCACTGCTGTACTTTGCATATCCTGGATTTGGCCAGGACCAAGTCTAACTTTGCTCCACACTGGCATAAAACAGGCAAGGCTTGCTACTGAGCTTACTCTAGCACAGCTGAGAAGACAGTTTGGCTCAAGAGGTGTAGCTTTATCAAAGGGACAGTAAAGTCCTTGCTGTTGCAGGAAAAGTCCTCAATGATTTGGAAGCCTCACCCTTTCCCCATTGTCCTGCAGCATTCCCAGTGGGACATGGGTTCTTGTGGGCTCTCATGCTATGTGGCTGCACAAGCTGGTTTTATAAGAAAGCAAGCCACTGTTTCACATCTGCTTTAGCTTTTTGACAGTTTTCTCTGGCACTTGTGTGCAATTAGGGCTGCTTTTTTGTCACATGGAGCTGATCCTCTAGTAGTTTGATTCAGGCAGTAGTTTGACAGCTAGCAGCAATTGTATTGAGGAGGGTTGTTTCTCTTTGCAGACTGTGTTACTAGTTGTCCCTGAATTTATTGTCTCATTGCTGCTTGAAAAAGAAAACAAAATCATTTTTTGGGCTTGGATCCAGCCATCGAGAGAGGATGGCTTAATCAAATACATAAGTGGTTATACCAACTCCAGTTGGTTTATTTCTATGTTTAAAATCAAGCACTCTTCTAAGTATCTTATTTTTCTTACTCTAAGATTTGTGTTTAATAAATGTAACAGCCCATAGACTTTGCCCATTGCTCCAGGAGTGAGCACTGGTAGAAATGCTGTAGAAGTGCAGTACTGCTATGAGACCCTCAGTGGGAGCATGGGAGAGGAGAGGGGCCCTTCTTTTGCCTGTGAGCACCCTGGCCCATCCCTGTGGAGGTGGAGGATGAAGCTATTTGCTGTTTCAGCAAATGGGAGGCAAATTAAATTTAGCAGCTTAAATAACCTTGCCTCTCCATACTGCTTTGGGCTGAACTGTCTCTTGCCAAGAATTAGTCTACTGATCTTAATATTTTCAAAGACACAAAAGCAACTGAAATTTTGCTCAGTTACCCAAAAACTAGAGTGGGAGGGCACTGGGGGAGGACAATTCCCCTTACCCCCGCCTCTGAAACAGCTTTCATCCTGCAGATGAGGACACTCAGCTGGGATGCCACAAACTGGGGCTGGGCACCCGCCTGACTGAAAGCCTTTCTGGGCCGGGTCTCTCTGGTTTTGGCTGAAATTGAATCTTAACTCTGATGAAAGATTTAAAGATATTTATTCCTTTTTTTTTAAAAAAAAAAAAAGAGAATCAATGTTTTCTAACTGACCCTATGGAGAATGCTTTTTAGTGTAGACCTTGCCCAGATCTGATCTGACATGATTTCCAGGGAGATCCGAGATCCTTATCACTTTATGGAAAATGAGATTTACATTCCTGTATTACACAGGCACTTTGAAAATATTATCCCTGACTCCAGAGAAATGGCTCATACATTTTAATGCCGTTATTAGAAATTGAATTGACAACTTTTATACTCAGTGGAAATTGCTGTGCAGCTCGGGGGGGAAAAATATGCAGAAAGCACTGGTGGAGACTTTAGAGAGCTCTTGTCACCCTGAGATGTGTGTGCTTTTGGTGCAGTGTTTCTGCTGAATGAGAAGAGTAAGGTTTGATATATGCCAGAGAAAGGGGAAAGCACAAGCGCACGGGCCAGTGGCATGGGGTGAGACAGCAGTGAGGCTCAAAGCATCAAAACAGCTTCTGGCCTGAAAGGCAGAGCACACCCAGGCCTTGCATGGTGGTGGGGAAATGCGGGCTGCTCTGGGCTTGTGTGTCCCAGGGTGTTGTGGAGATGTGGCACACAGGTGCTTTATTTGTGGTCCTAGTAAGTATAGAGAAACTGAGCTGGATGAGTCCTGGCTTAAACTGGCGTATGAGTGAGATGCTGTTGAGGTGCTCAGATTGGTGAGAGGTGCCCTGGGAGGAGAAGCAGCAAGGAACTGCAACAAAAAAAAACCCCAAACCAACAAACAACAAATCAGGTTGCTTTTAAAATCTATTCATTTTGTGGTAAATGAACTTGCAAGAACCAGCTAATCCCTGCTCCTCTCAGGGCACACGGCCTCTGAGGAGGACTTCAAGTTTTGCTGCAGTACATTGAGGCTCTGGAGTTGTGGAGCTGGCAATCCCTTGCTCCTGAGCGCGGAAGGAGTAAGAGGGACGTGGCTGGCAAAATACTCCTTTATCAGGGCTCCAGGCTCTTCTGGAAGTCTGGCTGACTTCTCTGGTTTTGCCAGAGTCCTTAGCCTCTCGGACGTCAGTTTGGGAAAGAACAGCCAAGGCAAGTTCAGTAGCATCAGTGTGAGTGGTCTCCTGGTCAGGCAAGGGCTCCAACTTCCCTGCAAAAGGAAAGAGGCAAAGAGCCTGGCTGGGCAGCGTGATGTGTGGTCGTTACATGAACAGGGCTTTAATGAGAGGCTTGATGGGCTGATTTGCAGAATATTAACATGAGTAGTGGCTGAAGTGAACTCTGGCCTCAAACTAAGCCTGGGCAAAGGGGAAAGTTAAATGGCATCTGTTCCAGCAGAGGAAAGAAATGTGTGTTTACGCAGGACCAGAGCAAGGTGTCTTAGAAGGCTGTACCACGGCTCCATCTCACAAGTGAGCGGGTGCTTGTGGGCCTCCTCACCCCCCTCTGGTGGGTGTCTTCTCCTTGGCTTGTCCTGGAGCACATACCTTGGCATGGCCAGCGAGTGCCCATGTGATGCGGTGCCAAAAAAGCAGTTGTGAATTTGAAGCCACTCCAAGGTGAAGGGTTTTCAGTTCTCCTGCCCTTGTTGTTGGTGCAATGTGGTCCAGCCTGGCTGAGCCTTTGTTGTAAGTGTTAGGGTGCAAGGAAGTTGATGCCTTCTTCCATTTTAAAATGCACTCATCTGAAGTTGGAAGTTAAATAAAACCCTCCCAAAGCAGAGGTTTCTGAGAATAACTTTTATGACTAATCTAACCCCATAGGCCTTCACTGGAGGAGACTTTGCAGCTTTGTTTTTCCTTGTAAAGAATGCCCAGCATATGTCCTGACAATTAGTCAGAGTGCCCAAAAATACCCGTCAGCCCTGCAAGCTGATCTCCTTGGGATCTTGGAGCCGAGACAGACACAGGGTTATGCTCTGTGGGGCTTTGAGAAAGATTATTTTTAAAATGGCCACATAACAAGGGTCTTTTGGTCCTTTCAGCCACCAGCACTGTCTGACAACTGAAGGCGTAGATAGCCAAATGCTAATCTTGCTTGAGGCAACTGTCCCGTACCCAGGGTAATGGGCTGGTTGTCCTGCTAAACCCGTACTCCAGGGCTGGCTCCTGTCAGCTCTAAATCAGTGCTCAGGACATGGCCCTGGGGCCTGTGCCAAGTTCAGGCAGTGCTTTGATGGTGTGCTGGATGCCAGGGAGTCTTCCCAACCAGCATGCCAATGCTCGGAAGGGCATGTCCTTCTCATTGAAGCGGTGGCCTGTCTTCACCCTTAGCCAGGCAGCGTGCTTCTGCCCAGCCCTCTCCTGAGAAGCTTTTGCTTTACCCTTCTCTGACTACCTGAGCTAAAGTGTTCTATACTCAGTGTCTCTCCCACATGCTGAATTTCTGGAGGATGTTTTACCAGAATCACTGTCCATCCACAAACAGCCCTTTCTTCTCCTCCCCTGAAAATAAAGCTCTTGAGAGGAAACACCAAGGCTCCTTGGTCTTGCAGAGCTCCGCTTGTGTGGCGTTTTGATTTTGTCCACTGTGCTGTGGGGTCAGAGGAAGGAGGTCTGCAGAACCATCTGCCCAGCAGCTTCCCAGGGACATGATGGTTTGCTAGAAAACATCCCACCAAAAGCATTCCCAACCTTCAGAGGAAGAGCTCGGGTGTAGCCTGCCATGTCCGTCTTGCAAGTCTGTCTTGCTGCCAGGTCCTGTTGAAGTAACACAGGAGGATGGCACGGCTAGGAAACCCACGTGGGGGATGCTGGAGAGCATGTGTGTTGTAGCTGATGTCTGGGGAGCTGCTAATTTCTGACTTGTAGTGGGTAGATTTCCAGGGAAGGTGAAGGACCCAGCTTTCAAGCAGTGATACAAACTAATAGTTGAACTTCCTTCCATGCTCTCCACAGTGAGCTGCTTAACTTCACTGGGGGAGAGCATCACTCAGCCAGCTGCCTGTGAGAAGTAATTGAAAGCAATTAGGAGTGCAGAGAACGTAATGGAGGTTGTGAAATATTGTTTCAGTGATGGCTTACTAACAACTTGGTGAAGCCCTGACATGAGCATTTATTGTGTGGGTATGGTAGGATTATATTGCTGTGAATGTTCATCAGACCTCATCTTTCCTGGAAAAGATTGCCGTGCTGCCTGGCTGGGATCAGTGTGGTATTTATTTGACAGCGACTTAAGTTACTTTTCTCGGCTCTGAAGCCAGAGATAAGCCATGGGGGGAAAGCTGTGACTGGCAAACCTTTGCCTCCTGTTTGACTCCACCAGTCATTCCTCCTCCACGTGACTCCATCTAAACTTGCACAAAGACAGACCCCTGCAGTTGGCCAAGATTGCCGTAAGAAGCTCCGCTGTCCTAAGCATGAAGCTATGGGGTAACAACTTGGGGAATAACTGAGTTGTTGTGCAGCTTGCTTGGCCCCAGGGAGGGTTCCTCCGAGGACCACATCAGCCCTGGTGAAAGTGCTGTTGGTAACTGAGAGGCATCACGGCCCTGCCACGGCTGAGGGCACAGTGCTGCGTAGCTGCAGCCAAAGCTCTGTGCGTTGTGGTGAGCAGAAACCTCAGAGCTCCTCGTGGGAGCTTCAGATGCAGGGGCCTGGCCAGTGTGGGTGAGAGCATGGCACTGCTGGGGCTCCGAGAGGCAAATCTGGAGACCTTCCCCCCCGCTCCCGTGTGACTGGACACGCAGGCTGCTTCCCCTGTGCCTGCTGGGCTCATCTTCCCTGGTAAATGCTGGACGCCTGATTCCTGCACCCTCGGTGGGTGCTTTTGTGGTCAATGAACTTGCAAGAACCAGCTGATTTCTGCTTGTCTCAGGGCAGATGACATATGAGGAGGACTTCATGTTTGGCTGCAGTGCATTGAAACTGCTTTGCTCAAACTGGGCACTGCTGGGTGCATCTGTGCACAACGCAGCTATAAGGCTGCTGGGAACGAAGAGGTGAATGTTGTGTTTGAGGCTTGTTAGCCCAGTTATGGGCTTGATGCTCCCTACAAGGCATCTGAATCAGACCTGTCTTGGTACTACGTGTGGATCTTTCTCCCAAGAGGAGCAAAGGAAGGAAGTCTTTGTGTCCCCTTAGGGTTGGCTGATGTTCAGGCACGTTCAGACCTGTTGTTTTCACCTTGCAGTTCATGCCAGGTGTTTGCGGGCAGCCTGCTGAGCCTCCCAGGCACTCACAGCTTCCCTCTGCAGACTGATTTGAGGCAGAAGGACATGTAAGACACAGCTGGAAAGAGAAACATGGCCTGGGTTTAACCTAGTGCATTTGAGACTAATACATTTGTCTAAGAGATTTAAAAAAAACAAAAAAAAGCTTCAGCCTTTTGGGACTGTCCCTTTTTGATCTTGTACTGAAGGTCTAAATCTAACTGTAGGATCACAGCAGGCACTTGGCATCCTTGCTGCTGGAAGATAGTATTGACATCTTATCTGTAATGCAGCAAAGAGCCACAGGGAGGAGAGAGCAGGGATAGGAGGAAATGGACTTTCTTGTGCAGTTGATTTAAAGCCAGCCCTTTGCAGCACCTAATACTGCTGCAGCCTCTTCTCACCCCAGTCCTGTCTGGAGCCTGTATGTCCTGGGGCTGCTGCCATGGTTCTGTATGGTGCCTGGGACACACCACGCTGCAGCTTCTGTTCTCCAACCCTGTCATAGCCAGGAGGGAGGACATGAGCTGAACAAAGCTTTGGGTCTACAAAGCAGCTCTTGATTTATGCTCAGACACTCCCCCCAGGCCTTGGTGTCACTTGGCTTTCAGCAGCAGCCAGAGGTCTGCCATGTCAGCAACAGGTGATGGGAAGAAGTGCCAGTCAGAAGCGTGTGTGGAGGGGAGATGCAGAGCAGATGGTAGCAGGGAAATAAATTTGGAGCTGCCATCGGAATAGTCCTGGAAACAGTCCAGCCTGTGCATGGAGGCAGATGGGAAAAACCTGGTTTATATCTCTTCCCAGTTTTGCTATTTTTCAGATGCTTTTATTTCCAGCTCTGTTATCTCCTGACCATTCTTTCCTGTCTTGTTCCTACACCCTCATCCTTATTTTCTTCTCTCTTCTTATCCTGCCTTCTTTTCCCCCTTTTGTTTCCACTCACACTACATCTGAGTTCATGAAGGGTGACCCAGCCTGTGTCTGCTTCCTTATAAATCTATCCCCAGTTCCTCTATCCCTACCTCCACCACTGATCCTAAAAGATTCCCTTGGCACTGAAAGGCTCAGCACACAGATCTGACCCAGCTGTGGGCTGGAGTTCAGCATGGAAGAAAGGAAAACACCCTGTGTGCCTTCACCCACTTCCTTCTCTGCTGTCCCCTCTGAGCTGGTTGCCTAAGGGCATGGGGCTTGCCTGAGGGTGGTTATGTTCATCCCTTCTGTCACTGCAGCGATGTCCTTGCTGGTTTTGCTCTGGCTGTGGGTCCATCCCATGTGAACCAGGCTGTCTCTGTCACGTGTTCACACGAATGCCTGCAGGATGCTTCAGGGGTGCGGAGGCACATTCTTGTAGGCAGAACCGGGGACCTGAGCCAGGTTTGAGTCTTCTGAAGGATTTTTGTGACACTTCAAAGAGAAACTGTCCAGTTTTGAACTGAACTGGCTGCTTGAAAGGACTAAGTGGAAAAGTCCCAGTTTGGTTCAGATGTGACTGTGGGTGGCACGCAGGGTCCCTGGCTGGGCAAGGAGCAGGGGCCATTCCCTGGCAGCCCTCTCCGGCCGGTCTGCAAACACTGCTCTGCGCTGCCTTTCACCAGTCTGGAGCCAGTGCTGCGAGCAGGAAGCACACAGGATACTGAGTGCTTGGAGAGCTGGATCAGCCCCAACTGTCAGTCCTGGATCCCAAACCTGCTCGGCATTTCTGTGGCAGGGGGGCTGCTGCCTCCTCCATCCCACTGATGGACCAGCCACAAGTGTAAAGGCGGGCTTTTTCTTGGAAAGCTGTATTTGTGTCCTCTTAAGCCCAGCTCTTTTACTGGTTGGCTTCCTGCAAACTCTGTCTTTATATATATATATATGTATAAAGTTTTTAAAAATTATTTTGTTTAGTGTCTGCCTGACGAGAGCCAAGGGAAGTTTCACTGGGATCTGCAATAGGTTGAGCAGAAGGTGTGCTGTCTGCTGTGGGAGAACACACATTGCCTGCAACCTAAGATAGATTTAAAATGAAAACCAACCTGAATCTGCTGTGCTGTTACTTGAAAAGAAGGAAGTGTTTGTGCAAATGGTGGATGGGAGCAACCTGGATGTGGAGTGCTAACCCCCATGCTACCTGCTGCAGCCCTGTCCGATCGGACCGTGCTGGTCCTGTGCTGGCACAGCAGCAGCCTCCAGCTGGAGTGAGAACATGGAGCTAGTCCAGCACCTGCCTGCACGACAGGAAGGACAGGGAGCAATATGGGGCTCATGTTTTATGGGGAGCCCAGCGAATGGCTAGTGTGCTTTTCTATGCAGCTTTACTGTGCATTGATAAGCAGTGTGTATGGAAGCAGAAGGTACAGCGTTACCCTAAGACATGGACAGATGCTCCCCTCCTGCTCATATTTACTGCTGCCTGCTTCTTTCTTTGATGATGGTGACTAATAGTTCATCAATGCCTGGGTTTACTGGCTCTATTTAGGACTTTCTGCCCCTTGAGTGACAGCAGGATGTGTGAGCAAGCTGAGACTCCTAGACCTTTTCTGGCAGGATTGTTAGGGCAAGAAAATACTCTGGAAACCACAATGTGAATCATTTGTCTATCCAAGTGGATGACACTATGCCCCAGTCATGCTGCTTTGCAGTCAGACCTGTGCGGTGGGATCAGTGTGTCCAGACCAGCTCCCTGGAGCCCTGAAAAACCTACAGGACAGGTTTAATGTTAAAAACATGAAAACCCAAGCCTGCATGCCCTGCGTGCACTCATTGACATGTTTATAGCGCGCTGTCCTCTGGGACCCACCACGGGTGCATGGTGCCCGGCTAGCAGAAAAGGGCACAGATAGGGTTGGCACACCTGCGTTCTCGGGCACCCTCTCTTTCCTGGAGGTTTCTGCTCTCTGCCATGTTTTACAGGGCAACAACGTTCCTCCTTGGCACTTGTGCTATACCTTGCCAAAACAGTCTGTTTAATCACCTAGGATTGTGGGGCAAAGAAGGGCTTGGGAAGGAGATGGGAATTGTCCAAGGTCATATGGCTAAAACCAGCCAAGAACCAAAAGCAGCCCTGTCCTCTCAGCCAGGGTTGTTCCTCAGCCTGTCCCTGCTGCACTGACCTGGGGGGCCACAAATTCAAACAAAATGGCCTTTTTATTACAGACTGCTCTGGGTGATCACCGGAGGCTTTGCAGAGTGAGCTATGCCATGAAACGCTGCTCTGGGGAGTTTCATGGTAGGGCTTTATGGGCATCAGCAGGGCTGGGTCTTCCTCCTGTTTTTTGGCCAAGCTTTATCCCTCTCACCTTCTCCAGGCCATGCCTGTTGTCATGTTGCAAACACACATGCATTTGTGCACATGAAACATTTTGATGGCCAAGTGTCCATCCCTACTCTCTGCATGCCTCTGCAATACTGTCAAACCGCTGCTGAATTGCAGCCGCCTCTGGGGTGGGACGTGGCAGCTGCTGACATTGCTGTGCAATGCTATTCCGCCTTTTAGGACAGGGAGCAAAGGTTACCATTTCTAATTGAAATACAAGGGTATTCTGGGGGAAGTAGGAAATTACTGCCTGGCAGGAGGGTGCCAGCACTTTGTGTAGGGAACTAGAAAGGAATGAGAATGGTTAATGGTGCAAACTCTACATGCATTGCCAAAAATGAACTCATGTCTGTAAATATTACACTGCGTGCAGCAAGATTAGCACAGGAAAATACCAGTTGTTAGGGTTCCTGTTACCATCTGAATTATGCAAACAATTTGCTTGAGTTTATAGATGAGCTGGGGCAGAATAATGTTGGGTTTTTCCTAGCCAAAGTGTTTTAGAATGCTAGTTATTTTAGCATGTTTCCCAGCCTCAATCTGCTATACAAGTGGATCCATGCTGTGCTCTTTTGGGATGGCATGCTGTCAAGTGTGGCCTTTTCCAGGCCATGTTGGAAACTTGGAGATGTCAGGATGCTGGTGAGATGGTGACCTTGCATGTGTGCTACCTGGGGGCCCTAAGATGGGTATGAAGGCCCAGGGGGTCACCAAGACTGTGTGTGCATGCTGGGTGTGGAGGCTGTGCACGCCCTGCCACGCGTGTGTGGCCAAGGAGCTCTGGGGACCTCAGCAAGAGGGAAGCCGAGATGTTCTTGGTTCCTGGCTGTAGCAGGGCTGCTCGGGCTGAAGATGCCAATTGCTGCTCAGAGGCCAGACACCACTGTGATGGGCTCTGTGGAAGGAATGATAAACATTGGCTCTTCCCAGTGGCTGTCAGGGAGGTTAACCGACTTTCCCACGGCCAGTGTGGAGGCGGGATTAGCAGCTGGGTGTCCCTGGACGCTGGCCCTGAGCGTGTGCCGCCGCCAATTGCATAATCCAGAGCGAGTGCGTGGCCATGGAGCCGCAGCAGCCTGTGCATCCCCATGGGAACAAGCCCTGAACCCCAGGTCCCTCCACTCCCTGTCATGACTTGGGTGGAAATAGGTCGGCTGGAGCCACGGAGCTGGTGTCTTCCAGGGAGCTTTGTGAGTAAAGAGGAGAGAGACATGCGCCAGTGCCCTCTATAAGCCACGTGCTGGTGAATGAGCCCAGCCATGCTGTTAGATGCTAGAGAAGCCCCATAATCATGAAACCTGGCTTTCTAAGTGTTGCTGTTCAGGGACTTACTCACTTTGGATAGTTAATGCCTTGAGCTTCCTTAGGGTAGAAGCTGGAGGAGGACCAGGTACAGTAGTTTTACTGGCAGTAAAACTTCAGCGTGACCCTCATGTTGAAGGCAAGTCTAACCTCCCCCATGAAGGTATATTCTATTACTTCTGTGGGCTGTCAGCTCAGTCCTCAGGGGTGCAATCCATGTCCGTTCTGGGCCCTACAGCCAGGGGAGAGCCCTTTGCTAGTTCCTGGGACCATAGCCCCTCCAGCCCCCACGGGGCTGTGAGCCACCTCTTCCCTTCAGCAGTAGCAGTGCAGAATTAACGTTGGGTCTGTAATTTAGCTCAGGACTGTTACGAGACACAATCTAGCTCTAAAGCCAAGGCCAAATAGTACTAGCATGGGGTCAAGTTCCTGAGGCACACTCTGCCTTTGGGACTAATTTGGGTGCTGAGTAGCCAGGCAGGTATTTACATGTTGCCTACAGAGACCTAGAGGTCTCTGGATCCTATTCTTCTCCCTTGGATCACCTAAAATGGTAAGAATTTTCAAGAGGGATTAAGGTTGTGATCTCTGGGAGGGGAGTGGACATCTGGTAGGAGTCCTGTCCATATTAATAGCCTCCGTTTAAATGTATGTTATCAAACAGGGCAGCTCCTAATCAGCCAAGAGACTGTGAACTCTCTTACCTAAGGGGCTGCTGGTGACTTTGGGCTGCTAATCATGGCTTTCCACAGGCACACAGGTAAAGTGGATGTGCTGCCGGGTGTTTTGGGAGAAGCCCCGTGTATGCAATATCTGGTAAATGGGGAGGAAGGTTTTGCTAACAGGCTCCTGCACCAGGAAAATAACTCATTTGAATGCACTCTTAAGCCTAGGCTATCTGCAGCTGTAACTAATGATGGCAGACTGGTTTGTAACCAGTGTGGGGGACTGGTGCTGGCAGCGTGGTGGTGGTGGTTTAATCTATTTTGTAAAATGCTTTGGATGGTAAGTGCTTTCATATCTGCTGCTGTGGGAAGGCTGGGGCTCAGCTCTTACTTGAGGAAGACTAGGTGAAAATGTGGGATGCTGCTGCTTCTTGCAGCAAGCTCGCTATGGCTGTTACTGCAGTGAGCAGGGGAAACCCATAGCAGAGGGGAGCATGATGGAGCCCAGTGTGTAAACCCAGATGGTTTGCTCTGCTCTGGTGGGAAGTTTGTGGTTACTCCCTCTTCTCTGTGTTTGTCTTGTAGATGAAACAGGCTGAACCTCACCAGGGATAGGAAAATGTTAACTTTTCCTTCCCATTAACACTGACAGGAATCTTGAGAGCATGTTTTGCATGGCCCCCACGGCAAGGCAAGCGGATGTGTTGTGTCTTCCCATCTGTGACTAATCTCCTTTAGCCTTCCAATTACAGACAATTGAAAGCTCATTGGGATTTTTAAAAGCTTATCTGATTCTTAGAAGCTAAGTGTCCAGCAAGTATTTACAGCCCTACATCACAATGTACAATGGCAGTGCCATTGCATCTCTTGGTAAGACATAGCCCAAGGGGTGGACATGCCTGGGGAGAGGGTGCCAAGTTTGGGGCATCAAAGCATCAAAATGAGCTGCTGCGCACCAGGAGCCAGGGGACAGTGGTGCTCATGAGACTTGGTTGGGAACAAAAAGCCTCTTCAAAACTGGGAGGAAAGTCACAGCACACTGTTCAACTACACGCTCAGCCTCCCTGGACAAGGCACGAACATGAGGCTTCTTGCATGGCATATAACTACTTAGGATTTGCTCATGTGATGCAGATATACGTTATGCAAGGTACCTTTCTGAGTAAAATCTGACTTCTGTGGTATCATTTTTAAACATCTCAAAGGTGTTTAAAAAGAGCAATCCATTCAATTAAAATATAAGAAGACATTTTTTAACTTCAGCCCACAAGACTGACCGATGCTGTAGCATCCTTTCAGTGTATTCCCAGCTGCATCTTTGTTTTCTTTCTCATCTTCCTCAGGGAGGTGTTCTCTGGGGCAAGGACCCATGTATTTGATGTTATGCTCTAATATAAAATGCTGAAGTGTCTTCTGAGCAGATGCTGCAGTTTGAGTGCTGCCACCAACAAGTTATAGTGTCCGCTCCTGCACCCCACAGGGAGCCCCACTCTCCGGGACAGCTACAGTGGGGTACCTAGTGCCTGCCCCAGGGGGGTGAATCCTCTGCAGCAGGAGAAAGGCTCAGGTTTGGCTCCTGGGGGCACCTGGGCATGAGAAGGGCATCCAGCTACTGAGGTGGGAGCAGATCTGTGTATAGCTGGGAACATAATTGAGGAGTCTCAAAGGTCAAAGCTTAAGGCAGCCACACAGCGATTTAGCTTTTGAACAGAATTCTTCCTCTTTAGCTGATTTGGTTAGTTTTGAAAGGTTTGGACTTCACTGCTTAAACTCTGCCTAAGTGCTCAGCGTTACCCTAGGCAGTGGTGCTGTGCACACCGGGAGCCTTGTTAGCATTAGCTGAGCTCTGTATTAAGTGCAAAAGGAAGCCCTGAGGGAAGACTTTGCAGGGCTGGAGCAGTGTGTTCTTTAATAGCACGTCCCTACTTCCCTGGGGAACTGTGAAAATTTAATAGTGATTGGGATGTGCTCAGACGTGGTGGCAATAGGACCGTAGGGAATGTTTTTGGCAACCGCCTGAGGAACTTGGAGCTGCTTTTGTTCTAAATAAAGAAGCTTCCATTTTATCAACAGACTAATTTTTGAATTATAAAGTATGAGGCTCGCACGTGCCCCAGCCTGGCAATGGGAGAGCACAGCTCTCCACTTGTTACTGCCAGCCCTCCCAGCAAAAATGACCTGCAAATTATTTCTTTCTTTCCTTTGATTTTGCAAATGTTTGTTGTCCAGGACAGTGTGCCAGTGACCTTGAGGTGCAGTCCTGAGTGTCACTTTGCATTTCAGATTAGTGGGACCCTTCTTTTAAGGGTATTCCCTGGTATTTATAGCAAACCCTGCAACATTGCCTAGAGGAATGCTGAGAATAAGTAACTCGGGTGACAGACCAAGGGATGCCAGGTTCTGAGCTGAAATAGGCAGGTGTAGCCAAGGCCTAGCAGTGTGGGGACTGTGTGTACTCAGCCTGCTAAGAAAAATAAAACTGATTAAGAGGCAAAAAGCAATTGCTCTTTTCCTACCATATTGCCATAGAATATGCAGCTTGTGCATAGAGCAGAGTGTTAACACCTTCATCCTGATCTTCTTTTCTAAGTGGCAGAATAATCCGTAAAGTTTAAATACAGTTTCCCAGATTGTTTTTAGAGACCGCACTTCAAATTCTTCCTTGGTGGTTTATCACATTTAAACATATTCCCCAGAGACATTAACACATATCCTGTGCTAAGTGCTTTACTTACCAGCTATGCTTCAGCTCCTTTTGCTGAGTGCTTCCATTTGTCGTGCAAACCAGTGCGATGCTGCCTTGTGATATGTAGCTCCACTGAACTGGGAGGAACCAGCTTAGGGGAGATGGGAGACAGGAACCAAGGGGAGAGACTGGTGGTTCTGTTAATGCAATAGCTTTTGTGGGGTAGCACCTCTTAGGTCTGTACCTTTTCCATCCCAAATCTTGCCCTGCTGCAAGGTGCAGACATAGCCCTGACCACTGGCTGGGACAGCCCTGTGATTGCTCCACTAACACACAGCATGGTGTTAGTTTGAGTTGAGGTGTGTGGAAGCCAGTGGGGCGCAAACATTTGAAAGATGGAAGGCATAATTGTCCTAGGGCTGAGGAGCTGCTTTTGAAAAGCAGCAGATGCTCTCTGGGGACAAGTGGCTAACTGGCACCTCTGTGGTCAGGTAAATGTTAGGGTTGAATTCCAGTGGGTCTTTGTGCCAAATACCCTGATACTCGAGAAGGCCACTGGTCTGGCCAGCCGCCCTCAAGCTGTAGCCAAATCCATCAGGGAGCTACATTTAGACAGCACCCTGCCAGGGCTGGTGGGAGAGGGACACCTTGCTTAAAGGAGGATTAGTTTCTGGAAGTATTGCTGGATTTTTCTTGAGCTCTTATTTTTATTGAGGGTCCTGTAGGCTATTTAAGGATGGGCATGTACTGCACTTACCCTGTCCCCAGCAGCCTGCCCTATCTCTTCTTACCTGCTTCTCTCCAGCAGAACATCCTCTGCACATGGATGTCAGCCTAGGCCAGAGAATAGCTTCAGTCCATCCCTACTTTTCTTCTGTTTTCTAAATCCCTTTCTGTGGCCGCAAAGTCAAGCTGAAATGGGCTTGGATCAGTGCATGTCCTCAGGGTATGTGATTCTCTGGGATTAAACAGGAGACACTGTAGTCTGATGTAGAGGTACAGCCAAAGAAACTGTGTTCAAACAACTTCCAAGCTAAAACAGCTGTGTGTGCCACTGTCGTTTTAAGCACACCACTGTGAAAAGAAGCACAAAGGTACAGCACTTATGGTTTTAGTGCTTAGTTTGATGAGTGCTTACCCTGAGCACAGTTTTGCACTGCTGTAGCATGGTTCTACCACTGGTGTGAATCCCTACTGTGTGCTGAACAGCTGCTGCGCAGCTTGCACAGGGAAACGATGCAGTGTGCACTAAAATAAAGGCCCCAAGGAAGAGTGAGAAGTTGTCATGTTTTTTCCGTATACCCAGTGTGTCCTTAGTTTCATGACTTGCCAATTTTCCAGACAGCAAAGACAGGGCAGGTTTAATATACCTGGAAGCTCTGGAAAATTAAGCTGTGAGGATGTGGTGCAGCCAGAGGGTGAACAGGTTATTAAGGAGATAAACATCTCCAAAAACATGATCTGCTGCCAACCAGGCTTTAGAAGATTTATTTTTTTTATGGAGCACAACAGATGTCTGTTCTGTCTACCTTCTGTAAGAGGGGACAGGACCACTTAGGGGAGCAGCAGTAGGATACTAAATGCTTCTTCCCCAGGGCAGCAGAACTCTGAAGTATCCATGGACATTTGCTCCAATGTGGAGAAATGATCTGGTCGTCCCAGCACAGCTGCTGCTGCCATGGGGCCCCACTCTGCCACAGACTGGCGGCTTTTGGGGCTCTCGTGCACCAGCCCCTGGGTGGGCTGCTCCCATGGGAGGGTTGTAGGAGATGGTCTGGCTGACCTGAGCTCTCGGCATGGTGAGACGGGGGAGCAGAGATCATGAACAGCCAGCACGTTTGTTGGGACAACATGGTCAGTGTTTGCATCCTTGCTGCAGGCGAGGGGGATAGAAGTGCCTTTCTGGGGTCTAGATCAGAGTGGGGATGACTCCACTGAGGGCAGAAAGCTCCTGTAAGAGCTGGAAGAAAATTAATGCCCCAGCCTATGTATGAGAGGGACTTTTTGACCCATGAGATGGCACGAGGCAGGTAGAAGCTGGTCTGGCTGCCTGCACAGCCCAGCTCCTGGGACTGTCAGGTATAGCATTCATTTGTCTGTGGAGCTCCAAAGCTGCTGTGATAAATGTGTGTCTCCTGTTAGCGCATCATGAGTTACATGGGAACACAGGCTTATGTTACTCCCTTGTGCCATATGTTCACGATCACGTGTTCTGGTTGAAAGCAACCCTAAACCCAAGATCAGGAACGTTTCGATACCATCTGCCCTGAACTCTGTGCAATTGCATTTCTTCTAAATAAAACCCACTTGCTTGATAAAGCTCTGCAGAGCTGGCTGTGGCTCACATAGTTTCCATGTTTTCCAACTGTTTATTTGTTTCATTTACTTGAACCGGTACAAACACAACCCTTGGCGTAGTTGTCAGCAGGACGTGGCCGTCTCCTGACCTTGGCAAGGCAGTGTTTCCAGACCTTGGTCCCCATAGAGTGCAAGTCCTGCCAGCTTGGCCTCCAGCCTGCTTCTGTAAGTTTTAGGGGAAGGGTGTGAACCCAGTCCCTACCTCTGCTGCAGCCTCCCTGTGTGATGCTCCTCTCCAGGACTCTCTGTCTTGCTTTCCGGGAGAGAAATGCTCCAACTTGTTCTGGCCTGATGTTATTGAAAGGGTGACAAAGGGGAGACGGTGAGATAACTTTTGGATTTTAAAATCTGCAAAGGAACAGTGTGAGTCCAGTCTCCTGTCCCAGTATCTTCTACTGCCCATCCAGCAGCTTCCTGAGCCCAGGCAGATGAGGCAGAAGAAGAGCTCTGAAATAGCAGCAAAATGTTCCTTTGCAGGCAGGTACCTCCCTGGGCTTTGCACATGGCTGCGTCAGGGCTGCTCATGGTGTGCAGCCAACATCATGTTCCTCCAAAAAGGGGAAAAAAAAAGAAAAAGGGGGGTTGGCAAAGGAGATGGTAAAGGCAGCAGCCACCCCTCACTTCTTGCCGTGGTGTCTGGGCAGTGCCAGGAGCTTTTGGGTTTGATGTGTGCTCATCTGGCGAGGTGTGCTCACACCGGCGCCTCGGCTGCAAGGCTCCGCTCTGCTCAAAAGCGGCAGCGATGCTCCCTCAGCCCCGGGGGCTCCCGTGTCAGCGTGAGGATTTCTCATGCTGACAGGTTGGGCCACGCAGTTGACGGTACATCTAGAATTACCAGGGTGGGCAAGCGTCCAAGAAAAAGCTGTGTAAACAAGTCCTCGTGCCGTAACAACACGGCGGTCCTGCCTGCGCAGCATCCTGCAGCCAAGGGCGAGCCCAGAGGGGTCCCGCTGACTCTCCCTTCCTGTGAGGGCACAGCTGGGAATGACGTACCCTCTCTACACCCCAAAAAAACCCCAACCCAAGCCCTGTTTCTGTTTATAAAGGGGCTGGGGCTTGGAGCAGCATGGCTGTAATGAGCAGCCATCATACCGCTGAGGTCCATCAGGAGCAGGAAGCCAACTGGCGAGCTCGGTGGGGTGGTCTGAGGTGAAGCTACGTGATGGAGGTGCTAATGGCCTCCCCCACCTCACAGCAGGAAGCAGCAGCAATTTATATTGCCTGACCACATCCTTCTCCCTTTCCTGCTCTGTGCTGGTGCTGCAGCTCTATCGGGAAAAGAATAATTAAATTTCCTCTTGGCAGCCCCCATTGCCAGAGCGCTGCTGCGTCTCCTGTCCAGTTGCTGATGGTGCAGAAAGTTCAAGGCTGTGTCCCGGGTGGTCTGCCTGGCCATGCAGGGGGACGGGGTTCTGCCGGACCAGGATGGAGCTGCGTTTCTGGGGCTGCATGGGCTTGTGTAACCCTGCCAGAGCTTTTGCAGCTCCCTTGCAGGAGCGTTGCTGGCTTCCTCTGAGGAAGGGCATTGGGGAAATGGAGGGAGCCGTTAGCAGAAGTGGTGTGGGAGGCTGAGACCAGGCCTGCAGGCTGGGGCGGGTGTCTGGGGAGAAAGCGTGAACGTGTACCTCCGGCCAAAGTGGAAAATCCTCTGGTCAGGAGCTCCCACACCCGCTGATGTGCTGGCTCCCTGGCCATAGTGGAACATCATGCCTTGGCAGAGCCCTGCTGGCATGAACCAAAGAAGTATCTTAATGTGTAGAGAGATCTTTTCTTGTTTTTTTTCCTTATGACTTTATATGTAAAAGCCCAGTGAAAAGAAGCAGCTGGAAGCCGCACAACTATCCAGCACAAAAGGCCTTGGAGGTGGCTGCAGCTGGCTGGAAATGTGGAAACTATTCTGCTCTGCTCATGGTTGGCGGTGATTTCTGTGCACAAATTATGCGGCACCTCAGCCAGGACCTCACCGAGGCCTGCAGTGGGCCTGGCCATAATGAACTAAGTGGCTTTCAGTGAGTGATTAGGTACCATTATGCTCGCCTGATGTGAAATATGTAAATAAAACAATCTAGTATCCTTCCTCTTAGTGACGGGAAAAGGCTGGTGTGGGACTCTGCTGTCCTCGCCAGCAACTGTGCTCCCAGAGCGAGCAAACTTCGCAGTGCTGCGCTTGCAGTGGGTTGGACCCCAGGAGGCAGAGAGCTGCCTTTTTGTGCTTGGCCAGAGCCCATCCTGCCTCGCTGTAGGCAGAAATCTAGCATTTGTATCTCAGATGGCCGTTAAGGGAACTGAAAATATTTGTGTTACTAATGCATTGCTGTATTGGGTTTGTGCAGCAAGATTCTGGTAGCAGGGGGTTATGGGGGGGGCTTCTGTGAGAAGCTGCTGGAAGCTTCCCCCATGTCCGACAGAGCCAATGCCAGCCGGCTCTGAGATGGACTCACTGCTGGCCAAGGCCAAGTGATGGTGGTAGTGCCACTGGGAAAACAAATTTAAGAAGGGGAAAAAAAACCTGAAGCTGGAGAGAGGAGTAAGAATATGTATGAGAAAGAACCCTGCAGACCCCCAGGTCAGTGCAGAAGGAGGAGGAAGAGTTGCTCCAGGCGCTGGAGCAGAGATTCCCCTGCAGCCCATGAGGAAGACCACGGTGAGGCAGGCTGTCCCCCTGCAGCCCAGGGAGATCCATGGGGGAGCAGATCTCCACCTGCAGCCTGGGGAGGACCCCATGGGGGATGCCCGAAGGAGGCTGTGACCCCCTGGGAAGCCCATGCTAGAGAGAGGAGCCTGTGGAGCAGGTTTTCTGGCAGCACTTGTGACGGTGTGGGGGACCCACGCTGGAGAGTCTGTGCCTGAAGGACAGCTGGGGGTAGGGACCCACGCTGGAGCAGTTTGTGAAGAACTGCAGCCCGTGGGAAGGACCCATGTTGGAGAAGTTTGTGGAGGACTGTCTCCTGTGGGAGGGACCCCACGCTGGAGCAGGGGAAAAGCGAGGAGTCCTCCTCCTGAGGAGGAAGGAGCAGTAGAGACAAGGTGTGATGAACTGACCCCAACCCCCTGTGCTGCTGGCAGGGAGGAGGAAGAAAAAATTGGGAGTGGAGTTGAGCCAGGAAGGAGGGAGGGGTGGGGTGAAGGTATTTTGAGATTTGGTTTTACTTCTTATTATCCTACACAGATTTGATTGGTAATAAATTAAACTAACTTCCCCAAGCTAAGTCTGTTTTGCCCATGATGGTAATTGGTGAGTGATCTCTCCCTGTCCTTATTTCGACCCATGAGCCCTTTGTTGTATTTTCTCTCCCCTGCTCAGCTGAGGAGGGGAGTGATAGAGCAGCTCTGGTGGGCACCTGGGGTCCAGCCAGGGTCAACCCACCACAATTGCTTACGCTAACTGTAGTGGGAAGCACAGCACTTCCAGGAGGCAGAGTGCAGCCAGGAGTTGGCCCACACAGCCTTACATTGTAGCCCACATTTTTCTGAGACTTCATGGTTACCTCTCTCTTTGTCCTAAATGGCATTCATGATGGCAGGGGACATCCAGGCTGCCTTCTTTAGCAGGTGTATGAGGTTGTGACTGCTGTGTCCAAACCCAGATTGTCTACTGCACCCAGCCTCCCTGAGCGCGATGGTTTGTTAGCCTAACCTAGACCCCAAAGACAAAGCTGGAGGTACGTGGAGAATGCCAGTGCAGTTGGTAGAGAGCTGTCATGTTTTATAAACCACTGAGCTGCCCGATAGAAAAATTGCCGTAACAGTGCTGGCACCAAAGCTACTTTTTCTACCAACAGGCCCTTGAGGAGCATGACACCACCACATGCTCATTGCTGAGCCATATTTCTGATATTTCTTATTTGCATAGACCCAAGAAGCTGGAGCACTTACCGGCTTCAGTGATGTAACTTCACCTTCTTTCCTCTCGCAGGGCCTGGCAGTTACACCGTGGGCACCATGTCGGAGCGCTTTGACTGCCACTACTGCCGTGACCCTCTGCAAGGGAAGAAGTATGTGCAGAAAGAGGGTCGTCACTGCTGTGTCAAGTGCTTTGAGAAGATCTGTGCCAACACCTGCATTGAGTGCAAGAAACCCATTGGAGCTGACTCCAAGGTGAGTGTTGAGTGGTTAAATGGGAAGACAGGCAGATGCTGATAAACCTCCCATTTGTCTTCCTGGCTCTGGTCTGTTTGTGAGCTTCTGTGTGAAAAAAAGTTCTCTGGCTGATAGGCCATGTGCTCCTTGGGCAAAGAGCCAGAGGCTCTAGGGCACTACAGTAGGATTGCTCATGACAGGCTGCTTTTGCACAGGAGCTTATTTCAGGATCTAGATTCAGCCACGTGAACTGCTGCAGATGCTGAATTATCCTGAAGAGAGTACTGCAGGTAATCCAGCCTGCACAGGACTTGCAGGAAACTCATCTTCTGGGCAAAGCACTTAGCAAGCTAGGGTCTGATTTTTTTTTTTTTGTCAGTTTGTGACACGTTTATTGCTTCATGTTCATGGCAGTAATAATGTACACCTGAACTAGACGGAACTTGACTATCAGAGAAGCCCACGCTTACAGAACTTCAACTCTCAAAGCTGTTGGCTTGAAGCATCTTCTGCTACCCTGGAAGTCCAAAGTGAATGTGAATGTGTCAGTGACTTTAAATGTCCTTCCCTTAACTGCTTGCAGATGAGCTGCACTTTGAACCACTGAATGCAAAGATGCTTAGGAAGTAATGAATCTATCCAGTTAACTGCCAAGGCTGATGAGACAGTAGCTTGGTTTTAGGGCTGCTGGGCAAGAGAGAAGGGCTTATTGCTCACTCTGTTTCTGTTCATTTCAGGAGTTGCATTTCAAGAACCGTTACTGGCATGACAGCTGCTTCCGCTGCTTCAAGTGCTATACGTCCTTGGTCAATGAGCCCTTCATGCTAAGGGAGAACAACAAGGTTTGGTGTAGCAACTGCACTGCTGCTGAGGATGCGCCCAGGTGTAAAGGCTGCTTCAAACCTATTATTGCAGGTACTGGTGCCAGTGATAGGGGCACAACTGCCCAGGTCTGATCTAGGGCAAAACCATGATGGTTTATCAAGCTGTGGAGGCTGTAGAGGCTGCAGTTAGGGGTATGGGCATCACAGTGGACAGCTGGAGCACCACAAAATGGTGCAAGTTTTGACTGTTGCTCTCATCTGTCCATTTTATTCAAGTGTTGAAAGGCTGCTTTGCAGTTAACCCTCATGCAGATAGCTTACCTTAGCAGTTAGTCTTAAACAGTTTCTACGAAAAGCTCTGCTCTGTAAATCAAGGTCCTCTTCTCAGAAAGGCTCAGACACCTGTCCGACAAACACTTTTAAGAAAATCTAGAAGGCCCTGGCTAAAGTCAGATATGGAAATTAACAGCTTATCCCTTGTCCATGTTACAAATGAATCCTGGGCATGGGTATGGACACATCTTGCCTACAGGCGTGCTACATTGCACAGGGTGGGGAGTTTGTCACAAGCCTGAAATCCCACATCACAAGTTATTTCTGTCTGTTGTAGGAGACCAAAATGTTGAGTACAAGAAGATGGTCTGGCATAAGGACTGCTTCACTTGCAGCCAGTGCAAGCAAGTGATTGGAACTGGGAGTTTCTTCCCCAAGGGCGATGAGTTCTACTGCGTCTCCTGCCATGAGCATAAGTTTGCCAAGACCTGTGCTAAATGCAAGAATGTAAGTCCTTCCACTGCAGAACTAGCCCTCATATGTCTTCTGGAAGCTAGGGGAGTAAACCAGTAGACAGATCATGGTGAAGCTGTACCAGTACTTGTTCTTTCCTTGAGATACCGGTGCAAGCAGCTAGGGCTATAATAATGTGAGAGATAATGGTTCTTGCATGTTAACAGTACCTGAGCAGGGGCTGTAGGGTTATCTGATGGCAACTCTGCTGAAACCAAGTGGGCACCAGCCTTGCACTTGCTTTGGGGATGGTTTGAGCTCTCTAGTAGGTATTGCGTATTCAAGCAGTAAACCAGTATTTTATAAAATAGCTGTTTTACAACTGATTAGTGTAGAATTGCAGCGTCGCTGCAGGTAAAATAAACTATTATGAAAGCTCCAGGCATGCAGGATTTCAGGCTTGAGGAACTCAAGTGCACTGCACTATTTAATTTTAATGAAAACTTCCAAGAGATCTTCTCCGTGACAAAGCTCTCCTACCTTACATCCCATGCCCGCATCACCTCTCTTCCTTCCTACTGATTCTGAAATACATCTCTGCTCTTTGCCTTCTAGCCCATCACTTCTGGAGGCCTCACGTACCAGGAACAGCCTTGGCATTCAGAGTGTTTCATTTGCTCCAACTGCAAGAAGCAACTGGGTGGGAAGCGCTTCACAGCTGTAGAGGATCAGTTTTACTGTGTTGAATGCTATAAGGAGTGTGTTGCCAAGAAGTGTGCTGGCTGCAAGAATCCTATTACAGGTATGTTGGATTAAATGCAGCTTGGGGGTAGCGGGTGTTTAAGGTCAGACCAGTGATCCCCAAAGACATGCAGCTCAGAGGCTGCTAACACCAGAAGCAGGTCTAGTATCCCAAGCCCAATCCCAGCAATTTACATGTGATCCAACTATAAGCCATGTGCTCTTGCTGGATGGAGTCTGAGTTAGTAAATGAGCTTTTTACCCTTTGCACATGTTAAATTTACCTCCTTCAAATCTTCCCCAACTAGAACTGTTCCTACCTCTATCTTGGTTTGGGAACCTTAAGTCTAAAAAGAGTAGCGTTTTACTGCCCCAAAGTGATATTTGCTTTGCTTCAGATTTACATGTAATGGTTACTGGACTGCAAAGCTCAGCCCTGAAATGTGGGCACTATCCTGCCAGTCCCATGGGACTTGCATTCCATTCTGCATTTTAGAGCATGGATCCAAGCCTGTAACAACCAGGCAGGGTGTTTAGCCCAACCTGTCTTTGCTTTACATCTTGATCTTTCCTTCAGCTCAATTGTTTCTTGGAGAAAGGATCCAAGGGAAAAAGCTTATTGCAGAGACAAGCCACACAAGCCTTATGCTAAGCTGCCTGTTTCTCCAAGAGCAGTGATATTAAGCAGCAATGTGGTTCAGTTGCAATTTTGGCTAGTATTTCAGGCATGCAAATACGGTCTGCAGGACTAGAGAAGCACAGGAGGCAGTGAGAATAGGATCTGCTGTTTGGTGGGCTAACCCAGCCAAGGGAAAAGCTACTATCGCTGTCCTATAATTGTTTTCTCTCCTAGCAGGATTTGGAAGAGGAACCAGTGTGGTTAACTACGAAGATGAATCCTGGCACGATTATTGTTTCAAATGCACAAAGTGTGCCCGTGGTCTGGCCAACAAGCGCTTTGTTTGCCATAATGGAAAAATTTACTGTGCTGAGTGTCCCAAACGACTGTAAGGAGCAGACAGCAACTGCTGTAAAATGGATTTTAGAGCCCTGCTTTCCAAAACAGTCCTGGTAAAGGAGCAGGTTGTTGCATGTTAAGAATTTTAACTTTTTCCATTTTAGTATGAAAACTAAAGTAGCCTTAATATACTAGGTTTGACTTTTGAAGCTCCTGCAGTACAAAAGCATGTAGCGTTGCAAAAATCTAACTTTGTTTCCAAGTAACTCTTAGTGTAAAGGCTTGAAAATGCTGTTAGATTTAGCATTAGTACTAAATAACCGGTGTGTGGCTTAAACGAAAACAAAGCTAGTTTTAAACTTGTCTGGTATACATATAAGCTTGGCACTTAAATGAAGTGGGTTTGACAAGGCATGCACCTCAGAAACAGAGATGCAAAGATTGCACCTGATCAGAGAGATCCATTATTATGCTTTTATAAGTAAAGGTACATTACATACATCATCACACCATTAATAGTGGCTCAATAATAAATACCTTAGCTTACCCTACCACACCAAATTGCAGCACGTGTATGGAATGGCTTCATCTTACATATAACAATGTTTTGGCAGTATGATTTAGCTCTAGTTAAGTTTCCATAAACTTTAGTCTTGATTTCTGCATGGTTTGCCCAAAAGTTTTGCTCATCAGCTTTTTTTACATCATTGTTTAAACGAGGCTGTCTCTATACAATTATTAATCCATTAACAAGAAGTCTTTCAACTACAACAAAATGCACATGCATTTAGAATTGCCTTAAAAATAGCTCAGACAACGATAGCTCTCCTATCATGTCAGTGTATGTTTTATGATTTAATAAAAATGAGACTAGTGCCTGCTTGGAGTCCTGCAGCCTGGAAAATTGTTTTTTTCATTTTGCCATCTTACACAATTGACACCTCTTAGGGCTGAGCTACTACAATCAAGTCTCATACACCGATACTGGCAAAGTAGAGTCAGCTGTTCTGTCATAGCACCCTTAAGTATCTGAGGACCAAAGCACCGACTTCCATAAACTAATTTTTTTTTTAATAACTGACACTGGACCATCTGCCAGGAACAGCCTGTGTGAAAAAGCCCTTTGGAGAACATATGTACAGCCACTGTCCATACACAGATCTACCACCCTTCAGTAACCTGAATGCTGGTTGGTTTTTTTTTCCAACAGTAGTGAAATATAAAAATACTTATCAACTGGATGCTGCTCCAGTCATTCCCTTACATTCACAAGCACCTACCAGAAACAAAGAACTCTTGTAAGAAAAACAAATGGCAGCATCGTGCTGTATTCTTGGTGGTCACTGCTCCACTGTGGCCATGGAGCACTGCTGGACTCACCGTTAGAATATAAAGATGCTGGTGCTAGAAGTAAAAGGCAAAGGCTTTTTGTGAAAAGCAAGTGAAAGAATTCAACAGTTATGAACACATCATCAGCATGTACAAACATAGCAAGGTCTGAAGGCATTAGTACAAATACCTTCCCAACTGCACAAATGCAATTGCCAAAGAGGCTACTAGCTTTGGGAACATGCACTGTGGAGTAGTTAGAGCAGTACCAGAGTGCATCTCAAGGCAGGTCAGCATGGCAAGAGGTTGGAGACTCCTAGCAAGGTAACACTTAGCATTACAGAAGTAAAGCATTGTTCAACTGCAAAGTTTATTTAACAGTGCGCACATATTTACATAGAGCTGTAACAGACCATTCAACACAATATCGGCACAGAAAAAAAATATCAGCATCTTTTTTGTTAGAATGATTGTCTCTGCCAAAATGAAACAGCTATCATACAAAAATACATTTTTCCTTTTACCTAAGGCACTGCTCTAAAGTCTAAAACAGTTCTACCGTATTCTGAATAGCAAACAGCAAGAGTAGGAAGGCGGAGGGTTTCCAACTGTAACTGTGATGTTGAGGAAAGAACACATTTAGTTCCAGCAAAACCAGTTGCATTTAACCACTGAAAACACAGCTGCCATTTGGATGATTCATTTGAATTGAAGTATCAGCCAATTGTTTATAGCAGGATTTGAGACAGCTATTCTTTAAAGTAATCACTTATCCAGTATATCTGTTACAGGAGACGCAAGAACAAGACTCCATTATTACTTTTAGTAGCAGTTTTCAGAAGATGCTTAGTTAATCTCTTCATGCTGTAAAAAGCAGGCAAGTTTAGGTTAAATAGATTACTTACTGCAGGCTTTAGGGGAAGGGAAATATATATATGCAGCTTGCAGCCACTGTTATAAAGCTAGAATTGGAACACTTAGAATAATTAACATGAAAAAAACATGACTTCAGTGGTCTAATACTGTTATGTACACAATAAAATAATACTTCCATAAGTGTAGATAAACTTAAATAAGTAATTCAAAAGGAAAACATTTTTAAAAGCATGACAAGTTAAACTACACTATGACAGACATATCTAGGTACTCAACATTTTTGTGCATATGCTGTAAAATGTTTCGACATTTGCCAATAGATTAAAACATGTTAGTGATGGTACAATACTGCATTTTGAAACTGCCAGTATTTTCACATTAGAAAAATAAGGGATTTTTCTCCATTCAAAATTGAAGATACTCAATTTTGCATTTTTAAGTAGCACATGAACCAACAAGTAATAGAATTTTTCTAGAACATTACAAAGGGAGTTTAACACACACTGAATGAGTTTTTTATTTCATCAAGTGCCATTTTAAGAATATGCAAAATCTGGCCAGTAGCTAAGTGGGGAGCCTCCAGTGGCACGTTGCTGTACATGATACTGATATGAAAATTTAAAAAAAAAGACTCAAACAGGTTACTGTAAAGTCTGTAAAAGGGAAATAAGTGATATTTGAACAAGGAAGTCTTATCTAACAATTAGCTAAACGAATGGAAAAGCACAGTAATTTCCCTGAAATGTTTCAAGGTGCAAATCAGAAGTCTGTCATCCCTCCCCCTGGTGTTTTTTGTTTTTTGGAAACTTGAAGATGGATAAAGGTAAACAAGCAGCTTTTCAAAACAAGGCCTTCGGTACTCGATAAAACACTGGATTACTGAAGTGCAACCAGATTATTTCCAGGTCTCTCTAGTGTTCACAGTTCTGTCCAAAGAGCAAAGAGAAGAAAAAATTTAACCATCATAACTGTGTGTATGCAACATATGTCTATCGTCACTGTCAGAGTCTACATCCAGGCAGTGAGCACAGAACCACTTGGTTACTTATGGTCCAACATCAGTACAGTAGCTTTTCTTTTTTTTTATATGTGAATATGAAGTTTTCAAAGTTATGTAAATAACTCTTAAAACATATTATGTCTAAACACTTTCAAGTTCAAAATTAAAAGGCAACACTTTCTTCACTAAAAAGTTAATGATTTTGATCAGAACAAAATGTGATCAGCAGTATCACATCAAACTCGTCTACTCCCATGGTCCAGTCAGTTGTGGCCTCAAGGAAAGTCTCAATGAGTCCATGGGACTAAAATTCACAAGACGCAGAGTGACAGAGGAGACTCAGGAAACAGTTCAGTCTAGAAAAGTGCTACACTTTAATCAAAAAAAGTGCTACACATCACTTAAAGAAAAGGTGGATAGCAAGTCTTGTTTCTTCCACTGCCATTCATTTCAACTGTTCACACAGTCATTTATCTCACGGAAAGAGATCTCCTGCTGTGAGTATGTCCATTTGGGGTTTAGCTCCAACACCAGAGAAGTTTAGTCTTACATAAACTAGCTTACTGAAGCCTTTCTGACACACTATGCTGTACTGCATCAGGGTTTGGCTTCTCAAGTACATGTGGCTTCATATGCAGCCCTCCTTTCAGAAAATTCAGAATATTGTGTGTGCAGCTTTATTACTCCTCCCAAAATGTAACACAACCGTCTGGTGGTTACCCCCCCACTCAGTGAAGTGAAAGACTATTCTACGGTAAGTTGAGAGGACAGCTAATACTTTGCCAGAGCTTGAAAAGTCCTTGTAAGACCATGCAGGCCAGCATCAGAAAGTTACAGAACATGCCTAGGAGTGGAAAGGTCTTGTCTGTAGAGTTACATCAGACACCTTTTAAACTGTTAGCATCTTCAAAAGTAACACGTGCCATTTAAGACATCTTAGAAGAAGCCTAAAAATACAACAGATGGGCGTGAATGCTGGTAGGAGATACAGGAGCTTCTCAGGGGCTCAGCTGTGTCTTTGGAAGAGCCTTAATGACGGGCCTTAGCTGCTGTCTAAAGCAAGTCCCTAAAAAGGCATCAGTTGGTGACTCCTTTTGACAGAATGCAGGTTACAAGCACTAAAGAAACAGCTTTCCCTCCAGCCTACAAACTGGAAAAAGTGCCTTGAAAATAAGAAGCTGAAGTTAAGGCAAGGAGAGTAATATGCAAGGAAGTTAATTACCTAGCAAGAGGAAGAGACAGATAGGGAAATCAGCTTGGATTACCTGATGAAGCATCTATAGGTTTGGTCAATGAATTAACTGCACCATCTTCCTCAAAAGCCAATTTGGGACTAGAAGGTACTGTAGCAGCATCATTCAAGTTTTGATTACAGTTGCCAGCAGAGATGCTGTCTGAGCTTAGTTTGGTTGACTTGGAATGTACTCCAACATCAATAAACTCCTCAAAAGTCCACGAACCAGATTTTCCATTAAGATTCTGAATAAGTCCAATTGTATGATCAGCTTCGTTAACACCGAACTTCACTGAGTCATCAATAACCATTTCTTCTGCAGGATGGCTAGGAAAAAAAAAAGAATGGATGCTTTTATTACAATTTCTGCATGTTTAACCTTTAGACTGATTACAGGCCAGCCAATTAGCAGTCTGCATACTTTGCAAAGCACTGAATATCCTGAAGGACATTCCCAGACAAGCCCCTCCAGCTGCCACGCAGACCCCTCCAAGAGCCAATGGGGAAGAACAACTTACCAATATATAGCCACTGTTTACTATACTAATAGCTCTCAGGTAAGGTCTGGCTCCAGGTATTTGATAGAAGGAAGCAACAAGTTTAAAGCCCTGCACCATTAAAACCCTATTTTAGTAGTGTGCATTTTTCCTTTTTTCTCTAGTTAAGACTTTTTAAACACAAAACTGAGCCTCAGAAGACTGGTAATATTTAAAACATTCAGAAATCTACACCCAAATCAGAGTGATCAATTTTCATTCATTCCTAAGAAAATCATGAAAATGTTTTCATATTCCATCACTGGAAGAATGAGATTAATTTATCATCACTTAAAAAAAAAAAAAAAAGAGTTCACAATGTCATTTCTGAATCATTAGCATTTAGATGAGCAAATGGAACAAGCATCAGAGGACGGACTTTTCTAGTAGTAGATGGAAATGTTTTATGTTCAAAAAGATAAAATTTGAAATACTAAAATTCTCATTAAGGGAGGCTTTTGTGTTGTATCTGGTGTTTCAGCACAACTGAAACTTTTCTAGACCTTTCTGTATGT
Organism: Elanus axillaris; assembly: GCA_026212715.1. Lineage (NCBI taxonomy): Eukaryota > Metazoa > Chordata > Aves > Accipitriformes > Accipitridae > Elanus > Elanus axillaris. The sequence continues at coordinate 15,813,631 of JANZLQ010000040.1, forward strand.
TATTCTTCCTTTTCAGTGTTGTCCCCCTCCCTCTTGTTTAATGTTAATGAAAAGAACTGCTAGCCATTTCAAGAGGAAAGACTTCAAGCCAATGCTATTCTTTATAAGTCACACTGCCACATTGCTGGCTATGCGTCTCACTTCTTAGCAAAGCCAGTACTGTTAAAATGGTGCCATCTAAACAAACAATTATCGTGAACTAACTGCCTCTGCGTGAAGCAGTAAACTGACATCATGTGTGTACCACATGCCTGGAGCAAGCCAGGGAATACCACAAAGCTAGCAGGGTGCAAATTTGAGGCAATGCTACATACAGCACTAAATTCAAATTAAACATAGAGAGATATTCCTTGTGTGACGAATAACTGCTCTGACAGTAAAGCAGCCACCTACACAGACTCACCTGGAATCCTTTAATTCAGTAACAAGAAGAGACCTTTCATCACTTTTCAAATCTCCTCCATTCATGAACACTTCACTGGCCTTCAGCTCTGACAAATCTTGCTCCTCAGATTCCACAGAGATCAAGCTATGTGCAGTCTCTAAACAACCCTCTGTCTCCCCCTTGACTTCCTGGGCTAACTCAATGCCATTTAGCTTTCCTGAAAGTGGGGGGGGGGGGAGAAAAAAAAAAAAAAGAGAAGAAAA
>JANZLQ010000040.1:15814288-15856913 GCA_026212715.1 Elanus axillaris
CCCCCCCCCCCCCCCCCCCCCCCCCCCCCCCCCCCCCCCCCCCCCCCCCCCCCCAAAAAAAAAAAAAAGAGAAGAAAAGCTTCAGTAACAGAATTGCTATTCTAAATGAATAAAATACAAGTGCTAAAATGACCCTTCCTAGCCAAAACTTGAGGCACTTGGCTTCAACAGATTCATTTCTCTATAGACAAGCTGCCTATAACAACATGAAATTTGTTTTCCATATTTAAAAATACACTCATAAAATGAAAGCATGCTGCCTGCATTTCACTCTCAAATCATTTCTGCATTTAATCATTTTGACCATCTCTTGTGGTATGGAACAGGCAATGATCTACTTGCTCTCTGTTCAAGCAGAGAGCCTCCCTGGCATTTCTGGGACTTGTGTCTCAGACCATCACAATGCTATTACATGAGTGACCCTTTTAATAATGCTTAAACATCACTGAGACACTGACTGCCACTTAGACCTGACTCATCAAGTTTCCTTACCTGGTTGATCAGTCTTCTCAAGACCCAACTCTTCTTCCTCTTCAATATCCTCTGCCTCCATAGCCTCAGAGGCAGGCTTCCCTTCATTCTGCAACTGAATTGCCAGAGTGTTATTCGGAATAACTCACTACCCTCTAGCTACAGGACAATTCCACAAATGTTCAATCACAGCTCCCATGCAGGGCTATTCAGTGCCCAGTAAGGCCAGACTAGTCCAAAGGCTAATAGACAATCAAGTCACCCAGCAACGCATGCTCTGCTAAGCCAGAGCCTTTAAAGGAACATGTGGGACCCACTTCCATCTCCTACCTATGAACTATTTCTGAGTTCCTTTTCCCCTCATTTCTCCAAGGTGTGTGCTAAATATTTATTCATTTTCAGCTATATGGAGACTTGGGTCTTTGAATGTTCATAGAAGAACAACTACCCCTGAATATAATATGCATAATTTACCACAAACCATAGGTCACTACATTTAACAAAAATACATCCCAGTTTACTGTAGCAATCCAAGGGGCATCCAAGATTCGCTTTAAGCAAACAGGTGAAGCCAGGAATTTAAGTTTTCCGGGCAAAAATAGCCCCAGAAGAATGCATACAGTTTAAAAAAAAAATCTATTACTAACCAGTGGCTTTCTTTGTGTAAGAATAACAGAAGACAGGATACAAGGCAAAGCCCTCTCTGGCAAGGGCCTATTTTGTCACTGTACAGATTCAAACAAAAAAGTACCTTGGATTCATTTTGATCTGACTTTCGTGTTCTTTTCATTATTTCTTCAATTCTCTGTTAAAACAGGGAAAATAATTGCAATTACATACAGAGCTTTATATTTCAGCATTCTGGTTTAAATTTTCATCAATCATAACATTTTCATGTTTCATAAATTTACTACTTTATTCACTGTTTTAAAGCTCACAAGCCAGAGTTGGTTTTTAAAAAAACCCAACACACTACTTCTATTTAAATTCATCTGAGGCAGTTTGCCCGTTCAGTTTAACACTTCAGCCACTATTTTAGGCTGAGAAACCTCTCTGCTTTCAAAACAGTATACCTTTTTCCTTTCAAGCCTTTCCTGCATATTTTGCTGCATAATTCTCTCTCTTTCCAGCCGTTGTCTTTCAGCCTCTTCTTGGGCTTTTGCTTCAGCTTCTTCTCTCTGAAAATAAAACAAAAAGAAGAGAGCATCCAGTGCACAACTTATTCCCAAGAGTCAAAAGCAGAGCTGTTACAGAGATTATGGTTCAACACAGACAAGAACATCAGACAGTTGCTATTTAATATTACCATACATTGCAGCTAAATGCCAATTACCCAGCTACTGACATGATATATATATTACTATGACATTCAGACACGGATCTGAAAAGAAAAATGATGTGCATGGCTATACTGTGATTATGCAAATGTTCTGAATGTTGTTGAGCTACTCAGTGTTCAAACTATACTTCAGGATGAAGATCTGTCTAAGAAGGATAATTTATAAAGTAACAAGACAGCAATTAAATTCTAAATGTGGCAAGGTTAACTTAAAAATCTAGGTAGTCAGGTATTACTGCCAAGATACTTGGTGCTGAACATCTTCTGTTCCTTCTGTACCGGAAAATCTTTTCTAGTGTGACCAGAAAGAATATAGAAGCCTAGCTGACACTGAATAATTGCTATAAACTCAAACAAGCTTTTAAACATTCGGGCACATGTCAATGCTATCCATAAGATACAGCTCTTTAAAACAGAAAAAAATTGTAAAATTGCTTTAATTTTCAAAATTAATCTCATTTAAAGAAAGTCCACTTTCTGCAAAACAGCTTCCTTCAGTTAGAAGGATGCCTTTGTAAAGGTACACAGACACTAGCTGTGGAAGACTATTTAGCAACTAGAAAAGCAGACATGGAAACACTACCAAGCTTTCTTTTAAAGGACTGAGAGCAAGCCAGATGACTTTCCAGACAGATCACCTCCTTGTATTCTGTAGCAGTAGGTTGGTAAAGTGGGCTCAGTACAAATATTTTACATAAGCAAAATAGCATCCTGGGTGGCTAAAAAAAATTTCCACAATACCTGCTTCTGCCCCACACTTGAATTTATCAAATGTTGGAAAAAAAAAATCAAATCACATAGACTAGGGCAAGGAAAGGACTTCAAGACATTCTCAAATCCATCTCAGACAGGATGAACTCTGCTTTACATCATTCCTGACAGAGATGTGTCAAAACTGTTCTGTGAAAGAAAATCAAAGACAACCCCCTCAAAAACATGTCAGCAGCTTGTATGAGGAACATAGTTGGAGCCTACAGATAAGCAGACCTGGTGTTGAAGCTCTGCAAGTTTTTCCTGCTCTTCCTGTTCTCTGCGGATCCTCTCCTCTTCAGCTTGTCTTTGTTGTTCTTCAAAAGCCAGTCTCTTTTCTTCTTCCTGCTTGCGGAGCTCTTCCTCCTGCTGTGCTTTTTCCTCAGTTGCTCTCTTGGCCATTTCTTCTTCTCTGATTCTAGTGTTTCCAAAATACAGATTACCGACTGGAAATTCATTTCTTTAAAGTGTGCATGCACATGAGACAGACTAGGAGAGCAAGGAAGTTCAAAGTTACCCAATCACAAAATAACTGTAAAGATACTTTCTGGTGTGGATTTACAAATGCCACCATCCAGACCAGTCAAAGTAAAAAGCAGAGTAACTTGGAAGTCACTATCTACAAGTACATAAATGTTCTTTGCTGATTAAGTCAAGGCCAAGGTAGGTTGCTCCAATAATGGAAAGTTTAATGCAGAACTTGATTAAGTTACAACTATTTAATAAATACCACCCGCATCCACGATATGAATGAAGCTTTTAATCACTGTCAAACATAAATTTAGTTGGATTTCCTAAAAGACTGTTTCTTCTATAGTCTGAAATCCAGAGATACACTAGAGGCGTATACTGCTAGATCATGCAGACATACACAACAGATCTGATGACCTATTTCTGACAAAACATCCATAGCAGACTATATGCAAGTTTATGACAGCTTTATACCCGTGACTGGAAAAAAGACAAAATCTGATGTTCTATCATGTTCACAGAAGCACAGACAGGTGATCCCTGATCTGGAGTAAAGTTAGTCAGCACAAAGTTAACAATTTATTTTTAACAACTTCTATGCAGTGAACCAAATGTATACTGATTTATCACTTTGAATTACTTGGCTGCAACATTTCTGATCCAGATTTCAGATCAGTAACATGAGATTTAATGTATCATCAAAACACTACCTGAGTTCACCGAAGGAAAGTTTAATACAGAGAAGTTGACTATTTCAGGACAAATACAAACAAAACAAATACAAGTGGTGTAAAAAGCACATTCTAGTTTTGAAATAAAAGCACTACTGGCAACTGGAAGAAAAAATCAGCAGTGATTTGCACAAGGACTATGCATTACATATATACTGAGATATAGGATTAGTGATACACAGAGAAACGTGTCCTGTCTCAAATGGTGATAACACCTGTCTGCTTCAGGAACTGCATTAAGATTTACAGGAACTTAAATTAAAGCTTAGGAAACATATACAGCTGGAATGTCCATACCAATCACACCCCACCACTGAAAGCATCCCTTCCTTCTCCTGAATTGTTACCTTTCCTCTTCCTGTCTCTGAACTCTTTCTTGGTCTTCGCGCTCTCTTTGCTCCCGTGCTAGACGACGTTTCTCTGCCAAGATTTTAGCAGCTTCTTCAGCTGTGGTGGTCCCTGCTACTGTTTTGCTACCTGATTCTGCAAAGGTTAAAAGAAACTGCTGTTAAAAAGCCCCAGTAACTTAAAATTAAGAAAGACATTATCACTGTAAGATGAGATTTTTCTTTTGGCCAACTGACCCACTATCTTTTTGATCAGTGCTCATCACTCGGAGAGTATACCCTGTATCTAAAGGCCCACAAGAGCCAAAGGGGAGCCTAAAGAAATGCAGAGCCACAAGATCTCACTGACACTGAAATAATAACAACTAATTTCAACTATAATGATCCAGCCATATTCCAGACAATCCAGTTAAAGATATTCTCCATTACCATAGTACTTAAAAACATGTTTCTGAAAAGACACATTTATTCTATAATGCTTACAAACACTTAAAAGAAAACTGAAAAAAATACTGCTTTAGGAAATACACTTCCTTCTAATAAAACTGAACGCACATGACCCTGAAGAGGAAATATTAATTTTTTTAATTTCTTTTGTTTCATAACATTAATAGTCATGCCTTTATATTTACAGAGTATCTTAGGGTGCAAATAATCACCTTTTTATCTGGCCCTGAAGGCTCATACTAATGACTTCACTATACCATATTTCTACACATTTTAGCAACAATTCAATTTCCAGTTTACATGGAGATCAAAACAGCTCCAAGCACCAGGTTAGTAGATATTTGTACAGTCCTGCAGTTTATGTTTCTTCATGTCCTGCCTGGTGCTATGATGTCTGAACATCAGAGATACTATTATAAATTAACATTAGGAAAAGAACCCCAACCCTTGCCACCCAGTTGCTCTCAATATATATTGAAAGAACTCTGATTTTCATCAGTTATTCCCACTCTCTAGAAATACTATTATTTGAATGTGACTTAAGAACTCATCATCTGAATATTCAGAGAATTAGCTCTTGGTGTCATTAGAGCAATAGCATCATAATGTTGGTGACGACATGCCTTTCTCCTTTTCAATATTTCACAAATCAGCACATGTATGTTTGCTTAACATTTATAAAGCCTTCAAGTCAAGGTAATTTTAATGAACAATGACATCAGGGTTTGGTCAGTTATTTTGCTTCTGACCTAAAGACAAACCATTCAAAACACAATGCCATCATTAGGAACTTTAATACCTGAAAAGCTGCTTAAGCCTCATGGACACATAATCACTACCTGCAGCTGTAGGGCATAATTACACACAGTAAACTCTCAGCAGCTGAATCATGACAGTGTTTTGTGCATAAACATTTTTCTTGCAGTCCTAGGAAAAGCATTCCAGCACTGATGGAGTGCAGTCACAGAGATGTTTTCTAGCATTTAGATTTATCCAATGCTGAAAAAGAAACACCTCCCCAGAACACACATTGCTTCTGATTTGGGCAAAAATGCAGTCATGCTAGTACAACCAGGAATCAGCCAGAACAGTGCCAAATTTGAACTTAGTTAAATGGTGTCCTCCTCCTCCCTGAGCAGGAAAGACCACTCCTTTGCAGTTGTAAGAATTATTAGCAGAATATGCCTACTCAAGACTTGCACATGCTTTTCTTCCTATAATCTGCAACTTTATTTTTTATTTAAAGAAAAGGAGGGAGGGTTCACTTAGTATTGCCAGTATATAACCATGAAGAAATCAAAATGCCTCTCTTCTCCTCTACCACTTGAGTGTCTTGCCAGTTTAGACTAGTCAATTTTTACAGCAGAAGCCATCTTCTGCTGTGCACTTGCACAACCACCAAGGCGGCAGTCCTATTTTAACACTGCTGGAATCTGAGTTGTATCAAAATTAGTTGACATTTAATGTCAGATTAAACCTATTTCCCCCCCTCAAAATTGAACCTAAGTAAGACAACAATCCTCCACAAGGAGCCTAAAGGTTTTAGGCTTTTAGGTTATAAGGTTATAACATGATAATGATAGCTTGAAATATGATGAATATCTGGTATTGAAAATGATAGAAGAAAATTAGTCACAATGATTCAGAACACCACAGATATGGAAAGAACAGGGCACATAGAAACAAAAGAAAGGGTAGGAGACTTCAAGTCTATGGGGGACCTTCCCATTGCTTCACTCTTGAAGCTCTACTGATGTTCTTCCATGTGGTTACTTCAATAGTGCTTTCATCTCCATGCACCCCTCATACAGTCTGTTTCCATAGGGCAGGACACAGGACTTCACAACATGATTGCTAACAGGCCTTAAGAAGATTCTTCCAGTGTTTTATACTCAGTTCCATTTTTCTTGTACTCCCACTGTCCTTCCTGGTAAGAACTGTCTTTTTCTCAAAGGACCTTTTTGTGATGGAAGGGGAAAGAGAGAAATAGGCAAAAGAAATGTCTCAGAACAATAGTAAGATGTACTATTAGTTGGATGGAGAGAAGATTCCAACACATTTCAAGGCAAGTCATTTATTCACAATTAATCTAGGAATCATATTCCAAAGCCTTCACTACCCAGATACAAAAAAGTGAGGCTCCATGATAGTTTATTATCTATCATCATGCATAAGGTGAGAGCTCATGTAGGAGCACTTTTTATGCTTTAAGTTGAAACAAGCCTTTTAACTCCCAGAGAAGCTGTGACAGGCTGCTGCCAGAAGTGACAACTGCTCCAAGTCACTGAAAAATAAAAAGCGTTTTACTGCAGAACAGCATGTTTTAGTAGGAAGACACAAAAAACAAGACAAAAAACTTGATTGCTGTCTGTCAGCAATGGGCAATCAAGTTTAGTTTGAAGGAGAAGAGATGGTATGAAGATATAAGTGCATGAAACTGAAATTAGGCTGAACCTACAAGATCTAGAGACTGATCTGCCATATGCCATTCATTGGTGTGCTCTTACTTCAGAAGCTGGAATATGGTATTGCACCAACCCACAGGGTGAACTGCCTACACTGATGTATAAAATGAAAATTGCCTTCAAAATTTAAAGCAACTTTTTCTTTTTAAGAACAAAGATTTTGCCTCACTTAGCCATACTGCAGTATACCAAAATATTCAAAGAGATAAATGAAATCATCTCTGTGTTGAAGAACATGCCCACTATTTCCTTATCTTCTACATGTCAAAGAAAAAGAGCTTCACCCAGCCCCAGTATGAGTCACTACGAGTATGACTACCGTGGAGATGAGCAATAAAATAAAATGGAAAGAGATAAACTGGGTTAATACAGTTCCAGAAGCCAGTATAGAGAGGAGACAGGTGGGACAACCAAGGAACAAGGACAGGTGTTCTTGTTCCAGAAAAACTGCAAGATACAGAAATAGGACACATTGTAATGGAGGTTTCAACCAACTGACGACATTGATCACAAATGATTACGCCTCCTTTGAGGCATGCAAGACGTTTATCACAGTAACGTAGCACATTGAGGGATGGACATTCTGACTGCAAACATAAATGACGCGACACCAAAGATGGATGTGCAACTTCATGCAAACATCCACATTTGACTAGGACATCCAGGCTTCCTTCTACAGGAACACATGCTCAAAGAACTATACCATAAATGGGTTCTCCAGCTGACTTAACGCTATTTCACATCCAACATTGAGCAGTGTCAGAAAGAGCTTCAGAAATAACAGACAACTGCAGCAGCTGAGGAATGCACAACAGGAACTGTACATGCAGTAACGCGCAGCAAGAATATATTTCCACTTACCTTTTGTCTGAAGGATTTTCACCCCCAGTACTGCCCACTGGCTGTAGCTTAAAGTCCAGAGATCCCTCTTTTTCCTGTTAAGTCTCCCCTAAGTCCTCCTCCACAAAGAAGGGCCTGCCAGACCTCATCAGAAGGCTCTCCCAGATTCTGTTCTGGAGATGGCAGATGGTGTTCTTCCGGTAAGAGGGACAGAGGCTGTGCTTACTTGGCACGATGAAGAGGACTAGGAGACTACTTGCTTGTCTGGTATATGGCTCTCCTTAATCTACCAAGATAATTTCTCAGTGTGACCTGTGAATAGACCACTTTTTCCTAAGGCAGCAATGATTATATATTCACTGGAACTGAGACTGAGGCAGCCTTCTAGCTTTGTGAAAACTGGCTCTCAGCCTGAGATGCACCAGTAGCTGATTTCTTCCTCCAAGCAGGTCTCTACACAAGCAATTTTAAGAATTACCAACTGGACTGAAAGACCTTTGCACAGTTTAACTATTGACTTTGCAAACCAAAGCTAGTAGATCCCTCAGCTAGTGTGGCTGAAGTCCAAAAGGCAAACAGGATTTCTGCTTTCCTGAAAATTACAGTACAAGCAGTAATATTGAAAGCTTCTCACTTAAATCTTCAAGTAAAATAAACCGACTGCTGCACTAAAATTCACACCAAAAGTCACACCCCGTAAAATTACTGTACACATCATCAGCAATGAACAGCTTCTGCCTTAAAGCATCCTACCCTCCAGTGGTCTGCCTCATGAACAAATTATTTCACCAGTCCTAGCACACACTGGAGATGTCTTGAATAAGAGTGTGTCGGCCACTGAGAAACACTCACCTTCTTTGGTCTTTGTGCTAGCTGCTACCGCATCCCTGTCCAAGGCTGGTGAAGAACCTTGCTCTTGTCCTGTTCCTTCTGTGCTTTTATCCTTTGGTTTGCTCTCTGCTTCAGTTTTCTTTTTGGTAATGTTTATAACAGCTGGCGTAAGAGGTTGACGTTGGATAGGTGCTGGTTTAGAGACTGGAGTAGGAGATGGTGGCCTTTGTTTTGACATGCTGGGTGAAGGTGGGCGAGTCTTTTGTCTGTTGAAATAAAGAGTATTTTTCAGGGCTAACAATGAAAACCTCAAACACGCAACTGAGGACAGCAGTTATTTAGTTTATATTATATTTTTAAAAGTGAGGTACATATCCACCCACAAACTTCTGGTGCCTTCCTCATAAAACTCAAATACAGGATTCCGAAATACCCTGGGCACCTGGACTCACTCCTTGTGGGGTAACATCAAAACAGGTCTGCTATTTACCTCCACAACAAGGATGAACCCTGTGATTCCAATCCAAGAAACTTCCTACACTAATAAAGTCAGATCAGCTTATTCAGAAGCTCACACGCTTCCTGTTGGTTATAGTGCACAGACTGTACAGAAAACCAGAGTGTATTTTGTCTGCACAAAAGAGACAAAGGTTCAAGAGCTGCATCCTTACTGTGGTAAAGAATAATCGGACCAAAAATGAAGTCCTTATGTGTATAAACACGGCATAGCGTAGGTCATCCAAATTCTAACAGCACAGCTGTCCTGAGATAGGAATCATCCTTCATTTTGTTCTGAGTAAAAGAAGATATTTAACCTGGATGCATACCTAACTGTAGAAGGTGATGGAGGACGCTTCACCAAATTAGCAGGAGAGGGGGATCTTCTACGGGCAGACACAGATGGCGAGGGAGGGCGTCTTAAACCAGAACCTGGGGACGGTTTTTCTGTCTCTGATTTCTAAGAAGATACATAAAACCAAAATAATGCTCGCTCTCTAGAATACATTATAGATGGAAGAGCTGCTACCCCAGCAAACATACAGCTTCTCAACATTATGTACTTCACATTTCCTTTACATTCCAAAACACAGACCCAGTCAATGTTACCTAAATTAAATTTTGGGAACCATAAGCAGCAAACGACATGCCTTTAAGATATCAGAGAGATGAAGGAACAAAAAATTCCAATTTGATTTCAGTACTGTGTTTAAGCAAAAGCTATTGAACACTTCAATAAGCAAGCAAACTGTAGAAACAGGATCCCATCCTGAGCTGTTCCAAACCCCCTGATTAATACAAACCTAATTCCTGTGGATTTTCAACAAACCTGGGTTGAATCTGGTGAACTTGCATCAGATGAAGATAAAGAGGACTTCAATCTGTCGATGCTACGACTGCGCACGGGCACTTTAGGAGATGGGACTGGGGAACTGATGGAACTTGCTGAAGCTGAACGAGGACAGAGGTGAGATTCTATAAAAGTTAGGAATTTGACAAGACAAAACGAGAACCAAGTGCACAGCATAAGAACAGGAGAAAAGGAAGAGGGGGAAAGAGAGAAAGAAAGATTGTGTGTGTTAGAAACCGTACAGAGAAACACCACAGGCAGTGCACATTGCAATGGGTCACAGACACAGACACCACCACCACACGATTAGTACTTTGGAAGCAACAGCACCAAGAATAAAACCATTCTGAAAGCAGCAGTCTGGAGTAGATAAAAATAAAATGCTTTTCCAAAAAATGTCTGAATTTGCAATACACCAGCATTACTTCAAATTTAGTCAAGCTGTATCTAATCATAAATAGTTCCATTTTAATGGCTTATCAACTTTCTTTAAAGTTCTTCATCACAAGTTCAAATTTTAAGCATGCTTCCCCACACTCAAGGAGGATATCTTCCTTCTTTTCAAAGAATAACTATAAAGCTGCATTACATTAGGAATCCAAGCATTACTTTACAAGCTCTTCTTGTGAAATAAGCATTTGTGCACATTGTTTTATTCTACTTTCCCTCTCTGACCCCTTTATTACTATGCGTGCACTTTATCCACATTAACAAACCAAAATAGGTGGTGTAAAAGAAACCTATCAAAAGAAAAAGGTCAACTGTTAAACTAAAATACTTTTCCTACCTGAAGCGTCAATCTCTTCACACATAAGATATTGAAAGAAATTGTATCTTCTAATTACTTTTTTTGCTAACATAATCATAGATGGATAAACATACATAGATTTAAAAATCTACTTCTGAAGCTAGATAGTGATTTTTCTACAGTTTGAATAAATTGTGACAGATGTCAGCACTTAATTTTGTAACTTTAAGGAAAATACATTTTATTTTTACATCTACAGCAGTTGTGCAAGGAGAACTGCATTCTGTTTGTGCACAGTTTGTGCTAAAGCACAGGTACGTTTTTACTGAAATGAAAAAAGTACCTCTAAGTAAACTGATAAAAATGTAAGTTATCTTTAATTCAGCAATAGTGAATAAGTCACATGCTGTCAGTAACAGTGAAAAAGGATGGTATTTCCTCACATGACATGAACTGAAATATTCATGGTGAAATAAAAGCGGCATATAGATAGATGTGCAAAAATATGACCACTGACTACAAACCAAAAAAGTAAAAACTGATTATTACACATGGGGAGCAGTATAGAAATGTCACCATTACCAACAAGGACCAAGTGGCATAAGATAAAAAAAAAAGATGGAATAACATACTTAAGAAGAAACAAGCAAAACTAGGAACACAAGTTGTAAGGTAAGAGAGGAGAAAGGACTCCACATTGGTTCCAGATATGCATTTACTGGGGCATTGTTATAACCAATAACAATCATAAGACATGTGGGCTGCAGCTAGGGCTTGCCCATGATGCAGAGATTCCTACACTAGTACTAAGTTAAGCCACAGTGTGGGCTTATCAGCTCAGTCTGGACCAATACAAAATTGCTTGAGGCAGTCAGGGTTTCTCTACAGTATCTTCTCCTTCTAGTATGCCTCTACTTCTACAATCGACCTGTGTGAAGCCAGCTCAGGGCTCCCTATATATATATATATAACATATCCACGTTATGATAACCCCTTTGTCATGTTCCTTATAAGAGTTTCTCCCCTGAAAGAAATTTAGGCTTTGCACTTATTCCTTTCAGCCTCCTTTGAAACTGTGTGTTTGTTTAGCTTTTTTCCCTTTCATTTCCTAGCACTGTTCTCTGACCATTATGTCTCAGATTCACTTCAGGGTACACCCAAATGCAGACCTCTGTCATATAAAAAAACCCAACAAAACAACACAAACAAAACAAATGAACATCAGCATCTGATTCTCTGCAGAGCAAGTAAACTGGCACTGGAGTTTAAAAGCCAGTATTATTCTATGCTTTTGTAAACATGCAACATAGCATATGAATTGGTTATTCCTGACTAAAGAAAATACTGGATAAGTAGTATTATACATAACCATGTATTAACTGTCTGATTCATACTGAAGTGTAGCACAGTTAGTGACTATCACGTAGGTTCTTGCTTGAAGAGCAACTGCATAAAACTTTCAGGCTTTGCTCTCCTCCTGTTACCTGAGGGATCTTGTCCATCAGCCGATAATGTAGCAGCACTTTTACTCCTAGCTAAGGAGGCCTGTGTGGGGGCGAGGAGGCGACTGATTACGCTACTGTCCAGAGGACTGAGCTGGGAGCGACGAGCTAAACGATGAGAACAAATCAAAAAGGATCCAACATGAAATCATATCATGAAAAAGACAAGCAGTACAAAGCAAAGGAAGACTGTGAGTATTGTTGCAAATTGTAACAGTTTAAGAAGAAAAATACTGAAGTCATGGAGAGGGATATCCAAACTAAAAGCACAGAAGGGTTAAACACTGCAATCTCTTATGTTGCACTTCTTGTCCTTGGCTTGCTTAATAGTAATCATTTTAATGTGCAAAGACTGGCAGGCATACAGCAGAGCTGAATGCTGAAGTCAGTCAAAGTACGAAAAGTTTTTGATCCAGCTCTTCAGAGCTATATTCTCTAGATTGAAGGAAAGGCTGTTCTAACATAATAAACAGAAGACTTGCAAGTCAAAGCGAACAGTTATCATCAGGCATAATTTGCCACACAAATTCACACAGATAGCACCCATCATCCTCCCATACAGGAAATATTCTGAAGCAGAATATAATTTCCACTGTTGCAATAGCTGCTGAAAAGAAAAGTTTCAGAAGTGTTAAGTCAAAGGGAAAAACATGTTAGAAAAGTTGCTAGTCTTCAGCTTTTAGAAGAGTTCCTAGAAAAGAGGTTATTTGTAACCTAGTGGGGAATTACAGACCATGAGAGACTGAAATGAGAACAGGTTTCTTCCTTCATTTGCATGCACAAAGTTAAGGCCAGCAGCAGGAAAAGAGATGTTGCTTTTAAACTGAATAATGGAAGAAGAGAGCTTAAAAAGCAAAGGTAAGATTTAACTAAGAAATGAACATATCAGTGACATTTTTACTATATCTTACATTTAAACTTACCAGCTTTCAAATACATCTCTCTCTCAAGCAGAGAGACATTATGCTATCTACTTACAGTGCCATTTAACAAAGTCAAAGTCCTTACAGGATTTCTTTTTTGTCCAAGGGGAGAAGTTTAACCTTTACCATTTTATCTTTACCACTGGAGAACTAAAAAGCCATTAAAAAATCCTAAAAATTTAAGATCCAAGGAAACTAGTGAAAGTAAGCCTATCCAAACTTTACTATGAATGGCTTTAAAAAGAAATATTCAGCTTTATGAAACAACCACCTGGTTTTTCTTCCTTTTTCACTTTTTCTAGTTCTGGAGAGGATTGGGGTTTACTACTCATTCTATTCAAAGATGTGCTCCTCTTCTTTTCTGTTCCTCCTAGAGACCAAGCGTAAGGAAGATTATTTTTAATAAGATATTTATTTATATGATTTTCTAAACTGTCATTCCCATGCTTTGCTTTTGCCAATCAGCTAAAATCACCGATCTATCATTATGAAGCACTATTTTCTCATGAGCTAAACGGTTTGGCTACCATTTGTCTCTACTCTCCCCCCACCCTTCCACTTTTCAGAGGAATAAGGCTGGTTTATAGACACAGTTACCCAACATCTGGCACTGCAATGTGCGTTAACGGTATTTATGCCACAGTGCATAGACTACGTGCACAGCAGTGAAAGCCTGAGTAAAAACATTTATAATGAAACCGGGACATGGTTTAAAAGTCAACTTCAAATATCCCATTTACTGCCTCCCAATTCTCAAAAAAACCCTGGTTTCTAGCACCTTTCTGTTCCACCTGTGAACCTTTGAGTGCTGACTGCTGAGAATGTAGAGGAACTTTGTTATTCAATCTGTTTAATGAGGAACTTCTCTTTGTGGTACCTGGAAGTGAAAGTGCATGGATTAATTATGTTGAAAAGCCTAGAAAGTCCCCTTCAACACCTGCCCCACTTCCCTAAGATACAGAAGAATAATTAAGTCATTTTATAGTATGAATCCTTCAGAAGCAGGAAAACTGGATCAGGGAAGAATTACTCTATGTAAAGCAGTATTTCTTATATTCCTGTATGTTACTGATGATAGCAGCAGGATGCCAGTCTCAACAAACTTCTTGTTTCACCTACCAAGGCTACCCTTGTAAAACTTTTTAAATAAGTAATTTAAAAAGGCCATTGCTCTCATTCAGTATGAGTAAGACTGAGCTCAGAATTAACACAGAGCACAGCTGATGAAATACTCCACTGATCCAGGGACAACCATTTTCCTCATATTCTGCTCCTCCACCTTCCCAGGCACATTTGCACATCAGAAGCAATCTGGTTAATTCTGCAACTGTATTGTCTGTCATCTGAATTTAGCCATCTCTTACCAAACAGCCATTTCTTCTTGAGTTCCAGATCAAAAGCACAGAATCACTCTATGTGATCTTGCTATGGTGATATAAACTACTCAGGCAACCTCTACAACCTGATCACACGGTTGGAGTCCTGTCCAAATTTCTTGTATTTCAGGCCACCTGAGAATTTTTTCTCCAAAGCTAACAAGGATTCACAAAGGATTTCAAGGTTTGAAAGCAATCTCCATGAATTGATAATTAGCGACTTCCTTTGTAAGTGGCTTAATTTGTACTTTACAGCCCTTTTTTCTGACTCACACTCGGAGCTGAACCCTCCAGACACATTATATACAAATATCATTTAAAATCACAAGCAGTCTCCAGTGACTCATAGCCCCTGCAGCTATGCTAGTACAGATATATTCACTGATTGCCCTACCAGGCATATGGTATATAAGTATTGCTGTATCACCTTCCAACATGAACCAGCAAAATCATGGCCATGTTAGGGATTCTTCTAGCACAGCTCATTTGAACAAAGGTTGCACATTGACAGAACACTATAGCATAGACCTAGTTAACTTGTTTTTGTATTAAACAGCTCTTAGCTTATTAATGCTTTTCATCATCTTGGAAGAAAAGACATTTGGGATACAGGGAGGCTCCTGTGAAACACTGGAAGGATTCTCAAGGAAATTGCAGGCTAAACCAAGCTGATATGTGTTCATGCAAATAATTTTTATTCTTCTTAACAAGTAGATTAGAACAATTCCTTGTATTTCATAATTATAATTTTTTTTTTTTACGTGGAGAAAGCAGATTGCCATGATTTACAGAATGTATCCGGATGGGGCAGAAGGGAGGAGGCAGAGAGGAGATTCACCTGTACAGGTTTACCAGAGTGGGAAGACCAGAGATCTATCTCATTCTCTACAACCCTGTTAAGACTAGTTGCATGGTGCACATTTGAAACATGACATGCTACATTCAGGAGCTTCATCCACCCCAAAGATGCAATCCAAAGTGAGACTGGAAGCCACAGAAATTGGTAGACAATCTCTAGAGTGCAATCACTCTTAGAAACCCTTAAAAAAATAAAATTAAAGAAATAGTTGTCTTCCAGGCTGTTTCTATTCCTTGGTAATCATTGGCACAGTAAGTAACCCAGAGTGCTTGCAAGCAGTGGTGTACACTAACAGTTTAAGAAACGCATAATTTGAGTATCAGTATCAAGATTACACTAATTTATTGGGCAAGGAAATGGTGTCAGAGCTGCACGCTATGGCGACAACCGTGCTAGAACCCCAGGTCAAACCAAAACAATCTCCTCCCACCCAAAAAACTCTCACAGGTGTCAGGGTTTTTCATGCATCCTTCTCTATTTGGTTAAAGAAAAATTCTAATATTAAAAAGAAAGTGTGTTTCTATAGAGTACAGGACTAGCACAACAGAAAGATGTCAAAACTAAGCTGATTTTCTCCTTCCCAAAGGCAATCAAATGTCTGAAGCTGTCTAACAGAAGAAGGAAAACTTCATTTTTGTACTATTTCTATTTTGCTGAAATTTTAGGGTGTGATTTAAGGCATGCAAACCCATAAAGATGATGTGAAATGATTTGTGAATCAATCATTCACCAAGATTTGACTTTAGTAAAGCAATTACAGAAATAAAAAATAAAAAACCAGCATTCTTTACCGTTACTCTTCTCCTCTAACAGAGATCACATCAACTGGGTCAAAGCCCTGAACAGTCAAGCTGGATTAACAAACTGCATGAAATGCATTTGAGATCAAAAAATGAAATGAGTTACACAGCAAGGGAGGAAGGGGAGTATCATTCCACCTCCTGTCTCCTCCCCAAATAACAGTTAAGCAGTATACCTGCTAACAGCAGACACACAAACACTTACTTCGATCAGAAGCATTTAAAAGCGCTGCAGATGATGACAACCGTTTATTCATGACAGCTTCTGTCTGTTTGAGGTTTGCTGTGGAGGTGGACCGCTTGCTGGCTGTGTAAAGAAGTGCTTACTTTAGAATTCATCTTCATACCTGAGGAAGAACCTTTCACACACTGCTGTCAGTGAACTTTGGAAGTATTACATCCTGAAAGCTATTTCCAGTTTTGCTTAATGAGAAACAGAAATTATTTTTTTTCCTTTGAACAGACGATACAATTAGCACCAGTTGTAACATGCACAGAACAGGCATTTAGTTTAGTGGAGTCATGCCAAGATTTTATGCATCTGTATGCGAACAAGTGATTTTTAAATGCTGTGCTCCTAACACGTAAAGACAAAAGCTACTGAGGTTGTGTGTTGTTACCAGACTGGTAAGACAGAGAAAGTAACAACAAAACCTGAACAACAGTAATTTCTTTCTTCATTCCTTCCACATAGGTATGTCAAAACAGTTTTTCAATCACTAGTTAACAAAAACAGAACAAAACAAATACTTTTGGAGGGATAAAAGCAAGTCCTGAGGAAAGGCAAGAAAGCATTTCTCTTTCTGATTACTTCCCAAGGGCTGCTGTAACTATTTTAGAAATTTCAATTTTTGCTCTAAGAGGTGATCCTTACATTCATGTTTCCTATCAATTTTGCAACTCTTCTGAAAAAAACTGCTGCAAGAAGCATTATTTTTTTGTATGTGTATACACACAGACATATATATACACACACATAAAAATCACATCTCACATGGCAAAATTTCAAGTTTACCACAAGACAGATAGATACCTGCTTTTAAATTTCAAATAATGTACTTTCAGGATGAACACTAATCCAGAGTGTGAAAGCCTTGGAAAAGCATGTACCTGTTGCTGTGGAAACTCAGTAAGCAGAAAACAGTAATGCACACAAAGTAGTGCAGACTAGCATAACAAACACAAGAAATTCTATACATCAAACACAAGTAATCGATTTTGCTGGCATGTTGGACAGCAAAGATGATTAATGTGAACTCATTAGTGCATAAGTATCAAAGGAAAAAGCAGCACTACTCACCACAAAGGCAGCATCTTTTCCCTTTGGCCAGCATGCTATAGGAACTCCTTATAGGAAGAGCCAGGACATAAGGATTCCTAGGGACAGCTCTGCCCCTGCATCATGCTTTTGATAGATGTACCCAACCCAGGCTTCATGAGCTAGGGGCCTCCCACAAAACCATGTCAAGTAAAAACCAGATTTTGGAGCTGAAGCTACAGAAGTGGAAAGCTCCTGTCACAGTGAACAAGAGCAAAGTCGCCATGGGATAAGAGGGAGAAAGGGGGATCTACTGAATCTAGTTAAGAAATGAAGATCTGAGCTTAGCAGATACTTTCCCAACATAAAAAAAAAAAAAAAAAGAAAAAAGTGGCACTTTATGAATGAAGCCTGAGTACTGGGGTAACTAAAACAGCACTGAGAAGTCTTATATTTGAAAATCACGGAACTCGTAATTACTGTTATTTGGGTGGTTTTGGAGGTAAAGACTACCCTCTAGCGTCTGCTCTTGAAAAGAAAGCCTGGCTCCTGCCTGAGTTCAAGCGTGCGAGACTAAGGCCTCCAAACATCGTGGAGACGCTTCATACAAATTTCTCTTGGTTTAAATTAGGACTTCAGCTCTTGCATGAAATCTGAGATTTGGTCCATCATCTACTAAGACCCAGAGGGCAAAAAATTAAATCTTGCCTTGAGAAAAATTACACTGAGCAAAGTAACTCTTTCCCAGCAAAGTTTACAAGTTCTGGAGGTGGGCTGTGCTGTTTGCTAGAGCTAAGGGATGAAACTTCTACCAGAAGACTCAGAAGAAAGAAGTACAAGCTAAATATGACTGTTCAGACGAAAAAAAAAAAGTCTCTATTTTTCAGAGGAACAGAGAGCAGCAGCGAGGGCATGAGCCAGTATCTCAATTGATGCCTTGACATCTAATTGATAAAGGGTACTCATACAGCTATTTAAGTCTTCTTTTTCCAGAAAATTTTAGTTTGCATTAATTGTCCAAGATCTTAAGAAGTCAATGGTTTTTTGATCAATATATTTGCAAATATATGATCAGATGGCCTCAACTTTTTCCCTACCTCACCCAGAGAACAGCTTCTGCAAACTTTAACGTTTTGGACAATTCACTAGGAAAAAAAGCTTTAGAAGACAGACAGGATATTCTTGAGTAAGTTAGTCTGGTTATATAGGTATTTACAAAATATCTTTGAAAAAATACCTCAAATATCTTTTGTATTTTGAGGGGAAGGTTAGAATACTTACATCAAGGGATTTGAAATGGAAGAAGCATACAGCACAAATCCCATGTGATACCAAACCACTGTATTTTTTTAATAGAAGGGGGAAAGCAAACTGTAGCAGCAAAGCCAAAGAAAGCGTAAGACTGCTATGCAGCAAGGCTTGCAGTTGGGTAAGGAGCTGGGAAACACAGTATCTTAAGAAAATTGTTACGAGAGAGAGCAGCTCTCAATTCTAGCTTCTCACCGAGTTTCACTGAGAGAGGGTGCTGCAGCACTGCCTATCTGAGGTTGGATAAAATAAGGCTAAACAAAGTATAATTATCCATCTCTCCCTTCCTTCCAAATTTCTGCTAGGACAAGGAAGCTCTTTATTTAGAAAGGAGAGACTCTGGCAGCCCCATTTCTATTCTAATAGCACGTCTCCACTACAGATGCACCTGAACATCTAGTTTTGCTCAGCAGTCATCACTAAACCTCCCTCATTTACAAGGACTCTATCATCAAGGATGCTTTATTACACAGCCTTGCCATTTCTCTTGGCAGACCCACACCCTGCGTGTTTCATCTTAGCACTGACAGCAATGTCATTAATGTAACATTTGACTCTGGGGCTTTCATCAATTTTTAAATTTCAGGCCATCAGCAGGGTACTTTGTGTAGTCTCAGTGAATCACATTCTGTGTATAATACAGAAAGGCTGATGGTTGGTGAAATGCTCAATTACATGGGGTTTACGTTCCAGATCACACTACCTCTATTACCCACAAATGCTGCTTTACCAGTCAATGTTCCTAAATATTACTGTTGATGCAGCCAGTTCATGGAAGAATGTCTGATTCTGTATTTTTTTGCACAGCAGTAAAATAGACAAGAAAGCCTTTAGTCCTAAAATAATGTAAAGAATATTTGAAAAAGTTTCCCCCAATGGTTTTCATTTTAAGAAATGGAGCCTTTAATCCCAAATCTGCCACAGAAACTGTGGATGGTGGAATAATAATACTGCATTGAAACTAGCTCTAGACACGCTGTTAGAGAAGGTGCACCGCTCAGCCACAATGATGTAATGCAGCAAGAGCTCATATGGTGTAATTTTTCAGAGAAAAAAAAAAAAGGTAATTGCTGTCTTTCCAGCAATTATGCAAACATAAGGTGAAAGGGACCAAATAAAGATTTTTTTAGAAAGCCAGCTGGACTTAGGCATCCTATATGGTTTAGGCAGATTTTAAATAACAATTAAGTGAGGAGCTCTCAAAAAGATAAAAAGCTAAGTATGATCCTGAAACAAGAATAAATATGAGAAGCACATTGGAACAGGCTGCCCAGGGAAGTGGTTGAGTCACCACCCCTGGAGGTATTCCAAAAGTTCGTAGAGAAGGCACTTCAGAACACGGTTTAGTAAGCATGGTTGATGGTTGGACTCAATGTCTTGAAGGTCTTTTCCAACCTAAATGATTGTATGATTCTGTAAGGGTAAATCCAATCATGATTCCACATTATCCAACCCAGGTAAGACAGCTGTATGTTTGAAACCTCAACATAAAATCAAACACAGATTTAAAACAGTGCGGATACACAAATGTCTTCGTCAAACACTGCATTATCTGTTTATTTCCATAGTAAATTTTTTCAAAATTGGTGCCAAGTTATACAAATTGATCTACTGTAGCTGAACTTATCTGCTCCTCCTCTTACTTTATGATGCATAAGGTACATCTTAAGCGCCTATTATTACATCAGGAGCATATTTGTTGGAAGACACTTTATTTTTAATGTGCTTCAGCAGCACTGAAGATCCTTCTCCACAATCAAAAGGACAGACAAGACTCATTTCATCACATAAATTAGGAGAGAGCAAAGAACATTATTTTATGTTTGTTATAAAGTTTAGCTTTAAAATTAGGTAAGGTAGAAGAGAATGGAGGAGGTAAAAATAGTGCTTTTCTAAGTATCTAAGGCAAATGCAATTTCCTAGTTTCAAGGTTAAATGGCATTTGGTAATGTGGAATACAGTAACTGGATTTATATAGGTATCCAAGGAACACGTGTTAACCAGGTAAACCAATCCAGTCAAACTGGCTAATTCTGGAGAAAATTAGGGATTCATGCTGTGCAGAAAAAGGGAAGAGAGAAGTTAAATAAAATATCATGCTTCTGCTGTGTTGCCAGAATAAGCCACAGTAGTTCAATCATACTCAGTCAGACTTTCATTGCATTTTCAAGTCTCATATTGTCACAGCATTACGAGACAGCTGTATTGAATTAGTAATGCTGTAAGCATGCACAGATTTTCAGAATTCAGATTTAGCTGGGTCTTAGCTGAGAGCTATCATCTTAAACTAGCTACAAGAAATAAGTTTGCTTATTAAACATATAGCCTTGACAAATACATCAGTGATCCAATGTGTTTCTATGAATGGCTCAGTCTGTGCACTGGAAAGTGCCAGAAATCCAATGAAAACACATTTAAATTTATAGAATCATGTTTAGATAATTGGACAGATCTGATTTTGCAAAACCCTTAATGGAAAAAGTATCAAACTGCACAAAGGACCCATTCCCTTTCACAAAATTTCAGCAAAATATAATTTGATTTTGCCAATTATTACTTCAATTGCTGGTAAAACAAAGCAAAAAGAAAACAAACCAAGCCCTACCATGTACTTTTTGCAAATTAGGAAATAAAACTGTTGAAAATTGCCCTTAAAAAAAAAAAAGCTTAGTCTACCTAGCTAATTTATATTAAAAAACATGCCGCTAAGAATTTCTCTTCCCCTCCATGCTGTATCTGGTAATCTTTAAAAACCCAAATGCACATATCCTTTCCCCGAAAATTCCTTCAGGATGCCACGACTTAAGTTGTAGTTTAATTAGCTGGGAGGGATAGTTAAAAACGTAGGGGGCTGCTTTCTACTTAGGGATCACATTTGTTGCACAGCTGGCCAAGATCCAGGAAAAGATCTATAAGAAGATGGTTTTCCTTAGTTTCAGAGAAACAAGAACTCAAGTTTAAAAGGTTAGTAGTGAGTGTAAAACAACAGAAAAAGAACATTTTAGAAATCAATACCACCAGTTCCACCTTCATCTGCAGTCTGTTGTTCTGTAGAAGAAGAGGATTTGTAAGCTAAGTCACAAGGTCAAATGGCAAACAATGCAAGTTAAGCAAAAAATGGGGAAGCTGGATATCATAATGATATTTTATATTAAAGCACTTTCAAACATGTTACAAATAAACACTTAAAAGTTAACAGTCATGCTGACGGAAGACGACACTATTAAAACACACTCAGTTCCATTCCACCAATTCAGAAGATAGTCTGAATTGAAGCATTTTTTTTGTTTTATTTTATTCCTGGACAGTAAATTATGTTAAGTTACTTATTGGCAAGGTCTTCCAGTTAGGTAGTGTATGAAAAGATCCTTTCTGCTGCAATCTTGATTTGCTGGTCTCATTTCAGCATGTTTACAAGCTGAAACAGTTAACTGTGTGAAATAGGAAAAAAATCTGAGCTCAAACTAAAGTGTTAAAATGTACCACCTAATCTAGAAAAGAACTTATTCTCCAAGAAGCTTGGACACAGCCCACTGCTTCTCCTTACCCATTACTGGTCATTTAGATAATGAGTTAGCATTCTGTAACTCTAAGGGTGTGCTTAAAACATTTTGGATGTAGTGCTACAGGACAACCTTTTTTTTTGGTTCTGTTTATCATTAGTCTTAGCACACCATTACATGTACTGCATCTGAAGGACTCGGAATTATTTTAACATTACACATTACAATTCCCCTTACCTGGTGGTTGGGGGCTGGTAATGCAATGCTGCCAGGTGTTGTATTTCCCATGTGGCTTCTCTCTAGCTCTTCCCAAAGTAAAAAATGGCTCTAAGTCTGAGCAGCATTTCAAAGCAAGAACAGGTATGATTATTTCCCCAAGAGCTACCCACAGATCCTGTCATACGATCCAAGATAGGAAAGGATGCCGAGGTCCCTATGAATAGTGCTCTATCTGCCAGTGTTCACACATAATATTCTGTCATTTCAGCCATGCTAGAAAAGGTGCTACTTACCCGTTTTGCTCTCTGAGTCTGGAGTTACAGATCCTCCCCATGACCACCTCTTCTGTCGTGTTTCCAGTCGCTGATTCCGTTCCAAGGTACGATGCATAACTGCTTCATATCGCTCCTATCATTAAACAACAGCTCTATGAAGCTTATAAGCAAGCACAGTTATGCCAGAAGACAAAATATATTTTTTTTCTCCCAGTATGATTTAAACTCTTTTACCTATACTGCCTGATAACACGCCTTTGTTACAAAAACTATCATGCAAAGAATGTTAAGGGCAATTACTGGTTTCAAAACACTGCAAACATGATTAGGTTGAGCTAAAGCACAGATAATCTATTCTACTCTTTACTTAAAATAGCCACCAAACAGATTTCCTATTCAGCAGAGAGCACTACTTATTTTCTAAATAGGGATGAACACCAAACTGAGCAAAAGTAATTACTTACCCTCTAAACTATTTATAACTTGAAGTTATTTACAAAAGGTGATAAAAACTCTCTATTATAAAATACCAAATATAAGGTTATTTGTATTTTCAGAGAACAATACAAACACTGACCCAAGTCTTAGCAGATACTGGCATTAATAGATATATGATGACTTGGAAGCAAAATTGCAAAAAAGACCAGTCAACTCCAGACCTCAGCAACCACTGCTGACAGGATAAAGAGGACAAAGAAGCTTTTGCTTCTGTCTCCAGGACTAGCAACTGCTAATGGGGCAACTTTAGCTCTTGTGCATAAAGATGAACTGTAACCATGCTAGACTTTCTTCTCAGCCAGGTTTCCATACATGTGTCAACAACAGATTTCTCTTCTGGAATAGCCATATCCCAAGTGATCTTTTGAAGCAGTATTTACTGCTGATACACTGCAGCAAGATGCCAAGGGGACTCATTATCCAAGTATTTCTCCCTCTAGAGGACACAAGACTTTCACCTTCTTTCAACACCATTTCACAACACAAACTGAAAAAACCGCAGTGTATAACAGACAAAGTAAACTTGGAAGGAAGGAAAGAAGGATTCCGTTCACTGACAAAAGATAAAAGTTTTTGTTTGAAATATAAAGCTCAGCTTCCCCTCTGTTAAAGAAACCTGAACTAGAGTTTACCTAAGGTGCCAAAGTACCCAGACATTATGTAATCTGTAGATGGTATTTCCATGGAGGTATCCGCAGTGCGGTAATACTTCAAAGTCACAGTTAAAGACATAGGCTTCACTTTACAAAAACCAGAAAATCAGTTTTCAGCTCAAGACATCAACATAGCAAGTTGCACAGCTGTACAGAATAACTGAGTAACTGAGAGAAGACAGGTATCTCAATCCTAGTCATGGCTAGTTGTCTTCAAGACTCCCTTAGGCAGAGAACCACTTCTTTTTCCACAGTATTTGCTACTGTGCTGCTGCTTCTACTTTATCTAAGGAAGATGACTAACTGAGACTTGGCTGAAGTACCAAACAAGAATGTTGGAGACCATGTATTTTTTGATGCGCTTCCATCTCCTGAATTTACAACTGTAGATGGTACCTTGATGGCAAATATTGCCCTAAGATGGCTTAGCTTCTTTAAAAGTGATTAGTTTCTAATGTCAGAGTACCAAAGTCAAGATCTGATTTCACTTTCTGGTTGAAAGCAAGGTTTACAGGTCAAGTACACGCTATTTTCCCACCTGTCGGATTCTTCATGTATAACTCTCTATGTACAAGGTCAACTTCCTCCAGGGACCAAGTAAAAGATGAGGTTAACACCAATCACTAATCGGCTAGTCCTTGTCTTCCTTTATTATTCACTCCAGTGGCCACTTAAAAGATACCCACCATCCTCAAAATTACATGAATAAATATAATATAGGCTTAGGGGTAACACCTCTTGAAACATAACGGGTGCTTTTTGCTTAAAGTAGTTGCTTTAAGAGATGATACTGCAGTGGACTGCAGTCAAGGCCCACCCAAAACATTTCTGCTTGTTCTCCAGCAATGTAAACTATTTCATGAAGTTCAAATGGAGCATCAAACTGAACACACCCAGAAGCTGATTACAGATAACCAAACACCAGTGTGGAATACTGCCAGTCAAAAAGGGTAAAAAAGATATATTGCTAGAACAATGTAACAATGCCTGGGCACCCAAAGGAGCAGCCCGCCAGACCTACAGACTCTTCATCCAGGACCCACAACAACTAGCTTATAAAAGCACATGTGCATGTCATGCCTTTCCTGCTGACACCATGCAAATAAACCCTTTCAGAACTTGCATCACATTTAATACGCACTAGCAGACCTACTCTTCAAAAGGGACTGGAATAACTTAATGTATTTATTTCTTCTTTCAGCTTCTATCAATTTGAAATGAGCTCCGCAACTCAAATACTGCTCTGCTGCTCCATGTGCAGTCAAACCAAAGGCAAAGAGTCAAATAAGAACAGTCAATACACAGTTCAAAGCAGCAAATGGTAACTATACAGATAACATTATCAACTGCTCAACATATAGTTACAAATTGTAATTGAAAAGATCTGGAATAATGTGAGCCTCTTAGGCCACAGTGGGGCTCCCAGGAAGCAAGACAAAGTATTAAGGAAAGTCAAAGACCTGTTAGCCACGCTGATTTACAAAGAGAATCTATCAAGTGCACTGGAAGGAATCTAGAAATCTAGGAATATGGGGTGGGGATTTTGCTCCCATGAAAAATAACCAGTGGCCAAACAACAGCCACAGCTCCTGAAGTCCTGAGTGCCTCAAGTATAGCTAAAGCTAGTCCTGGGAAGGGGAAGGAAGACATGTGGCTGTATAGCTGTCCTAGCTTCGGTTGGAAAAGAGTTAATTTTCTTTCTAGAAGCTGGTATAGTGTTATGTTTTGGATTTAGTATGATAAGAATGTTGATAACACACCGATGTTTCCAGTTGTTGCTAAGTAGTGTTTATACTAAGTCAATGATTTCTCAGCTTCTCATGCCCAGCCAGCAAGAAGGCTGGAGGGTCACAAGAATTTGGGGGACACAGCCAGGACAGCTGACCCAAACTGGCCAAAGGGAGTTTCCATACCGTGTGACATCATGGCCAGTACATAAACTGGGAGGAGTTCGCTGGGGCGGATCACTGCTTCGGAACTAACTGGGCATTGGTCAGCGAGTGATGAGCAATTGCACTGTGCGCCACTTGTTTTGTATACTCCAATTTTTTTACTATTATTACTGTCATTTTATTGCTGTTATTATTATCATTATTTGTTTCTTCCTTTCTGTCCTATTAAACTGTTCTTATCTCAACACGAGTTTTACTTTTCTGATTGTCTCCCTGATCCCACTGGGTGGGGGGAATGAGCAAGTGGCTGTGTGGTACTTAGTTGCTGGCTGAGGCTAAACCACAATAGCGCACTGAAAAGATGACGACATTTTTTTAATGTTCTAATACAGTCACCATTTCCATAACTTTCTGTTTCACACTACTTCAGAGCATGGTAAGGTAGGAAAACAATTTAGGAGTTTCTTTAAAACTATAGAACTTCAATGCATAGTACCTTTTCCTCCTCTATTTTTTGTTTTCTCTTTTCTTCTACTGCTGCCCTCCGTTGTTCCTCTTTCTGCTTCTGTTCTTTTAGCTTTCTCTGCCTTTCTTCTAACTGTTTTTCATACTGGAGTTTTGCTTTTCTCTCCTTTTCAAGGATTTGTGTCTCTTTGGCAGCTGTAAATTTTCAAGAAAAAATTAAAATCAAACTTAACTACTCATTGATATTACAACACAACTTACAGGTAAGAGACTACCAAGCAAAATTATCATCACTTAAAGCTAAAACATACAGCAAGATTAGCTTGCAGAGCTGGATGACACTGCACATGACGACAGAGGAGTCTTTAATTCTGTCCCCAGGTTAGGCTGGAATTAGAAACTTTCCTGCCATTAGACTTTACTGTCTAGACAGGAATGTCAGGATATGCATATACCCTATCTTAAGCATATACTTTTCTTGCCATCATAATAGTGAAGCTTTCGTAAGTAGAGTAGTAAGTTGAGTATCAAAAGGCAGAATTTTCTATGTTGTGATTTTCATTTTTTTTTAGAACAAGATATAATGAAAAGATTTAAAGCACTGAGTGACAAGATGGGAAAACCCCACAGTTACTGGATTTGAGTTCAAAATAGTTATGTCACTATTCTCCACAGCCTCCACCTAAGAACAGCTGTGCACAGTTTAACAGGAAGCTTCAAGTACTGTGACAAAAAGCTAGTGGTTGAATACACAGTGGAAGTATTTTCAGCAGCTAGACAGATGAATGAACCAAGAGACCAGACTACACCAACAATGCACAAGCAGTATCTACATATAAGGCTCCCAAAATACTTCTGAATTTGTATGTGTCCTAGTCCTATCCTCTCTCCATGTTAGGGTAACACAATCATTCCTGTTGCTGTGTGTCTTCGCTTTTATGTTAAGAAACAAACATACAGGCCAGAGAGACACCACTCCTCACAAGCTGGGAGACCAAGAACCAGGACTGCAGGGCATACTGTGACTCTTTCATCTCTTGCTGCACATACATGCACTGATTCACATCACAAACAGCATAAAGCTGGGCAAGAGTTTTATGCTCTTCTCTGGGTCTCAGATTCTTTGCCAAGATAAAGTGTATACTGCTGACACTTCAATCCAGGAGTCATTTCAGTGTGCTAGGAAACAAGAGAAGCAGTGTTCAAGGCAATCAAGCCATTCAACTAGCTAAATCTTTTCTGTTTTCTCTGCATCAGCATTCCCCAAACCTCAGTCTTCAGCGCTACAGGAAGCAGTTCTAAGCTAAAAGTTTTACTTTCAGGAGGGTTTTTGTTAAGGCTTTCAGTAAGAAAGTGGCTAAATTTGCTTGGTGGTGACTAAGAAATGGAAGGTCAGAAGTGACATACAGCTTCAAGAAGCTAAAAATCTCCGGAATGTTTTCCTCTCAAATCTAATACTTCTCCATTCAGGTTCACAGATGGTCACTGATGCAAGACCATGAGCAGACCTTGTGTCTTGTCCCCAGCAAGCTGAAAAAAGTGACTGAACATGTATTAAGGGAGTAAGTTACTCCTTTATCACAAGTATTTTAAGAAATTGGTTTTTAAATGAAACATGAAAATACCATGTTGCTTTTCCCGCTCTTCTCTACGCTCCCTGGCCAGTCTTTGTCTTTCTTCTGTTCTTAGAGTGGAACCATCTATCACTGTCAAAAGAAAAAATTGAAGACACATAATTGTCAGTTATTTTGAATATTGAAATTTAAATAAAATGGTCAGAAATCTTTTCTATCAAAAGGGTAATGGAACTTCCTGAGATACACATACCACCAAAGCACTGCACAGTCTATATAGAGATTAAAGATGTAATCTGAAAAAATTCATAGGAAGCTGAATACCCTCCTTTTTCCTCTTTCCATTCTCTCACAATGACCAATCCACTATTTTTAATAGGTGCATCAGAGAGCAGACACAATATTAAAAGGCCCAATGCATACAGTCAAAAGAAAGCCTGAACTCAAGTCAGATGTGTGAGAACATACACTTATTCCAAATTCAGCTCTGATCCTCATTCTTGATCAGAATTCCTATGATAAAGAATTACAGGAATATAGGAAAACTCAGTCTGAGAACAGATAGTTCACCCATCATGACAAATTCAAAGCGCTGTAGGATAGCTAGTTTGCAGGCTAAGCAGAACCAAGACTGCTGAAACCTTTGTGGGTATAAAAACTTCAATTTCAGCAAGAAGTGAACTAGAAACCTGACCAGAGCACAAAAAAAAAAAAAAAATCATTTATCTTTTTGTTATGACCCACTGAAAAGATAGGCAACTTCACCAACTGAAGCCCGAGTGAGTCAAGAGCAAAAGTCTGTCATCAAAACCAGACCTTCAGTGAATCTATGAACCATCTACCAGATGCTTTATGCTCTGATGCCTCCTGAAGAAAGAACATCAAACTTCTTTTTAAAAGATGTTTTATTCATTCCCTACTAACTTTCCCTTGTGAACTCAGTACTTCATTAAGAACAATGACCAATAATTATACCTGGTTTAGTTGCTGTCTTTATATTTATTGAGGTCTGGACTGCAATAGGGCTAACACCACTTTGGCTTCTTCTCTCTTCTGCTATGGCTTGGGCTGCAGCAACTGTGAGAAAGAATCATTCTGTATTAAGAAAAGCTCTACCACCAAAACTCATGAAATAAATATCTAAAATAAATACATAAAATTCTACTTGACATTGCAGATCCTTTTACTTAATAACTCGGGACTGCTCAACTTGTAAGAAGAAAAAACCTGTCAAATGAGACTTGGCACGGCTTTTCACTGTAAAAACAACAAACCCTTACGTTTGTGTAGCAAAGGACTACAGAGTTTCAAAAAACCCAAGCTTATTAAATAACTTTTCTAAGAAGAAAAACAATATTTAGCAAAGTTATGAGTCTGACAATAATAAAAACTCTTTGCTACTGCACATGTATTTGTGGGCTGAACACATCTATGTAACAGTCGATTAGCACTGGTAGAATCATATTCTGATGAAACTGAAGCAGGGAAGGGTTTATGAGGACCTTTCATTACTTCATGACATGAAACAGAAAGTAGATTAGCTGCATAGAGTAAACCATTAATGGATGCTTACAATGTACTTCTAAAACTGGATCTTCAAAAATAAATTTTAATTATAAATTAGACTCCAAAAAAGCAATTTGAGCATTTGTGCAGAGACCTATTCACCTTATTAAAGTTTCACCAAGGTGAGTACACTGAACTGCAGGGCTATGACTCCCAGCTAATCATACAGAAATGAAATGCTAGCAATATTAATTTCACTAAATAACGAAACCCATTAAGAAGTCAGGGAGACTAAGTTACTGTACCACTTTCCACAGATTTTCTTTATTTTGGTATCAACTTTCACTTTAACTAATCACTTCTTAGGGTGTGAAGGTGAAGCATTACAGGGAAAGCAGGCAGGGCAACCTGTCATACAGCATTACCCCATTTTCCTGCACAGCTTTGAACAGAGGTGTCCTTACAGCAGTGACACCTTGTTCTAGCCTTGGCTGACAGATACGGGGAGATCAACTTGATTCTTACAGAAAAGCCCAACTTCAGGTGATGCAAAAGAACACACCATGCAATCAACCAAACACGAGAAAGCAAAAGTCGACACCTCTTTTAAACAGAAAAGGCAATCCACAGAAGTAACACATAATGTGCCAAGATTTCAACCACAACGTGAAGGACAAGTAGTAGAATTTGGTGCTACATTTAAAAAAAAAAAGACAGCTTTGCCAATGATCTCAGACTTCCCTTTAATAGAGTAGGGCAGAATGCAAAGGAGGAAGGAAGAGTCTCCCTCTTCTCCATGCATTGCCATGACAACTAGCTGTGTCATGGTAATAACCCTCCCTAAGGCTGTGCCCAAGAACAATCACCTCAAAGTGTTTAATCCCATGTGATGTCAGTGATAAATGCCGATTACAATACTTATTCAGCAACTCTAAATTGTCACCCGCAGCTGTTGCCATGTCTTGAATTAATTTTTCATTGCAGCACCAAACAAAAGTCTTCCTCAGTTCCATCTCGTACATCTCTGAGGCTCTTTTCAAACAACTCAGAGACCAGATATACTGCAACATGGTAAGACTACCAATTGGCAAAGAGAACAACTAAAAAAGGGCTCACTTTAGTTTCACTATGTAGACCAAAAATGAGTCAAAAAGCTGATTTTGTACACTGTTGCATGTCATGTGGAGGGGAATCTAGCCCAAAAATTCATCAAGTGGAGAACAACAAAATTATGTATTCTCAACACAATTAGAGGTGAGAACAGCCTGAGTAAAACCAGCCTACCGCAGGTTATTCTGAGAGCGGAAATATACAGCCAGGGCATTTATAGCCAATGACACCTCTGTAGATCATAAAGGCTGAAAGAACATAAGCTTCTTCAAATACCATTTAAAGTTATGACAAATACAGAAACCCAGCTGATCTTTTCTTCAGTCTCCATCAGCAAGGGCGGAGGGATAGGAGGTATACATGCAGACTGCACCAATTCAGCCCAACCCAGCTGGGAAATGAGCCCAAGAGAATAAAGTCACCCTACACCTACACCAGGTTTAGTTATGACCAGCACTGGAATTTTGCCTCAACTCTCAAAGTTTAAACATCAAAAATTCTGTAACAAAGTTAGAGTAAGAAGCAAGCTGAAATTTAAACAGGTAAAATATTAATTTATTTTACTTGCAGAAGTATTTTACTATTGGAAATCTTGCAACAAACCAGTCATAATGGATGTAGGGGATTATGTATTTATTTATTCACTTAAAAAAATAACCACTTAAATAATGTTCATGATTAGAAGGCACTCATTTAAAAAAGTGTCATCTGCAAAGCAATTAGTTCATCTTAATTAAGGTTGCAAAAAATTACTTGAGGTTCTATATAATAGGAAAGTGGGTTACGGAAACAGTACAGCTTGCAAAGGACACAGAGGTGAAAACAGTCTAGAAATACTTAGCCAAAGGATTTTGTATGTCAGGGGTTTTTTTGTATGTCAGTTCAAATATTTATGTTCACTGTTTCTATGCTTCATTATTTGCATAGAAACAACATGCTTACAATTTGAAAGTAGCAGATTTAAAGGCACTAGGAGTGCACATTCATGTTACACAGAAGCAATCCATTTAACTAACAGAAAGTTAGAATTAAAAGCGAACTGAGGATTTGAACAAAAGATTATTAAGAGGGGAACAGCAATCACATTAGATGCATCCCCAAGGTGCATGAACTCAATTTCACCAAGTCTCAGGTGAACAGACAGGTTTTACAGCCCTTGTAAATTTTATAGTAAATTTACAGTATGAAACTGTGATTTTCAAAATTCACATTCTACTAAAGTAAGAGAAAAGGAATTGCATACTGTTGTATTCTGCAACCTTTTTAAAAATGCAGATTTTATTTTGCTTTAATAGGATAAAAGAAATCTTAATTTTGAATACATTTAAATATTCTTTGGTACAAATGTCTATAGGTTTTTTGCCTAGTTTTCCATAATGAATGTAGCAGTCTGCTACGGAGCAAAGCTTCACTGAAAAGCATTTTCCACAAAATCTAATTATCTCTGTAAAATAAGCCTAATATTTCTGTGATTAATCAGGATACCCTAGAACAGGAAACCAGTTAACAACCATTTCACTACAACCCGTGTCACGTGCTGTATTACAGGGGGGTGCCTTCATGGATACATTCAGCAAACTTCCTAGAGAAGAAAATTCTCTTTGAGGCAAATTAAGTCTCACTTCTATTCTGAGCTTCCCTTCCACAGTAGTCACTAGAGGCTTTCACAACTATAATTTGTGATCAGCATAATGCTGGTGCTTATTTTACAGTAGTCTACCTTTAAATATTTCAGCGAAAATTTGTAAAAGTACAAGCCACACATGTGGCCAATAATAATATTTGCATTCATGCATAATGAAACAGAGCTATTTGGAACAAAATGGTTAGCTAATTTGGGAAGCAGTTTTCCTTCTGCACCCTCACCACTGTTTAGCACTATGTGTCTGGCCAAGCGTATCATGGATAAACCAAACCAACACAAACACCAGGAACCAGTCGCTGCAGCAGGCAATGTTCCAGATGAAGATAACTCTCCCAATTTCACCTTCCAGCTCACGATCACACTAACCGCGCAGGTACAGTAGTACCTCCCTTGCACTGAGCATGATGTTACTTCCCTTCACCTATCAGGTTTCTAATATGCCCTGAAGAGACCAGTGCTAAAAATAAAACTTTATTTCTATTTCAATCCTTGCACTGAGTTAATACCCTTGGCCCTTGCCAAGACTGTTGAAGGACCCGCACATTTGCTGTTCTTAGTAAACCTCATTAGGGACTGAAGTGGCGCCGTCGCTTTACCTAGGAGGTTTAGGGCTTCCATCCCATTGCCTCTCCCACTATCTGTGATCCAGCCAGATGCTGCCTCACTTGCTCTTCCCATCCCATGCTGAACCAGAAATAAGAGCAGAACATGCCGACTTTCACAGCAATCCTTCTGGTTCTTATGATTTAATGACTCCTTATGCAAAGCAAACAAAGAAAAAAAAATCCCAGACTAAGCCTTTGAAACAAAAGTTAGGAGGTATCCTGGATGTTAAGCACTGTTATGAATCTAAGTGTTTTCATAAAAGTTTAAAGCAGGTAATAAGAAGCCAATAAGCAATCCATAAACCAAAAGTGAACTTCCCAGGAAAATACCTCTGACTTTATAGCAAACTGTGTCAAATCTGCAAGATGCCATTTTTGTCTTGCTCCACTACAGGTAGCTACTATTTTTGTCTAGTGGATAGTAATCCTTTCCAGTAACACTGTTCAGATCCATCTTCTTTTAATAATTTTTGTACCATGCTTTCAGGAAGGTCGAGGGAAGTCAGCATTCAAGCTTGAGATTTCTGCACACTGTCTTTTAAGCCGATTTCCACTCATTAATTAGCACAGGTTAAGACAAAGAGATGCAAGATCACATGTTAGATGATTTAAAAATCCGGTATTGGTTTTACACCATTACTCCTTGTTTAAAGGACAGAAGGATGCATCCCCACACAAAGAGGTAGACAACACAAAGTTTCTAATGATGAGCAGCCGCCTCTGTATGCATTCCTGCTTTCCTCCTCCTTTCTGTCTTTCCCTGTTGATCCTCACATCCCGTCTTTGGGCTGCAAGGACTAACAGGCTCCACAACCAAACATGTAAGCCTCCCAGTAGGCACCTTCTGACGGACCAGCTGGAAAGCAGATGGTTCTCCTATTTTGTCTGGGCAGTCACCAGATGGGAAGCAAACAGATCTCCAGAAAGCAGTGCACGATGTCTCTCAGCTTCAGCAGGCCAGAAGAGCTTCCTGTTGCCTTATCCTTATTCCAGACTCTTATTTGCACACTTTCATTCTATATTTAGTCCCTGCATGTGATACCTATGTTATTACCTTTATGTGCTTTCCTCCTAAGACCATTTCTGCAGCTAATTCTCTACAACAATCTGGTTTTCTTCCCAATGTTCAAGGCAGTTTGGGATGATTTCTTCAGTTCATCACAAGTATCGATCCCAATGGAAAACTCTTGACAAAAGCATTCCTTTGTCATATATGAATTAGCAGCTCCACAAGTAAGTATTTGAGACATATTTGCAAGAATGTAAGTTTTTACTTATCCCTAAACATCCAAACTCAGATTAAGAGCTGAAAACATAATAAATAAATAAATAAATAAATCCACATCATTAATAAAACACTACTTAGGCCTTATAAGGAAACCTACCAAGATACAGCTGAAGCAATCTCAAAGACATGTTACCATATTAATTCAGCCCCAGGCATGATCAGAGAGGCACCAAGAAGGTTGCTAGTTCATTTGTGGGTTGGTGTCTGTACACTTTTCCCCAGGGGAAGCACATAATCTAACCAAACTTGAATGTAATATAAGCACAGACCAAGGGATCAAAATTTTGTCCTTAAAAGAATTGGCAGCTATCCCCAAAAACTTTCTACAGTCAGACGTGCTATACCATTGTCCAGCAGCCACATCAGGTGAGTACCATCCTTGGTCCAAATGCCAGTGATAGGTACTGTGAGTGCACCTCCTATGGAGTCTTACTAATTCCTGCTATCACTCATGTTCTCTTATTTTAACCTTGGTCACACTGCTCAGCCAAGAGTTATGCTTCTCTCTACTTAATGGGAAAAGCAACTGCCATCTCAACGCTTTAAGAGGACAAAGATGTCACCAGCTCTTGCAGAAGCCATCATAAGGTTGGTAAGAAGCACTGTCTGTACTGTGCACACAGGGCTGACAAGCTAAATCCACTCCCTTCTCTGGAAAAGACACCCAGCTTCACAATTTGGGGTTCTTTATTAGTAAGGTATGTTATTATTCACCACTTGAAAGAAACAAAACTGAACCACAGCAGATACTCTACTCTCACTCACTGGCTTTCTGCTGCCTTCACTTTGCCCTTTGCCACACTCTTCCCCACAGTTCTTCCTCACCTTCCCAAAGAAACCTGAAAAGGCTTTGCATTCTGCATGATCCACTTGTCACTTTTTTTTTTTAAAGAACATGATCTTTTACTATCTCTTTTGATATGATAACATGATTTGTACAAAAAGGCCCTCCAAAGGGGACACTTCTCCAATTCTCACATTCCCAACTCTCTGCAAGCTTTAATGCAACTCAGATAATTTCCCTGTTCTACCTGGCATTAGTTATTAATCTGTATATTCCATTGTGCTTACCAAGCTTATCTGCACAATGACCTCTCTTCAGAGCTGATGCTTCCTGCATAAAGGATATACAAGCCTTACAGTCACAACTGTGTTCTTTAGCAAACGGCCATGCATTGCTGTCTTGTCTTTGCCGTCTAGAAGCACAGTCTTAGTAAGACACAGCCACAGGGAAGCCAGAGCTTTGGAAAGGTTGAAGCACTGGTATGTTTCTCAGTGAAAGAGCAAGGCACTCGGGTATTTGTATTCTCTGTAACATTCTCCACCAGAATACATTAAGGCTGCATTTTAGATATAAAGTGAATATTTCTGCACAGTTTCTGTGGGTTGGCAACTAGAATCTCTTCTTGCCAACTGCAAAACAAACAGCAATTGCTTTCATCCACCTTGAGTGATTTCTTTTAGATATATTAGACACTGATTGCAATGCTGATGCAATAAACTATGACTAAAAGTCCCTTGTGAACCTTCCCAAGTGTAACAGAAATCATTATTTATCCTTTTCTGCATAGTGGAAATTCCATAGTATCCTAATATAGTGGACTAAAATAAAAGCAGTTTATATAATAAATATGCCCTCACATAATTTCAAGCGGATTAATTGTGAAATTTAGTAGTTATATGACATAAGTTAAATGCTTATATATAGGTGTATACAGATGAAACATTGCAAACCTGACAGAATTAGACACAAGTTTAACAGCTACAGAATGATCAAAAAGGTAAAATGATGGAGGCTTAAACACAGAGTGGAAGATTATTAGTAGCCACTCTCCTGTACAGATCATTTTCTTTCTCTAATAACACTTTCTGATGCCTCAGGCTCCTGGAGTACATTAGAAAGAAAATTTTTTAACCTGTTTTGTCCCTCACATTGGACTGGCTTAAATCAGAGCAGTACCACTTCTAACGTGGTCTGAGCAGTTTAGTTCCTACCACTACTCTAGCTCAAGTAGTCAGCAAAAGCTAGACAGAAATCAGCCATCTCAGCTTTACTCCTCCAATTCTGAAGGCTGCCTTAAATTGACTCCTGTTCACACTCCTGCACAGCTACTGCAAAAAGTAGCTTCAAGACAAACTTCTGCTCTCTTCTCCTCTTTCACATGTTTTCCCCATTGTATTATTTCTTCCTTTTGTATTGCACTATCCCCAACACTGAAAATCAGCTAACTTCTATCTGCTACTTCCCTCCTTCCCGAGCAGTCTGGTTTCTTTTGCTTGCTCGAAGCATGTTCTTGTAAATGCTTTTGTCCTCTTGTTTGCTGGCTGGCTATTGTTTAATACACCCAGCCCAAACAATGCCAGCAAAGAACACAGCCTAGCACCACAAGTCACAACTAACTTGAGACAAACCCTGTGAAAACACAGTTTTGAGCTTTCTTTAGATGCAAGGATAATAGCTCCTTTACATGATAGCAGTGAAAACTACTGCTTTTGCCTTTTACACTTGATGAATTTCTTGTGGCAACTTTAGAGCTCATTCAGACGCTGTCTCTGCTCAGAAGAAGAGGGACTGTGTTGGTATTTACCCCCAAGAGACCAGCTTCCAGACTCAAATCAAATCGCTCAGTGCAGACCTGCACCAGAACAGTGCCGTAAGACACTGACAGGTCTGCAGCGTGTTTAATGCAGCAAACCCACTGCCTAAAGCAGAACACAGTGGTGTAAAACATAAAAGGAATTAAACTGCAAGTTTTCTTAAAACTGTATGCTTCACCTAACTAATTAAAAAATGAAAGCTCTGACGCATTCCACTACAAGTAATGGAGCAAAGTAGGCCTGAATCAGTCCCTGCCCCAAAGCGCTTGAAGAATGGGTAAGTGAAAAATGACAAACAGGTGTAAAGAAACCAAGCAGGATAAAAGGGCAAGAGACCAATAGAGACTGTATTTTTGCTTAATTCACTACCTAATGGCAGAGTCTTTCAGAGAAATCTGAAAGTGAGTAAGGTGACACTCACTGATCTGGTCTGTCTGGAGACAACTGTCCTCAGTTTTGAATGTCCAGAACACAACTTACGTATCATTGATCAATGCTGCACTGCAAAAATATGTTACTTTAAGAAATTCTCTTGGCAAAACTAAGCAGAGGATAAACTTTCAAATGAATACGTGTGTTCTATTGAACTATGTTCTTTAAGTATAAAGATATATATATTCATGAAGCCAACTCCTCTTGGACTTGGAAGAGGAATTTTAACACTTGGAAGCTTTCAAACACTTGCCCAGAGAAGGCAATTCACAGGCCACTACAGTATCTTTGCTCCCTCCCAAGATTCAGGTCAGTGCATTTAAACAGCAGAGGGTGCCTGTAAATTAAGAGCCAGTAAAGTACTCATAAACTAGTATTTTAAAATAAGTTCCTTGTGAATTATGAAGGAAAAAAAACCACTATGAGGAAAGACAGGTATTCTGAGCACAGCTAGTGGTTAACTGTTTCCTTCAAAGGCAACTTCAGGTGTGGATCCTTCACCTAGAAAGCAGAAGTTCCAAACTGCCTGGAAAATAAAAATAATTTAGAAGAAAACAAACGTCAAGCAACTAGGCCAGCCTTCCTTAAAAGCACATGCTTGTGTCCATTTATGCACACTGTGAACACTACCGGCATATTGGGTGGGTGGCTGCAGCATTACACAGGGCAGCTGAGGCTTCTCTTTCAAACAAAACCACTTTGAGCAACATTTGAAAACAAGTTAATCACCAGCATCTAGAACAGTTTTAATTATCGGACAGGCATATGCAAACACATTGAAAGCATATCATCAATTAAGAATTACCTGGTTGTAAGCTGCATAATTGGAAGCTAAATGGTGCTAATTTATTGGGGCAGACCAGGAATTTGAAGTCCCCAGTTTGTTTTTAAAATATCACAAGCCATCTGATAAGTCATATTCACACAAGCCATTAAAATTGCATGCTCAGAATTTTATTGTCAGGATATCATTCCACAACAGGACTGCAAGCATCTCCCATTATTTAATCAAGTTTAAAGACAGCCAGCAGCATTTGATACCCCTACGATTATGACTAACCCAGAGTATTTCTTCCATTTATCTCACAGTAACCCATTGGTTTTCTTCTTAACACTCTTACCACTTTTAAGAACTGGGAATTGATAGCATATGTGTACTTTAAATATTCCTATCCATTTACTTCTTGAAAAATGTAAGTGTATAAAGAAGCAGCAGTCCTTAATTCTAGTCACATTTTAAGGCCATGCACATTTAAGGATAGTACAAGCCACAGTATCTCTGGGATCTTATAATTAGTTATGATCCTTGCAAGTCATATTTAATACCTCCATCTGAATTGAAGCATGGAATACAAATTTCTCCTTTGTAATTTTAACACATGAAGAAATATGTAGAGAATGGAACACTCTGTATATGAAATGTAAAAAAATATGCTGTATATATATATGCTGTATATATATACATGGGTTTGATTATTTTTTCTTTTTGCTTTACAGCAAGGAGAATGTCTTTCTTGAATACATCTGGAGAAATCTCAAGAATTTAAAGTTTTAAATTAGAATAAAACCACTCACAACTGGAAGTAATCTTCAAAACGTTAAGCACCTAATATGTAGCATACAGCTTTATGAATCAGCATGCAATTATCTCTACTCCATACTATTGCATTTCCATGAACAAGAAGAAAATGAAATTAAGGCTCATAGCCATTACAATTACATTAAGTTCTCAGCCTGACTTGGGAATGTTCTCTCTCACTACTGGGATCTACGTGAAATCAAATTTCTGTGCAGTTCTTTGTGTTTACCACCATGGCACTCTGTTTAGTATAACTACTACTTCCATGCACGGAAAAAAACATGAAGCACAGGAAAACCTTAAAGACCTTCTCCAAAGTTATTAGGAGTTTCACAAAAAAAGAAACTGAAGTGAGACCTAGTGAGCTCCCGTTGAATGCCCCTGTCGCTGGGCCACCTTTACTCCACAGATGGAATATGTACAAGTCATTCCTACAAAAACCACCAAGTAAGACAACAACTGAATGCTGAAGATGCCTTTACCGTAGCACCCCCATACTATGAGAAACCTGGCAAAAGAATAGTTTCCTTGCCTTGCAGCTTCCCAGGCAAGTTTTGAAGCCCACCTCTACTCCCAACCACTCTGTAAAATGCAAAGGCTTTTAAGAATTTACTTTTGAATTTGGATCCTTTCTCTCTTCCAGTAAGCAGCTCTGATGCAGAGGTCAATTCATCGGTTGTCTGACAGACACTTCTGGATCCGAAATAATTTTCTCTAGACAGCACTCACCATCTTCTGGTGTGGGACTTTGCCACCAAGACTCTGCCAAGGAGTTCTCTAGTACTTCCATAGGTATTGGTATGAACTTGTGCTCTTAAGTTATGCTTTATAACTACCTAGAGACTGGACAAATCTGTGCATGTTCCTGACTACTTGCTTGAGCAATGAAGTTTCACTGTTAGTTATCCATCCAGCCTTCTTTTCATGAGAATTCTGTGTATATGTGTTTGGTAAAGAAGTTACCAGGATCTGTGCTCCAGGCAAGACAGACAAAGCCAGACGGTGTCACTTATACAGGGAGAAGCAACCGATTAGATGGAATGAAGCTGTTATTTTATTAGACAACTTCCGACCAAACTGGGCTTGGTCATGCAGGTCATGGGAATTATGCCTGCAGCTAGATTTGTTGAAAAAGGCACTTTATTTTTGTCCCATGCCTTGAGACGGGTTTCCCAAAAGATCATGTAGGTCTCGGAAAGGAAAATATACATATAGCATTTTAATATACTATTCTGAACAACCTTCACAACAATGGTTCAATACACTACTGGAAATCCTAGCAACAGCACAGCCAAGCTCTGGTGAAAGCAAATACACATTCTCTACCACCAGTACCACAAAAGACAGGATAGTAGATTTTAGTATTTCAGTGAAAATGAAGATAAAACAATAAATGTAGGCTACAAGAGCTTAAATTATATGTATTTTTATTCTGATTACCTGTACTACCCAAGAAAAACCTCACTTACCGAGTTGACCGCAAGTAACTGACTATTCCCCTCTTCTCAATCTTAACAAGCTCAACAGTGCTTATGGTATTAGAGTAGGAGCAAAAACTCCTCTTCCTCCCTGAAGGATGACAGCAGCAAGCATAGATCACAAGAATGGAGTAAGCAACTACCATTTATGCACTGCTGTTTCACAGTGTGCAATCACAATTCATTTCTAATGTTAAGTGATGTTCATGCATCACTGTTAGAAATGTTAACTGGCTTCTAGTTTTAGTAGCAAATTTTGCTTTTTGTTGTCTACCTAAAGGAAAAAAGATTGGACAAGTGTGTAAGGACAGAAAATTATTGCAAAGGAATTGTAGAACTGACACAGCAGGCATGACTTGGGCTGGAGAATCTTAATTACAGTTGGTACTCAAAGAAACACCTTTTCCTTACCTCAGTACTACCTTGAATTGGCAAGAAAAAGACTCTTCTTAAACTTACCACATTGATATATGCAAGTTAGTAACAAGTGGCACCATGGAATCCTACGCTTTCAAGGCCTAAAATAATTAACAAGCATCAATCAGCCACAGTTCAAACCAGTATCAAGAGGGTAGTAACGGAGAGCAGAGGCAGGGAACAAGAACCCAGCAGAATCTTACAGTAAGGACCCACAAAGGAACCTATGCAAAAGGTAACTATACAAAAGGTATACTCTTTGCCAGACTACCAGAACGAGACATGGTTTCTCAGCAAGATGCTGCTCATTTATACTTAT
This sequence comes from Elanus axillaris, assembly GCA_026212715.1. Lineage (NCBI taxonomy): Eukaryota > Metazoa > Chordata > Aves > Accipitriformes > Accipitridae > Elanus > Elanus axillaris. Next base: position 15,855,159 of record JANZLQ010000040.1, read on the forward strand.
TGTCTTTAAACACGAGATTCCGAACCAGAAGTTCACTGGCAAATGACTGAAGGTGCATGGCACTATATTTGTTTTGTATAGATGTTTGTTCTCCAGATTGATTACGATAGTGAAGTACATAACTGCCCACAGACCAGCAGAAACTGTGTGCAAGCATTCTAGTTAGCTGGTATTTTGGAATTGAGAAACTCCCCACGCAGCCAACTTAGCTTAGAAAGGGACAAACTTATGTCCCCCTCCGAACCTGCCGAATGGTAGCATGGAACCAAACAAGGCTCCTCCTGCTGTCTTTTTTTTCTACATCTTCTGCAAACAGCTGTGGTATCAGACTTGGTTGCTGCTCACAACTTCTCCAAACAGCTGCAAATACAGTGGCAATTATCTTGCAAATTCCACTGTTGACCACTGGATTGCAAGGATGATTTCTAAACATCATTTGCTTTCCCAAGAGAGTGAGGGAGTGCTACTGACAAGAAGCCACGAGCGGCCTGTACACTCATAGACAGCATTGCTTCAATTCACATTAGCAATGAGTTCATCTTCTAGCACGTAACTGCTAGAAATGCATTCTATGTAAACTGAAGTTTAGATTCTGGTTCAGTGACTTCTACCCCCTCAGGGGAAAAAAAAATAAATAATCAAGGTCTAGCCTTTCCAGGATCTAGTGAGTGTTTTTGTGTTGGGTTTGGTTTTGTTTGGTTGGTTTTTTTTTGAACGTGATGCGCATATTAGAACATGTGCGTACCTAAAGGGGGATGGAGCTGCCTGGTTCAAGAACATTTTACCTCTAGTTTTGGGACTGAATCTAGGTCATGACAGCTGTCAGCAAATGTGGGTGCCCATCTTTAGCAAAACTTAGGACCCACAGTACAAGCACATCCAACAGACAAAAGAAAATTCAGCAGTTCTAGCAGGGCGGGTAAGGATCAAATAGACATGGTCTGTGCAGGTGGAAAGCACTATCTTTTGGCAGGTTGTTATCCTTCTGGAGGACTAGATTGTCTTAATTTTGAAAGAGAAATAACAAGTAATTAGTATTTCTGACACAGAACACATGAAGAAGAAAGACTGCCAGATGAGAGTTGTGCATTCAGGACATTTTGCCAGCACTCTTCTTTATGTAATTACACAGGTACATTGAAAACAACCAAGTGAGAGGCTATCGGAGTAGTTTTTGTACATAGACCAAGTTAGTTTAGATCAAACCACAATTCTCTTTCCTCATTTTTTGTCTGGGATAAGAAAACCTTTATCTCTTCTAATGGCTTGCCCACAAACCTAACGTGTGGAGATGTGCCATGAAATTATGCTTGGAACATACATCATGCATTCACAATACTAATTTCAGAGTAAGATATTAAGGACCTTAAATATAAACAGGCACATCAATACACCCAAGGAAAAAACCAAAGCAGAGTTTCTTTAGCTCTCTTAAGACACCAATTAAAAAAAAATATAAAAGAATTAAGGCATTATCCAATCTTTGCTTAGGAATCAATGCCACAGACTGTCCTTGCCTTCTGCACTTGGGGCTCGGAGCAGTCATCGGACACATCGCTGAGACAAACCATCTGCAATAGCCGTCAGCCTGAATGCAAGAGCCACCACAGAAACCGAGAAGTTCAGCCCGTCAAGAAGTGGTGAAAAATGGGCGAATCGCGCAACGAAGCAGTCCCGCAGCCGCCTCTGCCGCTGCCGCCAAGCTGCGAGAGGTCCCAAGTCAGCGATTAACGCCTGCAGAAGGCGGGGGGGTGG
>JANZLQ010000040.1:15857614-15919169 GCA_026212715.1 Elanus axillaris
CGGGGCTTGCCGCAGTGGGGTGTAGCGAGGCCGGGGGCTGCCCCTGGCTCCGGCCCCCGTCGCGGGCCTCAAGGGGCGGTGGCGGGAAAGGCGGTTACTCCCCCTTGCTCCATCCTGCCATTTGGGCGTCGAAGCCGCTGGAAACGGCCGCTCCACGGCAGCCGTGGGGGTCGCCGGGGGGCCCGGCCCGGGGGGGGGGGGGGCGGCACCCCAGGCCGCCTCAGGGCAGGACAGGGCCTGTACGCAAGGCAGAGAATGCCAGCCCTCCACTACCCCACCGGCCGGGGCACGGGGGGTGATTTATGGCCGGCCCCACAACAACTGCAAAAGTTATCCCGCCATTAACGATGATGAATCGCCTTCCGATAGGGAGCTCTCTGAGAGAGATGTGTCTCGGGCAGCTGTCTGCGGTAACGAGCCGTTATAAACGGTCCATCTGTAAACTCACTTTTCCAACAAAGAGGCTCAGGCAAAGGGGAAGCGGGCTAAATTTTCAGACAGTGCCCCAAGTTTTAGTCTCAAGGCGGGTGAGAGTTGGGGACGATTCGGTGCAGTTGCCTCCCTGCTGCCAGCGCAGCGTTGGCCTGAAGCCGTGGAAAACGTGCAGAGCTGGATGAGCTCCTAAGGGTTGAAGCTGCCGATGGAGGTGGGTGCTGCAGACAATTCACGAGGCTTGAGTGGCCTGTGGACTAGAGGTGAAGCACATCCCGTGTTTATTGGTCCATACGTGGAAAACGTGCAGAGCTGGATGAGCTCCTAAGGGTTGAAGCTGCCGATGGAGGTGGGTGCTGCAGACAATTCACGAGGCTTGAGTGGCCTGTGGACTAGAGGTGAAGCACATCCCGTGTTTATTGGTCCTATGGAAATTTAGGTTCACTGGATTTAAAAGAAAGAAGCAGACACAAATCTATCAGTTAAGCTGCACCCACTGCCTAACTGGGCACTCGCTGGCTTGTGACAGGGCTGGGAGTTGAGTCCTGTGTTTCAAGTACCCCTGTTTTTGCACGTGTTTCCAGAAGAAGCATGGGGTAAGGGTGAAGTGGTCTGGCCAGTCAGTCAGGAAAAAATTACTGAAACCCCATTGAATGAATTCCTGGATGTCATTCTATGTTAACTTGAATTCATCGCTTAGTTGTTATTTTGCTGCCTAGTTAGTTATCAGTGAGTTCTAGAACAGTCTCTTCTCATTTTGCCTCTGGGTTTATGCTCTGGGAAGAGTGAGGATACAACAGCATCCATGGCTGTATTAAAGGGTAGGCTCTCTGGGCCTTGTGCAGAAAACTCCCTTAGAAGTCATAAACGGAAAGGTTACCTGTCAGTGAGCCAATGAATTATCCCATAAATGAGAAGAATGCAGGAAAAAAAGTAGCAGTGTTTCATGCGGTGTTTCAAGAGAGTAAGAAGGAACTTTACAAAGATTTGGAGCAGGGATCCATTTTAACTTGAATATTCAAGACCATAGACTTGCCCTGTTCTTTGTTTCTTGTTTGCTATATTGGCTTTCCCTACTTTAGTGTGTGTGTACAGAGACTCTTTTGTCTGTTGTTTCCTCTCAGTGTTAATAGAATGCCAATTATTATTATTAAAAACAAAAGGGCAGCTAAACCCATAAACATTCAATGCCAAATTTCCCAAGTTTGTTTTTTATAGTACATAGTAATAATACCTTGCATTTATATAGTGCTTGCAACTTAGCGATCTCAATGTGCTTTATAGACGTGCTGCAATTAAATTTCACCATTCCACTTCAAGATATTCAGATGTGTTATCCTCGTTGTACAGGTGAGAAAACACAGTCACTGAAATCCAAGTCTTTAGTTATGTCATGAACAAAGCAGCACAGCAAAAAAGCTAGCCTGGATTTCTTGACTCCTTGTTCTGTATCCATGTCTTTTTCCATCTTCCTTTAATCAACAATTATCATAAAATAGCATCAAAATGGTTTATATTGATATTTTGCAGCATAAAGTACAATGAGCGTGGTAAAAAAGAAAGTTAGACTACTTGGTAGGATGTAATTCTTATGTTTTTGCAAGTTCCATAAGTAATGTGTTATTATGAGGCTGTACTTCCATATCTGTAAAAATAAAGTGCTCATGAATGTTTGGGTGCCTTTGAATTTTGGTTAGGTTATGTATATGTTCCTTAACTTAAGGAATTTATTTAACACACTGTGCAATAAAAGAGGTCAGTATCTATTTATCAATTTTTTCCCTCTGAGAAAAATGAGACAATTGGCATGGGAGGAATCACTCTGCTGAAGGGAATGCTTACAAATGGAATGGTGAGATAAAATGAATTTTCAAATGAGATGGTATTTTTTCTTCTTTCCATTTCAACAGACATAGAGAAGTGGCCTCAGTGCTTGCAATTTAACATGTCTGATATTCTGCACACGCAAAGCTTCAGAGTAGAAGGTATAAATTACAGGAAGGGAAATAAACCAAGTGTTGCACACTCAGGATATTTGTGGTGGGACAGTGGAGGCTGTAAACTTAAAATAAAAAGGCCAAGCACATACAAATGCATGAGAGATAAAAGGAGTCTTGAGGTAGAAGTGGGGCATTGTCCCTTCCTGCTCTCCATACATATACATACTGCTTGATATGCATATCTTTTATCTTTAGGCACACAGGAACAGAGCTGAGAAAATCTGCCCCGGTGTGGAAAACGTGTTATCTTTCTCTCTGATGAGCAGTTTAAGATTGTTTGAGCTAATGTTTCAGCAATTGTAACTGTAACTTCCATCTTATTTCCTGTTTAACCTTGTTTCTCAGATTTTCAGTTCGGTCATGCAATTACTGCTTATGCATTTTTTAGTGGAACGTCATTAAAATTTTGACCTTGTGTGGCTTCAGCAGCACTTGCAATCATCTTTCAATTTTGCAGCATTTGCAGATTTGATTGCAGTAGCTGATTTATTCTAATCCTTTAAAGACTGTCCTTTTTTTCCATTGTCCCTGTGGAAAAGTGAATAATTTAATTTTACAGTCATTTCTTCTGTCCTTTTAGTTTTCATGTGATAGTTTCTGACAAATCTTTCGAAAACATTTCAGGCCAGATCACTGATGAGTGTGTATTGGCATTAGGAGATGAAAATCAATAGAGCCCTGGCACTACATGCAATTTAAGAATCCAGGGGTTTTATACTATCCATTTCAGTCTAAGAAATACTGAAATTAGTTCCAATAATAGTAGCCGAAATCAGTCAGGTAGAAGCTTGTACATGTGATGACCCAGATGCAAAAAAAAAAAAAAAGCTAGCTCAGAAAATACTTAAGCCATTGGTAGATCCAGGGATGGTGTTAGAGGAAAAAGCACCCACCCATTAAGCTGTTTCTTATGCTGTTTCCCAAAGTATCCAGTGTTACACCATATTGACGTTGTGCTTGACTGGACAATCTGAAATCTGTTATAACAGTTTTTATGTTCTAGTGCAAAAAAACAGCCCCCAGATTTTCTGTGAGCCTACAGATCCTAATTGCTTTGATCATTGAAGTATCTAATAGCAAAATGTTCATGTGTATGCAACTTCATTTATGTCAGAGTGTCACTGAGTAAGAGCTAAAACAAGGAACCAGGGAAATTAGATGAATTTGTATATTTATATCCGTGCAAAGGATTTTTAAAAATTATGAAGAAGTATTTCAAAATGTTCTAAATCCAAAACCATGAGGCATATATTATGACAGATTATAGTGGGTTTCCTGTGGTGAATGTAACTGCCATGGCTGATGGAAAGAAAATTGGTGGCATGAAAATTACTTGTAGCTGTCCAACCTTCTTTCCAAATGGGCTTTAACTGCACATTCTTGTTTATTACTCTCCTGCTGAGACAAGTACCTGCAACAATCTGTGTTACTAATACATCTACACTCTAAGGACCTCATTTCTCAGTCTTGGCTCAAGTTGTTTTGCATTTATATGGGTGAATAATTCTTTAGATGTAAAGTTACCAGACACTATTGCTTAATATAAGAGACACAGAATCAAGCCCTTAGTTTGTCCTTGGTCCAGTATATTTATTAGTTACCTGGATGATGGAATAGAAATCGTCCCTATAACATTTGTAAGCTCTGCTGATATGTTAGAGGACAAGCTTAGAATTCAAAAGGGTCTTGAATGAGGAGAAATAGGGACTGATGCAAGATAAAATATTTAGACAGGAATAATTAATTGCAGAAACACGAGACAGAGAACAACTTGCTAAATAGCAGACAGAGCAGAAGATAATCTGGGATGTCACAAGCTGAGCATGAGTCAACAGTGCCATGGTATTGTGAAAAGGGAAGCGCCCTGCCTGAGAGCACGGACAGAAGGGTAGCCTCTTGGACATCCAGCAGTCCTCAGCAATGGTAAGGCATCAGCAGGACTACTGCTGGGACACTGCACTAGAAGATACAAGCCAATTGTTGAAGATTTAGAGGACGTCAGCAAAAATAATGGGAAGATGAAAGGAGAGTTGAAGAATTGGGGTTTTTTTTTTTAGTCTAAGGAGGAGGCAAATGAAGGGTGATAATCTGCTTTCTTTGACTGAAGCAGAAAGAATACAAGACAATATACTTGATTTTAATCAGGGAAGATTAGTGTTTCATTTAAAGGAAAACATTATCAGGTAGGGATAGGGAAGCATAGTGGGATAGATTGCCAGGGAAGTGGTAAAGCTCCAACATGGGAGATGTGTGGCTGGATGAGTATCAGCCCAGAAAGGCAGGTCTGATCAGAGGGCAGGAGGAAGGACTGTGTGATCTCTTGAGGTCTCTTCCAGCTCTGTGTTTCTGTGATTCTACAATTCCTGTTTGTGGGTTTGGGGACTGTTGGCCAGAACAAGTATTATTCAATGCAGGGATTGCAGAACTGCCTTCTAAATTTAGATAGAGCATACCAAGCAGTGACAAAAGATAAATGAGTTCAAGGGAAGACACTGTGATCATGTGTCTACCTTCAGTAGCTGGCAGAAAAGGTCTGATGCTTCAGTACATGACACCAGTTCTGTACCTTAGATCATCATTTGCTGTACAATGGTTTTGTAAGGACAGGAGACCAATTTATACAGAAAGGAATAAAGTGAGAAAGAACATGCACATATAATACATGTGGAAACAGGTCCATTCCTTTCCTGTCTGTAATCCTGTGCATGCCCACCGGTTCTCATTTCATAGAATAACACCTATGTGTTGCCTTAGTGTACATATTCCCATCCAAATTGTAGTTATTACTGGGGTCAAAATAGGGATATGAAAGTCTGTTCTCACCATCTCTTTCCTCACCGTTGTCTTCTCAGTGTTTCTGTATCTACTTATTTATTCTATGGCTTTGCATCAAGCAGATGCTCTCTCTGAGGCTGACAGTTACTGTATTTATGTGTATACGTGTGTGCATCTGGTAGATTGACCACATCGAAGATAGTAAACAAATAACGGTAAATAACAAAAGTTAAGCTCTTGGGCCAATTTTTGTGAAAGTGACTGCCTAAACAGTGTGTGTAAAAGCTGCATCTGCTCAACTAAACTGAGATGCTCTGTGCTCAACTGCTCACTGCATGTGTAAACACCTAATGCTGTCACCACTAGCTATTTATTTGTATTGCCACAGTGTCTAGGAGCCTGCAGTAATAGCAGCTAAACAGAGATGGTAGTAGGCTGCTCCCTGCCCCAAAGAGCCCAAATGTGGTCCAGAATTTGCTGCAGGATCTGTAGAGCAGCTGGCTAATTTTTAAAATAGTTTTCTTACTTGTTTCTCTCTTGTCCTGCTCTGATTTGGAGCAGTACATTTCTCAAAGAAAAGAGTAAGGTGAATCAGCTCAGTCAATTTTCTTAAGGTACAAATCCCATCACACTGAGTCACTGTACAAATGCTGCACTTGCTGTGCAGATGCCAGCATTTCCCTTTGCCTACAGCACAATCTGGTAATTATTACTGAATCATTTGAAATTATCCAGAATTTTGATGTGATTACTGTCAATGGCACTAAGTAATACAATTCCAACAAGCTAAACACTGATATGATAATCCTTATCATTTCTAATACTAAACAATTTAATCTCATCATCATGTGCTGATGAGATAATATATTCTAGCAGTGGCTTTTATGAATATTGTATTGTTCCAAGTGGTGTTGAGATAAAACACCATTGTGGAGAGTTACAGTATTGTGCTAACAGTGCTCTGCATCTGACTGAGCTGACATTTTTTGAAGACTTTTAGATGACTCCTAAAATCTATGTAATGATCTAAAAATCATTCTGGTTGATCCCTGCCTAGAGATGAGGGAATTATGGGAAATTTGAGAATATAGAATAATTTTTCAGGTATCTGAGCATGAAAATATTTCTCAGTGACTCAGTACTGCTTAGGTGTTTTTCTTTCTAACAGCTCAAAGGTGGCTTCTTTTGAAAGATCAGCTTTCAAAGAAGTCTCCTTGGACAAAAAAGAAGAGCAGTCAGTCACGCTAATTTTATTATGTGCAAAGCTCCTTGGCAGAACAGAGGACAGTCCCTGATATAACTGCCTCACTGCTTTTGGAAAAGTTGTAGTCATAATGGGGAAGGTTCTTAGCACAAGGATAGAAGCTTTGTCTGAAGTTTTTGCTTTCCTACTTTTTGTTGATGTAAGTTACTTGCTTGGAGTTTGAAGAGTGGCTCTGCCTGCAGTTAAGAATGAGATTTGTCAGGAACAGCTCGCATTTCCCAAGCTCCATGTAGACCTTTTGCTTCATATTGCCACCTGCTCTGCCTAGTTTTCTTGGCAGGCCTAGATTTAATAGCCTCATTACATTGTCTTCATTCCCTGCGCAGCTTTGGTATAGGCAACGTGCAGCCTTTTGCCGGGCTGTTCCCATGCCAAAGGAAAGTGAACTCCAGCCAGGGAGAACCCTGGCAGTGGCAGTTACACTACCCTACTCACAAAGGGGAAGAGGAGGAAGAAACTGCTTTTCAGCAGCAACAACAAAGATCCATCAAAACTCAACAATGCAATAATGATTTTATTAACGCACTTAATAGCTGGAGCTAGTTTAATCCAAATTTCAGCTTCTGCAGTATTTTGGGATTTACCTACCTGAAAATCCCTCCTTTATCCCAATGCCATGTAGCTGCTGTTCCAAGCAGCTTGTAAGGGGACCCTTCCCCTGCACATTGGGGTGGGCACTACAAGTGGTGTTTCAGGATGACTGCATCCAATTTGCTTTCCTCTCTGTCAGAGGCCAAAGATGTTCTTGGTGCGAGATGGATACCGCTGCACAATAAAAGACTGTATGCATGTCTGGCACAGATAGGTGCTGGCTGCATTCACAGTGTTGAGAAGCTGTGGTTCCATTTCTTGTCTGGGAGTTACAATCTGTTAATTCTGCTGCTGAATTTGCCTCTCCCCATTCAATCCAACCTTACCAAGTTCCATATGGGGTAAAGGCTATGGGTCCTATTCAGCAGGAAATCAAGAATCAAGAAAGATTTTTAGCTCTTGGATTACTTAATCAGCTTTAAAAGAGCAATTTCATACTGAAATAATGCTTGGGCAGAAACAAAGTAGTTCCTTTTTGCAAGAAAAGTATTTAGAGAAGAGGCTTTAGCAGTATAGTTGTTACGGAAATCTACGGTGTTCCTTCCTGTTTTTTTGCTGCTTTGGCAATTCCCACTGGCTTCTTACATGCCTTGGAAAGACCCTGGTCTCACAGGCTGCTTTGCCATAGACCCTACCTTGTCCTCCCATGAAACGGGCCCTCTACGCCTGACCAGCTGAACGAACTGAAGTGGGATTCCACAGATGAACTCGGCAGGGACAGCGGGAGGCCCCTGCCACAGTTTTAGACCGTAACACTGTGAAGCTCCTGTATTCCAGCACAAAAAGAGGGCAAGGAGATAAATGACTCCAGTGTTTGTTTGTTTGTTTTGCCTAAAGAAGCTTCTTTGTAAGCGTATTCCACATGAGTATTCTTCTGTCCACATAAAACAGATCCCTTGTGTCTGAATTTAAGTCTCTGTATATTGTTGCTTGTGCAATGGCTTAGAAATACTTTAGAGGCATTATCTAGGAGCTTTTATGACTTCTCTCACATATTTCCTCTGCCTCCCTGCACCCACACATCCATGCACACATAGTGAGAGATGCAGGGTCAGATTCTGATCAGACTTCTGCTCATTTTACACAAACAAAACTCTCTTTTTATACTTTTTTTCCCCCCTGAATTTAACCCTAAAGTCAATTTTTGACCATTAGACAGCTCATGGTAAACACTAGCCTATCAAGAGCTGTGTTACTGAGGACCTCAGACTCTGGAAGGAGTGCTAAGTGGATAGATTTGGAGCTGAGATCCTTAAAACACAAGCATCAGCCCATCTGTGGCCAGTTTCCCTGCCTGGTAGGGTTGTTTTGTGAAGTTGTTGCTACAGAATCACAGCAGTGCCATTTATTCTTGAAACTGGATTGCATTGCAGGGACAACCATAACAAATCGCTAGCATCTGTCCATCTGTCATAAGCAGGTTTCATGCTTTCCCATTTAGATTACTCTTCATTTAAAGCTCTGAATGGTGGCATGGAGCAGGAAGAAAAAGGCCAGATGTTTCCCCTTGAGCATTTTCTAATTGTCTCACCCTCAAAAGTTAATCATTCCATGATTCCTTTGGCTTTGCATTTTTATTTAATGTCAGTTTTGGAAAGTCCTCACGAATAAGATCTGAAGAAAGCATTTAATCTTCAAAACAATAAAGCAAGGAGTGCTTTGCTTTTTGACGAGATCACCGAGCACACAGATTTCCTAGCAGGACACATTTTCAAACAAGGCTGTGAGCTGCAACAGAAGTAGGCTTTCCACTGCAGAAAAAAGGACCTGTCCTCCATTTATGAAACAGGAAATTAATTAATCAAAATTGCTATTATAAAATGATCAGGTTTTAAGAGGTAAGTAACAAGATGTCCCTGACTGGACTGTGTGAAGGTGCTATATGTAAGGCCTGTCTGTGGTAACCAGAGTTTTCAAAGTCAGAGTTACAAATCATGCAGATGCTACAAGTATGCTGGTTCCACTTTGCACACACAGCCAGTCAGTTATTACACCCCCTTGTAATGTATTCAGTGATGCACTCTGCAATTAGGCCTCCAGTGTAGCTGTCTGTAATGATCACTGACTCAGTTCTTCGAAGCACTGTGAGTGTAAAATAATAGGTAAGTGCATCATGATGAGTAAATAAATTGATGCTGTGGGCCATGGATTCAGCAACACGCAGGATTGTAGCCCCGCAAGAAATCCACTCAGCCCAGTCTGTTACCTTCTAGCTTTGCATTTATTTACATCTTTAGCAAGGACAGTGCCAGATTTCTTTCTTCTAGAAATTTAAGGGCCACAAGGACAGCCAGATTTCTTTCTTCTAGAAACTGAAGGGCCAAACTAGCAAGACTTTCAAATATTTCTGAAACAAATGAGACTTAGGAATAGCATGTAGCAATCCTTTGGATACATTTTGTCACAATGCTGGATGATCATATAAATGATATTAACTCCAGAAGAACCCTCCAGAGTACCCACCGTAATTCTCTCCCATACCCATGCACAGTGAACCGTGCACAACAGCCACCAACCATCTGAACATCCAGTAGCCAGCGCAACAGCTTCGGTAAAGCATTGAGTACATAGTCTAGTGAGCTTTTCAAGGCAACCTCTTCAGTTTTGGTACTCTCCAACCCTCTCACCCTGCTAACAGAAACCTCTAGGTCTCTTTTTTTCTGGGAGTTAATGGCCTTCAGTATGACTGCTATTAGCACAGGTCATAGAATTGCTAATAGAGTTTCTACTAGTTTATTTGCCATGACTTCTGCTTTCATGTGTGACGTTTTCTGGCTCAAGTCAACAGTGGTGAGCCCTAAGTGGTTTGAAATCCTGTGGTAAGTGACCTAGTATAAATTACTGTGAACACAGTGCGATAATACCCATATGTGTTTAAACTCGGCTGCAAGCGTGTTGTTGAGGTTGCATGGTTTTTCCAGTGAAGAAGAAAAAGGGGGAGAAGTTTGAAAAGCCCTGAAGATTCTCCTTTGCCTTACTGTGGTGATGCAGCACCTGTTTTGGTATCTGAGATTCCCAGTTTCAAGGTGTTTTAGCACTGGATCCAAGCAGGCAGCTCATGCAGAAGCCCTTTGAAGCTTGCTCTGCTGTAGGAAATGAAAAAGAAAGAAGCACCTAGTACCTTAGTAGGTCTGAGCATAAGGTACTTGCTTTCCACCAGCAATACTGGTTCTTCTTAGCATGACAACAACCTGCTCAGCCTACCAGGTCTGTAGCCTTGTCTTTTCTCAGGGGATTCCTGGGGGCATGATTTTCAGCCAGCCTGCACCCCACCGATTCAAGGCAGTATCAGAACTGCATAACCTGTGTGAAAAGAAGTTGTGACAAGTCCTGCGACGGTAGCACTTTGGCTGTGCAACTTTTGCGGGTGAGTGGGTGGAAGAGTGGATGGGGGTGGGGGCTTTCCATTTGAAGTTTCCATTTAAATACTGACATTTGCCAGTTATTACTGTACAGTAGCATCTGAGCAAACTCAATTATTTTGCTGTTCCACACCTGAAAAAATAACTACTGCAGTTCAGACCTCAGGGTAATAAGTGTTGGCTGCTACTTATTTTTCAGTGGTAGTTCCTTATCTGCTTAAAGGCAATGCCATGAACCTCAATTAGTTAGTGGTTATACAGTGCTTTGAAATTATAAGACACTATCTACCTTTTAAGTATTATAATGTTTCTATAACATATTGTAACAAGTACATGCTTCAGTACACAGCAGCACACTCAGTGGTGTGTTCTGTAGGTGGTTCTGTAGGCTAGAAATGCTACCTAATTGAAATAATCTGGGATTTTGTATCTCAATGACACAAGGAAATCAAGGAAAATCTTCATCAGTTCTAAATGTACTGTGTACATCCCTTGAGTCCATATAGATAGCCCAGCTAAGAAAATCAAGTGCAGTACAAATAGCTGTCAGATATAACAGTGATGGACGTAGTGCAAAAACCTACGTACAATCCAGTCAAACAGCAGAGTGCTTTGTAGTTCAGGACCTGGAGGAAGACAGGACAGGTATAGCATCATCTATTTCCAGTGATTTCCTTCAGCATCCAGCCCTGGAGCTCATGGTTGCTCTGAGCATGACTGTGCAGTGCTATAGATGTTTTTTTTATTTTGATACATGGGAGACAAGGATGAATCTGGCTTCCTCATTTTGCTCTTTAGCCAATACTGCCGGTGGTGAATAAAATGTGTTGCTAAATTAATAAGAAGTCATAATGGTTTTGGGCATGGGCCACTAAACTGTCTCTCTCTGCATTGCACACGAGTATGGGAGATATGTTAGCCTGGGGATAGAGTAACAGCTCCAAAAGGCTGCAGTGAAATGCAATCTGGTTCTGACACAATGCAGCCAGTCAGGCCATCTGTGTGAAGAAGCACCCAAAAAGGTAACTAGCGAAGACTGATAATCCCCAACTGAGCCTCGAAAACTCAAAGCACCCGGTCTAGCTGTGGGGGAGCTTACAATTTGCAAATCTGAGAGTTGTGACTGTGGCACTGAAGTTTTACAGTGACAGCAAGTAGTTAGGAATAAGGATATTTAGTTTATATTTCTTGACCGGGGCCCGCTTTTAGTTCTGGGTCTTTCCCTGGTTCACCAAATCAGTGTAGGCGTGTGCATTAGCTAGAGCTGTCATGGAGCAGGATGCTCTGGTGTGGTCTGAGCATCCATCTGTATAGACCTCTACAGCTCAAAGGCAAGGATGCCCTGGGTGTGCAGTACCTGCCCTTTGGTGTCTGTCTCTGCGGGATTAAATCATCAGAAAACTGACCCTGTGGAAGGGGTCTGAGGGTACAACTTCCCACAGGCAAGGCTGGGTGGATGGCGCGAGGCATGGGTAGGACTGTAGGGACGGGGATGGGGGATTTGCTATTGACACCCCCTCCTTGAATGCTGTGAGCTGTTGGCTTGCCTCGACTGTAATCCCATACTCAGTCATGCCACTGGCTTCTGTCCAGTCTTCCCTCTGGCTGGGGCTATCTATGCCTCACACCTCGGTTCCCACCACAGTCCCAGAGACAACAAGGACTGATGGGTGAACCACTGACCAGCTGGGCCTGGTACGTGGGGTCCCAGAGCTGGAGAGAGGCCATGTGCTGTGCAGCCACCGAGGGCGTGCAGCTGAGCAGGATATTTAGCTACAAGAGGCACTGCACAGTGCAGCACAACAATCTTGCCTCCAGATGGCCTTATAATGTGGTTTCTCTACTTCTATTTGTGTGCCTTATATAGCACAGGTACCTAACCAAGAGGGAAGGCAGCACAGTTTTGTCATTCCTCCCCATCTGCCCTTCATTATTCTCCTCAGCTACTGTCAATGTGAAGTTTTGATCCCCTTCACTCTGGATGGAGAAGCTATGGCAAAACATGTCTCCCCATGAGACTTTTCCACCAGCTGACTGACACATCCCAGCCGTGCATGGCTGTGGTGTTTGTCGATCACGAGTACTTCTTGTGGAGATCAGCTCACGGGAGCGGAGCAGAGAAATGAGGGGCTGAAACTAAGAAAAAAATAAGATTTTGAAAAATTAACTGAGGCTTATGAGGTTGTAATAAAAGATCCTGCAGATAGGAGTTGGGACTGGCACAGAACAGAGAGACGGGGCTCAGAGCTGGCGGAAGAAGTGTTGCATCACCTCAGTGATATGTAACTAATGTCACCATCAGCTAGGGATGAGGATCAAAGCAGATCCTATTGCTTTCTCTATACATCATTCTAGTATATACGTTGTGATATGGGGAGGGTTGGTAGAATAGCACAGAGAGCATCTTTTAGATATTCAAAATATCTTTAAAAGAACTAATAAGTCTCAGAACTAAATTCCTGGTGCCACCTGCAGAAATAAAAAGAGAACTACTCATGCCTGTTTGCTGCTTTTCTGACAAATACCTCATTTTCAGAGGGAAGTGGTACAAGCACAAAGCTGTATTCTGCATTCAGATTTCATCCTGCTTTCATGGGACAATTTTCCTTAAAAGCCTTTGACGCAGTAGAGCTCTTAAGAAACCATTCACTTGAACAAACTGCATAGTTTAACACTAAAAATGAAATAAGGCGCATGCCTGTGTGGAGTGACTAAATGTAGGTTGCAGCGCAGAAAGATGCTATGTTACATCTGATCTGGAATTTATTTCCAGCAGGCTGTGGCAGAACAGAATAAATCAGGAATTACGAATGCTTCATGTGTGGTGGAGGATGCATCAGCTGCAGACTTGGTTAAAGATGGTGGTTCACTTACCGCTGTGCTCTTGGAAGCAGAATAGAAAGACCAATTACCACCTATTTCTGTAATGACAGCTAAGAGTTGATGTTTCTCTTTGGTTTCCCAGCCAAAGTAATGGGCTGCATGTCAAAGCTTGTACTTGCAAAGGTAAAGGCTAGAGGATTTGAGACAAGCTGGATGGTTTGTGTGTCAGTGAGAAAAGGAATCGGCTAATGGACTCCTGAAATAACAGGAGGACTGATTGTCTTGGGTGTAGGCCATGATAATGACCCTGGTTTGGAAACGGTGAACAAGAGAAACACTGCTTGGTTTTCTTCTTCTGTGTTCAGGGAAACAAGGCTCAGTATTGTAAATATCCAACTTTTGTTTTCAGCCTCTCTTCCAAATGGGAACAATCCAGTGAGGCCCTGGTTATTACCTCCTATAAATCAGCTGAATGTACATGCTTCTGACTCAGGCAGGGTCCCCTCCCCTTCAATTATCACTCCTTCTCAAGTACAAACTTTAAAGCAAAATTCAATTAGAAGTGAGCTGGGAAAGCGCAATTAAAGGCTAGCTCTGGCTCCCAAACACCATGAGCAGAGCAGATGTAATGTTCTGAGGGGCTGCAAAGGTACATTCCTTCAGCAGAGTTCAGATCAAGGTTTAGATTTAAGCATCTCCTGGGCCCCAGGAGTTTCAGACACACTTTTGGCCATGGCTCATTTCTGCCCAGAGCAGCGATATCCTGAATGGGGTGCTCCTGGAGGAGCTGCTTCCTTGACCGTTCCCAGAGGACGGGTTAGACCCAGGAGCAGCCAGGCTGGGGTTCTGTCAGCATAGGTGGCAATGGCATAAATGTCACTAGCTGTCAAGTGTGACTTTTCTCGTTTCAGAAAGGACATTTTACTGGCTGTGTAGGGAAGGTTTGGATTTAAGCCTTACTCTCCATGGTCTGAGCAAGGTCCTTGTCCTGAAATGGGACAGGGTCACCTTTTTCTGAAAGCAGTGCTACTGCAGCTGGCAAATCCCAAGCTCCTTCTTTGCCTAAAACCAGGGCTACTTTTTGTTTGGTTTTTTTTTTTTCTGAAACGATCTTAATTGGCACAGCATAGCTTGTTCCACTGAGTTACAGGGTTTGGGCCTTCACATACTGGAGTTTTGATATCTCTTTACAGCAAAAAATTAACTGTATTAGGACAGTTCTGGCTGATAATTAATGTAAACTGATGTAGAAGAGTGCATCAAAACCCAGTATATCCTCTAGGCTTCTGGTGAAAATACAAAGAGCAAAAAGCTTTCATCCTTTAAGTCTGTTTTTCCTATTCTGGTGAGTTTGTTAATACTATTTCAGAAGTATTTAAAAACTTAAATCTGAATGATATTGAAAAAATGTACATGTTCATAAAGATTTATTTTTTTTAGGACTACTAAAATGCTTCCCTTCTCTTGCCTCGAGACTTAACAGTAATTATACAACTGAAAATGGAATGATTCTGAGAAAGGGCTTGAGAAGATCTCTGGGGTGGCAGTATTGATTTTACAAACACACAGTGCAATCTGGTTGCTATTTTTAACAGCCTGCCTCAGCTAAAAAAGGAAAAATATCAGAAGATGTAGAAAATGTGAAGAGGAAGTACTGCAGAGTGAACCCAAAGGATTGCTCAGAGAGGAAATGAGTCAGGCAGTTGCTAAGTAAAGTCAGTTGCCTATTTACAGAGGAATTAAAAGAGTTAAAGGGGTGTCTTATGAAATTCTCAATCAAAATTTTCTGAGCAGAGTGCAGATGGCATGAGGATGCACTTAGAATAAACATCTGGATCAAACCACTGAATTGCCTGAGGTTTGCCCTGTGCTAGCAGAGGTAAAACAGACGATCAGCCACAGTCACGGACAGGAGTCAGAAGCCACAGGACAAACCCATTTCTACCCTCAGCAAACACTGGTGATATGGGCACCGTTGTGAGCGTGGTCTGGCGGTTGTGGGCAGGGAAGGAAGCCCTCCGGCAGCCAGGACATCAGCCCTCCTGCTGGCCAACCCCTGGGCCCCTTTTCCCTGCGTGATGGTGAGGGTGGGTTGAGGTGTAGCTGAAGAACACCCAACCACTCTAGCCTTTGCCCATCCATCCTACAACAGGGTACCATCTTCCTTTTCTCCCTTTGAAGATCACTTGCAACCCCAGCCTGGAGGAACTTGTGGTGGGAAAGGATAGGCATGGCTCATTTTTTCAGCTCGTGAAATGGGGAGTCACTGCGATCTGCTGGCAGAGTTTGTATGTGTGGGGCACACTGTCTGCAAGAGAGGTGCACCAAAATCACCAGCATCCTCAAGGCAGGCCGCAGAGCAAAGTTGCAACCTACGAGGCTCTCCTGCATCGCTGTGTTTCCTTCTCACCAGATACATGCAGTTAACTAGCTGGAACAGGGAGAAAACAAAAGATCTTCCTCCCACTCACATCTAGTACCCATACTTAATGGGCAAAATATGTTTCTCTCTGGTAAGCAAGAGACTAAGTAAAAAGACTCCCAGTATTGCTCGGCAATAAAATAAATTTTAGTAATAAATCATAGCCTATAAGACGTGTTACAGAGAAGGGCCGTTGCCTCTTAGCAGCTCAGTCTGACCTGGGGGAGCCAAAGGCTGATGTGACAGTGTGTGCTGTCCTGTTAGCTGGTAACAGTCCCTGTGTTTTGGGTCCCTGACTGTACAATCAGGTCTAGTGTAAGCAGAGGGAGAAATTCCTATCTACTTACATGAGGTATGAATCTCACCCTGTTACGTTTAACTGTGAAGCTTTTACAGGGTTTTGGTTCATGTCTAGTGAAAATGTTATTATCACTTTAAGAAATTCCCCAGCCACAGGGAATGAGAAAAGCAGCGATGATGTGACACACTGAATTCAGGCTGTGGAAAAAATCTCGACTATGACATTTATCTATTTAAGTTTCTGTGTCATCTGTACTTTCCTAGCAGAATAGTTCACATAGTTCCGGCAGACCTAACTTCCCAGCTGGATGCAGTGGCTATGGAGGAAATCCTGCCACTGATGTACTGCTCTGTCTTCCACATCTGCAGCCGTATGTCCATGGGCTATTGTGGAACAAGATTTCTTCCTATTGCTTTTGTCTGGTTTTGGCCCCAGCTGACTGCTGAAATATTTAGTCTGTTATCACTGCTGAACTACCCAATTTTGGTGGCTCTCAGAGTAACTGGAGCTTTCATATTTTTGACTAGCAGCATCATAACTATGTAAAAATCCTCAAGTTATGAACAGCAGGTTTCCAGCAGCATCATAACCATGTAGAAATCCTAGAGTTATGAACAGTAAGTTTCCAGCCTTTAAGTAACTTCTAAATGTAGGTGCATGTATCAGGAAACTTGGGATCATGGCCTTCCTCCATTCACGTGCATTGAGGGAAGCTGCAAATGTGGGAGGATTTAGGAATCCCAGCAAGAACCCTATTTGCAATTACCACTGATCAGAAATGCCCTTCTACACAGTTGATAGAGCAGACTGAACATAAAGGGCAGAAGGAAAAGTCCTGTTGCATATGGGGAGGAACAGCCACAGAGTGGGTCCAGGACACGTTTCCAATACAAATGGTCCAATGCAAAATTCAGAGTAGGGGACTGTTTTTCATGAAACCACAACCACCAGGCATGCAAAAGTGAAAGAGAAGAATCAGATCTCAGTAACTTGAAGGAAGCTCCTTCTGCAGACTATTATGGAGGTCCTCGTCTTTCTGAACTCCTGCCTGGACAGTGGTGTTCAGCTCAGATAAGAACCTTTACTCCATCATATTTACATGAATATCACTAAGATTTTACCAAGGAAAGGGAGATTTAAACTGTAACATGGTACAGATTGAAGGCACAGGGCCAAATCTATGGTTTGTAATTTTGGTGGTCTTGTGCAAGAGGGACTCTGTCTCACTGGTGCAAATTATTTATTTTAAAGGTAACTTTAAGAAATATCTGAGCCCAGCTTATGGTTCTTACTTTTCTTCTAGAAGGTATTTCTAGCTTGTGGAAGAATGGCAGTGGAAATTATTAACCACTAGACAGTATTCTTGTTATGTTCATTTTTCTGTTTTTTGTTCCTGCAGTCTACATGTGCTCAGGATCCGGACAGGAGCATATTTAAAAGGAGCTGGAGGAGAGGCAGAGGACTAACTGATGCTGCAGATCAGCTCTACTGTTCTGCAGATGGATTACAGTGTACCGTGAGCCGTGCTTAACAGTCTTTTCAGTCTCTCGGGCTCATACATTAAGCAGTAATGCGTAGCTGACAGGGACACAATCCATGTCTCATTCCTGCATGTGTCACTTGGCACATGTTACCTTCTGCAGGGCTGTGTGTGAGTATCTGGCTGGGCTCTGAGCTCACGCTGCCGCAGACCCCAAGGAGATGAGTTTACGTCACCCTCGGAGGACAGCGATGAACCCTGAGCAAAACCCACTCCCTGTTCCTTGCAATTCTACGCTTTCTTTTTAATGCTGCTTTTGAAAAAACAAGCAGCTTGCTTCTTTTGATGCTGTTTTTACTCTTGCTTCAGTGGCAGCATTTTCTTTGCAAGAGCCACCTGCTGTGTGCCCAGGAAAAGGCCCAGCAGCAAAAATTGTGTGGGGCAACAGTGACATCCAGTGGTCCCAAGTCAGCCCATGATTTGCAAACGTCTGCGTGCATCACTCTACCAGGGTTCAGCTCTGACCCTGTGATGAGTAAACTGGGTGTCCACTGAAGTCATTGGTTGTTTGGCACTTCTTTAACAGAGTCATTAAATTAAGTTCTTTGCATTTCCTTGTCCTGGCTGTAACATGATTACACTTTTGACAAAGGAAGGACAAGATCTTGCTCAGACTAAGATATAAATGAATTTCATAAGAAATATTTCCTCCTGTGTGTCACGAATACCTTAAAAAATAAAAGCTGTGTTGGTGGCTTATCTGCATAACCACTATGGTATGTGACTGTAGGTCCTTCTGCTATTTATTGTATACCTCTGCTGTGCTCACCTAGTAGGAGGTCTAGTTAGTCTGAACCCTTACTCTGATGACCCACTCTTCATGCTTCTCAAGCCAAAGTTTAAAGTCACAGGGTTCTGTGGGTTAAAAGTGTCCTGGAGTGTGTTTAATTAAGTTTCTTTTGCAGCAAAAAAGAACCACTGCTTCTTCTTACCACCTAGTAGGCAGACACCTGGGGTTAAGATTCCAGTGGGGAAAACTGAAGAAGTCAGGGAAAGTGGGGAATATTCCCTCCATCTCACCAAGTCCAAAGCCCTGTGCCTATCGGTCCACTCCCGAGGCCGATGCGTGTGTATCTACCAGCATCCCCTTCTCTTGGTGGGGGAAGCACTGAAAGCAAAGCTGCCTTCATCAAGGGCACCTAACTGCAATCAAGCACTTTAGAATGGTGAAGACGGCTGTGACAGGGGTGAGGAGGGTTGATCAGAGCCCCTGTTAGGGACTCACATTAGTCTTTTGGATATGCTTGGGACTTCTGATCTGTCCTGTGCTCCAGCCAGAAGTGTGGTAAATCAGCTTGTGCAGAGCAGTGCAGCTGAGGTAGCTCTTCCAGAGCAGACCAGGTGTCTCTAATCGTACCATGTTGTGGAGACAAGCCAGGTTTAAACAGGGCATTTTAGAATCTGCCTTTTTATTTCATGCAAGTTTTGCTAAAAATCTATCTCTCAATCTTTTAAACTCCCACCACAGCCACTTATATCTACCTGCACTTTCCTTCTCTTCCCTCTTTCATTTCTTAAATGTCCCGGAACATGAGCTTAATAAGGTATTAGCCACTCACACCATAAAGGTCCTGTTCCAAAGTCTCATAACTTCAAATTACTTTCAAGGCAATTTTCATAATCCATAATTCCAGAGGACTAGGAGGCGACACTGCTAATAAAATCAGTTATGAGATCGACACTGTAATTTTTGTCCATCTCCGTGCTGCCGTCACTCTGGGGCCATTAAGCCAGGGAGGGAGTGTAGGTGTATTGCATGGAATTAGCACTTTCCATCCTGGCAATTATGTGTTGTGGTTGTAACAGCAGTAGCAGACTGGATCGATGAGCCACCTGCTAGGTGCTGCAGAGAGATACTAGGTTTCTTTCAGGAACCATTAATAACTACTCAGGGGGTCACGCAGAAGGTTCTCCGCTTAATTTGCTGTGATAAATGTTGGTGAGGCTTGATCCTTGCAGGTAATGCAATATTTTTGACAGGTGAAAGGCCAGGGCTGAGCCACTCCAGCTGACAGGGAGCTGTCAGGAACCTCACATGAGGTGCAGTGTGCTGTGGCCATGGCCCCGGCACAAAGTCTGGAAAGGTGCTTGGCTGCAGGGAGAGCTCAGTGCCTGGACTCCAACTGGAAATCCCCTACGCTGGGCGACCTGGGAGGATTTCAGCAGTGGAGCAAGACCAAGAATAGCTGCAAAACAGATGTCCAGGTGCAATTTTTGCAGACGTGTCTTTGGCAGTCATGGAGAAAAAATTAAGGGCTGCTAAGAGCAGGTTAAGGGCTGCTAAGAGCGAACAGATGCTACTCCTGTGTGGTTACACGAGAGGGTATGCGTAGGCAGCTGCACACTGCGCCCAGTGCTCCAGCTGTAATACCTGGCAAGCAAAGTGGTAGTAGCATCTCAGCAATTGCATGGCAATGAGCTGGATGCAAGCGGATAAACCACTGGGACATCTTTTTCCTAGTGGGGGTGGCACAGATAGACATTCAAAAGCCCATGTCCAGGGAAGTCTGCTGAAACAGTGGAGCTGCGTCATAGTGGGAAGTGAAGGAGAGCAGCCATGATCCTCTTGAACATCGTGTTCTGCAAGTTCACCCAGCACTTCTGCCTCGTAGAAAGGCAACATGAGGTGATCACACAGCAGACTGCGATAAACAAGGTGCAAAACGTTCGCTGATACTAGGTTTCTTCCAGGAACCATTAATAACTACTCAGGGGGGAACAGGATGATTTCATTACAATTTCTACTACTTCTCATGTTGAAACATACCCAAGAAAGACAAAGGAAAACATGTTTCAGAACATGTTCTTTTGGGTCACTCAAAATCCTTGTACCAATTTGAATTTAAAACAAACAAAAAAGTGAATGTAGAAAAGTTGATTTTTTTCCCTTCTAAAAATACCTGCTTGGGATATTTTGACAGAATGAAATGTATGTCATTCTAGAATCAAATTGTAGCAAAGGACTTGAGTAAATCTAAAGGTGTGGTTCTATTCTTTAAGTTGTATTTCTTGAACACCTACAACTTCATAAGGATTTTACCCACGTTTCTAAAATACCTGCTAGAGGATGCAAAAAATCATGGTCAAAAAGATTTTCTCCTATCTTTGAAATTAAAAATGAATGAAAAAAAGTGAATTTTGTATTAAAACCAATTTGTAACCTACAAGTTTGTATGGGCTAGCTGTCAGCTCTCTCAGAAAATACTCTGTAATATTTACATCCTTCAAAGTTTTTGAAAGAGAAGATTAACACCCTGCTAATCTTTTCCTGCCCTTATTTAGTGAACTAATCTAATATTTTACAATAAAATTTGCAGGATTATGGTTTATGATCGAGCATGTTATTTACAGATCAGTGTCCAGAGGGCAGTTCCAGCCCTCCCTCTGCTCGGCCAGCTGCCCTGTACAGCCAGGTCTCTGTGTTCTGTAGCCATGCAAGGCATCCCGATGCTTCTGTTTTGAAGAAAAAGAATAACAATTGTCTGTTGAAACTTAACACTGGATCCCTTTGCTGTTAAATATTTTACACTGAAGAACAGTGGTCTGATTGTTTTTGATTCAAAGGATATGTATTTTGGGCCTTAACTCTTTTTTTTAATGGTGTGTTATCTCAGGGGAGCTATGCAGAGCTGGGTAGGTCCGTTGACTAGAAAATGTGGAGAATATTTGCACAGCCTTTGAGCTTTCAGCACTCAGTCAGCGACAACTGAAGTAAATAACAAAAGCTGAGGAAACATGAAAATACTCCCATCATTATGCACGCTTTAGTTTAGGGACCAAATTTAAATGTCCAATGGTATAAAGAAAGCTCAGTCCGATCGAGAGCTAAACATCCTCTAAATAACCTTCGCTGATGCATAATGCAGGACTGAGGTGTTTTGAAAAGGGAGCCTTTTAGTTAAAAATTATTCAAGAAGGTCTTGGGAGGATGGCAGCCAGTGAGGCCAGAAGGTTTCATAGAAACTGTAAGCAGCTGTTAAAGGCACAAGTATATGAATCTTTTTGTTTTATTTTAGAATAAAAAAGGCCGGTTGAAAAACATCCTAAAGAGTCAGCCACCCACATTCTTCCTCCAAAGAATCAAAGATTCCCAGCTCACAGGCTTTGAGATGTAATTACAGTATGAGGAGGTTTGGGAGAGCTGAAAAGTCACCATAGCAACCTCCTGGCAAAAATCTTCACACATCCAAAGTAAAGCAAAATTTCTTTTTATCCAAACGGCCCCAGTGAGTCTGAATGTTTTCTGTCTTCATCTTCTGCTTCTCTTCGTTTCATTGTACTCCTTAATCACAGAGGTTTTTTCCTGCTCTGAGTCCTATGTGTCCTCTTCTAAAACTTCCCAGGGAAGTTTTGACCAGAAATGGATGCAGGGTACTGGTTGTTAGATCAGGCTCTGCCTGTGACTTAGTGTTAAAAAGGAGATTCCCTCATGTGGTGTTCCAGACCCTTTGCAATAATCTCTGGTGAAGCTGATAAACAGCTTGTATTGAATAATTAAAAACACTAAACTGAAAAACAGGGAACCGGAGAGAAGAAGATGGAGGAAGCAGAGTAAGGCAACAGCTAGACCTTCTCCATGGTTCCTCTGGGGTTGCCGTAACAAGTCCTTCCACAACATGATGCCATTATACTGGTTTAACAGGTACAGAAAGTTGACAGGTACAAAAAGACGACTTCGGAAGCACCTACCCTTGAAAAGTCCTGGTCAGTCCCATGCTTGAAGAAGGCTCTCCATGCAAGGCTTTGTGTGAATACTAGAAACTATGCAGCATGGGTTTGATGAGACAAACATCGCATGCCAAGCAATTTCCATGAATATGATCTGCCCGTAAAAGAAAGAGAACAAAACCTGCTGGCTGAGGCTGGTGGATGGCAAGAGGGTGCTCAGCCGCGGCTGCTTGACTGTGAGAGGATCTGTGCTGGTGCACAGTGAGAAGACAAGGCAGGAGAGGAGTTCCTGACATATGGGGAAGTTTGGCTAAGTGTTGCTGTAGTGGTTTTTAGGGGAGAAACCTGAAGTCTGGGGAGTTTATACAGGGGGTAACTGAGAGGAGGAGACAGATTCGTCAGGAATAAGGTGAAGCTGGATGACTAGATTATTTAGGAAAGTGGAAGAGAGGGACACTTCCATCCTGTTTGGAGGCTAGAGTGTTGGGAGGAGCAGGGTGAACTGCAGTGTTAAGCAGCCTTGGGAAGTTCAGGCTCTCTCCAGTTCCTCTTATGTCCCTAACCAGATCCAGTGAGGGAGCTGAACTGCAGGGAGCCACTGCCAAAACATTTAAGATCACACTCCTGCAGGAGAAAGATGCAAGCCCTCCAGGGTCCTGTCCAAACCATTCTGTCCCTCCAGAGCTAACACAAAATTCAAGACTTAACCTCTAGCTAGCCAAAGCGATAGTCAGACAGGACCATCCTTCCATGGTGCCACTCCCTCCTTGATCTAAACTCACAAAGTCTTTCTCAGAAGCAAGCAATATTTAATATTTTTTGAACTTGGCAGTGAGTCATTAGTATCTTGCAGGAAGGAAGAAAGATGCTGGTTGATCTTTACATTATAGTGCTATATACTACAAATAGAGGCTAGGCAGCTGTTGTGGGAAAATTACAACTAATGTTCTTTAGTGCGGTCGCTGTCGAATCAGAAACAAGGGGAACTCTTCAGTTCAGTTGTTTCTTTCTAATTTGTGTTTTATAACACTCCATGTTCTGGACTTTGCTCTGGACAAAACTTAATACAACCCTGTGACGTACCACAGGCTGGGAGCATAATGATTTGTTTCTTAAATGTTATTGCAAAAGTCAACAAATCATTGCTGGAGTAATAAAGAAGGTTGGGAGCAGAGATGTGTTGTCATAGCAGCTTTTCCAGGACCTAAGAAATGTGGTTTCAGAACAGAAATCACTTGCTCTTCATTGCCTGACCCACTGAAAACATCACAACATCCCACCTGGTTTTCTCTTCATATTTCTCTTCGCTGGTCTTTTGGCATCTGACAGAAGAAACAGTGTGGAACACTTGGCAAAAATCTACCTTAACTTCTGTGCTACACGGGTAGGTGAGTTTTTGAGCAGCACCTTTTAATGACTATGTTTTTTTAGGAGAAAGTATGAATCACCTGAAATATGTAAGAAGTCCTCTTTAGGTACCACAGGCTGGGAGCACAATGATTTGTTCCTTAAATGTTACTGCAAAAGTCAGCAAATCATTGCTGGAGTAATAAAGGAGAAGGCTGGGAGAAGAGATTTGTTGTCACAGCAGTAAATGGAAAACCAGATGACATTGCCTAACTTTGTCAGTTTTGTAAAGTGCAGTTTTAAAAGGAAATGGAGAGACTTGTTATTAGCTCAGGTTTTTTATACTTTTCTAATGTTTACTTTATGTGTCTGGACACAAAGGGACAACTTCCATTTTGCCAGTGGTCAGAGTGTAGTAACCCTTAGTGGGGAGCCCCAGGCAAGGGCTGTGTGTGATGTGAAGCCAGGTAACTCCACTGAACAGAGCTCGGCCAACTTAGACAATCTGAGGATCTAGTCCATCCCTTACAGCCATTTTATATACCTTGTAAGTAGCTGAAGATTTAATCCAGTGTGGTCCTAAACCAAGAATAAGCCCTTACCTTTGATGCCCGGTGAAGTGAGTAGGAAAAGCAGAGCACCACAGGGGAGCATGTGGGGCACTAGGCATGAGTCAGAGGCTCTTTGGTGTCGAGGCTGTCTGTCCACTCAGTTGCTCTGGTTTAACTACAGTCATCTTTGAAGCAACTGTAGTCAAACCGAAGCACAAAACAGGACAAACTCCTTCCAATTTAGACTGGCATATTTGGATTTTGCTTTCAGTGTTCAGCTTATACCCTAGAACTAGCCTTACCCCAATCCCAAGTATGTTCCCAGGGCTTAATTAAACTGATGAAAATTGTCTGTAGACAAAGCCCAGTGGCTAGAAGAAATACCTTTTTGGCTGTGCTGTCCCTGAGCAGCCTTGTGTTCTGCTTCTCCGTGTGCCTCTTGCCCTGTCTGCTGCCCTGTGGTCTCCCATCGCACGAAAGTCTGTGGGGTATAACTGTGGGTCAGTACATCCAGCTTAACCTCATGGGTAGGGCTTTCTCTTCTTGTTTTCCCCCCATTTGCAGGAACTTCGCCACTGCAAACATGGAATCCTTTTGTCAAAGCAGGTTGAAAGTTGCTATCAGGTTTGCAGAGTTATGACAGATGGACAAAACATGCACAGTGTAATTGTGTAAACCTCATCTCTTTTAGAAACCAGCAGAAACCAGAGGGTTTGTATAGCTGTGACCTTTACAGAGACTACAGATCTAGTGACTCAGCTCAGTTATGGGGAGTGAGGACTTCTGGGATCCTGTGCTGCGAATGCCATTTCAGCAAATTGCAGAGGCAGGCTGAATTTCTCAGCCAAGTGTGTGGTAAAGGGGTGCTCACCAACATCTTTCTTTCAGAAGATGCCTAAAGAATGAAGAGGTTCATGTGTGGCCCGGGACAGCACTCTTCTGGCAACGCTTTTTTCACCTTGATGGTTGCTGCTTGTCTTTTCCTCCTGGCAGGTACAGTAATTCCCCTCAGGATTAACCATAGGGATGGTACTGCCAGTGGGCTCTGGGCATCCCCCAGCCCAGGGGATGTCTGCTGGTTTCCTGGTTTGTGCACACACAGTATATCTATATAGGAGCCTGCTTTCCTCTAGCTCTGCCCCACTGCAGCAGTTATTCTTGCTCTGGACCTTTCCCTTCTCACTGCAACTGGTACTGGGGTCCTTGTCTATGCCTGAGCATATGTTGGCCTGCAGACCTACAGGTCTGGGCATGACGCACACCCTCTCCTGGGATTTTGGTTCAGTCTGGGCCGCAGATGAGTCAGTACAAATGAGAAAATATGGCAAGGAGTGAAATGTCAGGTTTTGGTTGCATCACAGCTGTTGTCCACCTTTGGAGGTGAAAAGACGCTTGGTTTTGTCATTATTCTCTTGTTTCCTTCCTGGGTGTCTTCCTGCATTTCTCTATGATTTTTTCTAGTTTTACTTTGGTCACTGTAAAATAAGAGCTGTACATTTACTCACTTCATGGTATTCTGGGAAAAGCAAGAAGCTACTGGCACAACCAAATTCCCTAGTAATAATTCAAGCCGTGAGACAAACACAATAAGCTGTGCTTCATGAACACACTCAACACCCTTTCGCTCCACCATAAATCTCAACAAAACAATAATTATTTCTATGTTGGTTTTTTTACTTTTTCTGACTTCTCCTTAAGAACAATGCAGGCCACAGAGATAATTCATGCTTCTAAAATGCACCCTGTAGCACTGGGGTCTCTTCCAGCACACAGTGCAGTTGAGGAACAAATGAGCTCTTTCCACGTAAAGCCTCCATAATAAAAAGACTGAATTAATGTCCAGATCTTGCCAGATGTACCCGCTTTCTCTCAGCTTTTCTAAGGCCTCCTGTACTGTCTGCTATAAGACACTGGAAGGCCTGACCCCCGAAAGGGTGATTTCTCAGTGTGTGTCTGCTGGGGTGCAATGGTGCTCTGGTCACTGGTGGAATGGGTGCCAGTTCTGCCATTTGTAATCCCATAGGGATTCCCATCTTTTGGATAAATGCATGGGAACTAGCTTCTTACCTTTTTGGGCCCCGCAGCTGCTGGAAAGTATGGCTGAAGATGGCTGTTGAATTTTCTTGTGCTGTAATGAATTACTCACTGCTTGAGCTGTAATTGAGTAGCTACACCCACCCCTCTCCATCCCCAAAAGCTCCACCATGGATCTTCTCCTACAGACCCAGCACTGGCCATGTGATCTCATGCGCAAAGGCTTGCTCCCACTAAGGCAGAGGCTGGCGTGTTAGTGGAGAGGTGCTGAACGTCCATCCCACCCAGGGCCCTCCACCGAAAGGATGTTATGCACTGCTGTTCTGAGTCCTGTGTACTCCCACTCAAGGGGAAAAAATCATTATCTTGGGTGCAAACCACCACCTCAGCAGAGTTGCCGTGGTGGAGGCTAGACCAGGATGTGGGTGCATGCTCCACAACACACTGAGGTGCTCACTGGAGCTGATTTGAGAGCTGAGACAGACATGAGAGATAGCAGGGTGTTGTTATGTGTAATAGAAATGCTCTCTTTACTCTTTGAGTGCATAAAGTTATGCTAGGAGAGCAATGTACCACTTCTGATCACCTACAGAGAATTAGACTCTGCAGATGGATCATTCCTACTTGCCTCCAATGTGAAGTGTGTGAAGCAGCGCCAGCTATTTTTGCAGTCAATGACGTGTATAACCTTTATTAGAAGTGCAAATAGTCACTGGAGATTTACTGGTCAGGTTAGACTTCAGGGATACACGATTTGCATGGCTGGCAATCAAATTTGGAAAAAAATAAATTCATTTGAGGAAAATGCTGTAAATCCAGCCCCTATATGTGCTTATAAAAGCTCAACATAATGCCAATTCTTATCTAGAAGAAATATATCCTGAATTAGTGAAGCACATGTAAACAAACACGTGAGCATAACGGCAAGTTAAAGATGCAGATCACCTGTACAGGAGGGGCCTGGGTTACAGTTTGAAACTGGTTAATTACCTCTCTGATGATGCATGTGGGGACACTTCACCCCCTTCAGAAACACTTTGCTGGTGGCAGATGGAGCTGGTGGCAGGGTTGGCTCCTGCCTTTGGTGACTGTGTGCTGCTGGTTAAATGTGTTGCCTGTGGACCGGTGCTGCTCTGTGGCTCTGTGCATGTTCACAGGGATTCTTGCCTGCGAAAGGGACTTCGTCGTGAGTAGTGGTGACTGTGGTGGGACTTGCTGAGTAGGAGACGGTGGCAAATCCAGGAGCCAGAAAGGAGATATGTGTCTTAGTATTGCACTGGGCTGCCTCCTGTCTAGATATACAACAGACACTTAATGTGGAGTGCAAAACCCAGATAAGCAGAGTGAAAGACCCTCCACAGCTTGCTGGTGCCCCTGCCAAACTGCTCCAGGGACCAAGGCTGGCTGAGTTAGAGCCATTGCAGCTACTACTCTGCTACTCTGCATTCAGAGCTGGGGCCACATGTGGGCAAGTTACTCACTGCCCGTGTAGGTCTGTGTTTAGTAGTATTCCAGGAGTTTGCCTCTGTCAGCAAAACCTTTTGAGTAGGTTGTAAAGATATAATGAGATATATTAAAGTAATGAAGAAAAAAGATGCCCAAACAAATTCTCCAGTGCCTGAGACAAGGACAGTCCTTATGATTTTTATTTTTAGCAGAAACCTTGACCTAAAACTTGAAGGTTGGGGGTGTGATATGTCACCTGGGAGCCAAACCTGTAAACAGGTCTTTACCCAGTGTGTGCTGAACCAAGACCTTTGCACTGGACACCCATACTGATACTGCAGCGTGTGGACCCTAGACCCGAATTCTGTATCGATTCCTATTTGGCATGTCTTGAGGACTTCAACTTTTCCTTTGCAGAATTAAACTCATCTCTTTACTAGTAGTGTGGGTGGTCTCAGAATTAAATTTCAAAGGCAGCAGAAACTGGAAATAGAAGAAACTTTTGGGTTTTATAATCATCATTTAGGGAAGTACCCAAATGAGGTCATATTGCAGCTTTTTCTTTGGGAGTGACACTTTATTTCCCTTCTTTACCCTCTTTCCTGTTGCCATTTGCTTACAGAAACACGTTATCTGCATGGAGAAAAACTGGATTTACTGGGAAGGAATGATAAGTATGTGTCCCTGGTCAACTTCAGCATCCCTGAGCTATGTCAGTTCACTGTGTGCATTGACCTAAACCGGACTGCTAACGTCAGCTCTTGGGCAGCATTTTCCTATGATGCTAACAACACCTCCACTGACATAAATGACTTAGAGCTTGGACTATCTGGAGAAAACAAGCACTTGAGACTGTATCTTTTTGGCACCAGACAAGACATTGAGATCGATCTGGCCCTTTTTGTGTGGTATAGGGTGTGCTGCTTGTGGGACACAAGGAGACAACTGCTGGAGGTCTATTGCAATGGTAATCTTGTACATATCGAAACCATTGGCAGCGCTGATTGCCTGAAACCCAATGGTAGCCTGGTGCTGGGTCATCTGCACAGAAGAAAGGATGGCTTTATTGTGCGGGTAAGCAACAGCTTCATTGGCAGCTTGTACTACTTCCAAATGTGGGACCGTGTGGTGGGTCAGGAAGAGCTGCTGGACTGCGCCATGGGCAATATTGTCAGCTGGAAGGAAGAGTACTGGGACTTCAGCAGCATCCTTCCTGTTGTGGACCATCACCTGCGCTGTGGTGAGTCTCTGCAATATTTTCTCTCCTTGGGGCTGTTGTGTGTGTTGCTGGGGATCATACACAGAGAGCAGGAAACCCTCCACTGCTCGTGACAATGGGGATTGTCTAATAAGCCTCTGAGTCACTTGTGACTGTCACAGCTGCTGTGACTGAGACCAGGAGTGGACAGAGCTGTAGCCACGCATACGACACTGCCTACTCGCTCCACACAGGCTCTTCTTGAAGCAGATACAGAGGCTGTGGATGAGGGAAAGCTGGCAGGGGCAGGCTCTGCCACTGAAATCCCCTGGAGGCTGCTGGCAGGCGGCATCTTTTAGATGAACCTTCTAGTGGTTCATCCTTCTGCTGGGGCACCAACCTGCTACTCAGCTGGCCTGGCACTGAGCGAGGTAGGTTGGACACAGAAATTTTCTTACAATATTTTAAGCAATATTTAACTAGAGCCATTAGTTAGATGATAGTAATCACTTATCCACAAGATTCTTGTCTGTTGTGTGCCCTACAGGGGTGTTGCTTCATTGAAAAACACTCTTAGCAATGTTTTGGGCTATCTCATCATTCAATCCTGATGTCTGTATGTACTGCCCGGTATTTAAACTACACAGTATTAAAACAGGGGACTGAGATTGACTCACTGACTGATTGACTAATTTATGTAAAACTAATGACATGTCACAATATTTAGGTGCTCCACAATAATAGAGAATGCATATTTCTTTACGAATCATCTGTAAGTTGATGGTTACTCAGGGAAAACAGAGGCACAGAACAAAGTAATTGGTCATTTTTGGTGTCCAGTTTGAGAGTTCAACGAGCATCCCATCAGACAGCATGTCTCCATCAAGTGCAGCACTGCAGTTCCCACTGCACTTTCCCAACTCCTGCTCCAGGCTTCACTGAACCAGGGCCCAAGGCAATAAGAGCATCAGGAAATCACCGACTGCTGCTGAAACCTGTGCTCAGAGGGATTTCCCCGACCTCCCTCATTGCACACCCCCTCGCTCTGCACCAAAGAACTCAGGCACTAATAACAATTGCTGTAAATTACAACCTTCCCATCTGTCTCTTGGCTCCCTGCCCCACTGCCTTTATCCAGGCAGTCCTCTTTCTGCACTGCTTGTTGCTGGAGCTGTTTCCCCACCTGTGTCCCTGACTAGGGGGGCACATGATCTGATGAGGAGGGAGGAGGAAGGCTCAGTTTCCCTTTTCCAATTTACACCTTTGCCCTTAAGCCCATTCGCTCTGTAGGAAAGGTGTGTGCTTGGCTTGGCAAGGAGTTGTAAGAAGCTTAGTCATGTTCGCTGATGAAAAGTTTAGCACCTAAAATCAAAGCCTCTGCTCAGTGTTCCGGGGCTTTGATTTTTCAAAAACAGTAACCTGGACGAATTTGAGCAGCTTGTTAGTGAGGCAAAGCATGTTAGAGGGAGGCTTTCAATGGTCAAAGCATTTCTTCCCTTTAAAGCAATCCCCAAGAACCAGGTGATTTCCTCTAGTTAGGGTTCTCCAGTGCAGCCTGAACTGGACATTCAGTCTTGAAAATGTTGGCCCAAATATTCAAAGGTTATCAGCAAGGAGAAAGAGCAGCATGTCTCACAAGTGAGGAACTACACCAACAGGCACCGAGGCTACTCTTGCCTACCGCTGGATCCACATTGTCTTCCACACCGGGAGAAGCGTTACTGGAGTCTGACATTTTCCCAAGAGCAATAACTAAGATGACTGTTGTGAAGCCCTGGTTATAGAGATGTTCATACAATTTTAATCATGTTTGAGAGTCTGTCATATGTCAGATCTTGGCAAGACCTTTGCTTCCACTATAAATCTACTCCTCTAATTAACTGAAATTCATGAGCTAGCTATTGCACAGAGATATACTGACGATACACTAGATATAGATAACAGTGAGTAGTGTAAATACATACTGAGATTTATGTCCTGTCTCTCAGATAGGGGAAGCTGCACTTGGCTGTATTTCATATGGATTGTCCATATGGGGTCATACATATTGAGCCTCCATGAGAATATCTGGAGTATGCGTATAAGAAACAGTTGTGCCAGAGTGTTGCTATGTAATGAAATGTCATGAGGAAGTGCCATTTCAATGCTATGTCATGACTCAGATTGTTACTTATGCCTTATAACAATTACTAGCTGCAAGGTTTCCTTCTCATGTTTATATATGTTGTTTATAGACCTGTGTATTGCTTGGTTCACCTTGACAGTAGATAGTTTATGCAATTGTGCTGGGAATTCAGGCAACCTGCTTTGTTTTGGAAATCCTACGCTACTTTTGGAGAAAGCCAGGGCTCGTTTAGGCAGAGTGAGAGAAACTTCTCATATGAACGTAGCAGGAAGCAGCCTTAAGAAGGTGTGTTGTCCTTTTATAAGTGATATAATTATCATAGCAATTGCACTAGCTTTGCTTGGTAGTAGGAGTAAAGTTATTGTTCTGCCTTTGCTTTTTTCCCAGAGTTCTTGAAGATGATCCTTTACTTTTCCAGCTCAACTGGGCCTTTGCAAAAAGTATAGAAGTAAAATTGCGTGTTCTCATCCTCTCACTGACTCACAGTCTTCATCTCTTCTTCCCCCTACCTCACCCACACACTGATTTCTGATTCCTTTCTTAATTTTAAATAATCTGGGAGAGGGATGAATATACAATATCTGAAAATGACTGCTAATAATACAGAAATATATTTATCGCAGTTCTCTTATTGGTTAGTCTAATTTTTGCTGCTCTTCTTTTGGAAAACATACTTATTTACAGGATGCCAAATAAAGAATTTATTAAATTATCAAATCAAAATCCATGAGTAGGACTTTAAAAATGTCAGTGGCACAGTATTTTTCTAGCCTCAGATCTCATCTGTCATCACGCCTTAGCCCTCATTTCGTGAATGGAATTACATGCATGTTAATTAAAGCAAATGAAGTTACAGGATGCAGGTGGCTAGTCCTACACCTGCCTGCTGGTAATGATCCTTGACATGTGAGCATAAACAGATTTTTTTTTGATTCAGGTGACAATGAGAAAGAACTGAATTAGAATCTGTGAAGTTGTAATTACGCTTTATTTGTCAGGAGATGAAAATGGCATTCTGAGTTACATTCCTGATTAGAATGGGTTTGGGTTTTGTTTGGCCATTTCGCTATTATTTTTTCTTCCCCTAGCAGATTTTTCTGAGTCATCCTAGCTGACACTGGATGATATCATACATCACCCCTAAGGCAATGGTTTTTGAAACATTACACGCATAACAACAGGATCAGAGTGGAGCTTGTAATCACCCAGCTATATGCAGATTCCTGCTATCTGGAGAGGACCTGCAGCACTGTAACAGTCAGGAGGACAAGTTAAAACCTAGGTGTACAAGCAGGTTGCTTTATGGCTTGAAAAATCATAGCCTAGTATCAAGTCTGTATTTCTGTAGGGAAAGAAAAAAGAATTTATTCCAGTGACAGGGCATGTTTGCACAGCACTGACCCTTCTCCGTTCTCATCACACTTCCTCTACGACAGCAGTTCTTACAAAAAGCTTATAACAAGACATTCCCTTTCTATAGGTTTGAAACCAAGGACTAATTATTTGTATCATCACACTATGGCTCACAGGACCCATCTCTGCAGCTTCACACCACAGGAAGGCATACAGGTTTCTACTAGAAATTTAAGATGTGGGATTAAAGTCATTGGGATTACTGGAATATCTGCCTCTCTGCAGCACTGGGGGTCAGGTACTCCGGGTTTTGCTCTTTGTATTCTCAGGGTAGTATGTGTTTTGAGGATGGGGAGGGCTTGATGTGCATGGATGCTGGAGGAAAAAGCACATCCTCTTAGTTTCAGGTCCTCCTGTTTTCTTTAGAGGAGTTGTTTTGCTTTGTCTCTAGGGTTTTGCTTTTAATTTAGTAGATACTTCTGGCTTGTTTACTTCAGATTCATGTGTCTGTCAAACAGTGTTAGTGGCTATTGGTAGGAGGTCTGTGTATTGAATATCTAGGTCTGTCTTGCAGCTAGATGATCTAAGCCTGCGGATCTTTTCCAAATAAAGAATCAGCAAATACCCATTATGTCAGGTCATGTTTCTGACCTACTGCAGGCAATGGATTTGAAATGGCAATGTGGCAGCTTGCTCCTGGACTTGCTAGAGTTTTAGGGGAAGACTAAAGCAGAGTAAATTAGTCCTCTTTTTTCCAACAGTTTAATACTATCTCAGAAGCAAAAGGCCTGAGTAAAGAGGAAAGATGTCCAAACAAAAACCTGAGATTCATTAAGCATCACGGGAAAAGCAGGCTTGCTATTTTTACAGCTTTCTGTACACCCTGGGAGCAGCAGGGACTGTGCTACAAAGAGCACTGCTCTGCAAAAGTAGGTTGCTGGACAGTTTGATCTTTGGAACAGCCCGTGCATCCTTCCTGCTCCCCATCCCACTGCCTGCAGGTCTGGAGGAGCCTCCTGGGTCAGCTCTCTGTCAGCTCGGAGCGTGCTGCCTCTGCTGATGGTACTGTGGGGGCTGAAGCCGCTGTTTCCTAGATCATGAGATGGCCCCAAAACACAGACTGGCACCTCCGAGGAGCATTTAGAGGCTGAAGGTCTGAGCTGAAGACTGGAGGGTCTGAGCTTAGTCTGTGAGAGTCACCCTCAGAAAGACAACTCAGAGCTGGACTTCCGTAGCTTTGTTGTCCTCTCGTTCATGAAGGTGGGACTCAGAAATTGCTCCAGTTTGACTTTTTAATGAGTGCCCGGCCTGTGACTTAATGCAAAGGTTAAAACTACTTGTTTGTCTAGGAAGCAGAAGCTTGTGTACTGTAGCGTGCCTGTTCAGAAGGGGCTTTTGACTTCAGCTGTCCTTTCAACTTCATGAAATAATTTGAAGCTATTTAGGATAAAAATAGGAGGCTTCAAGTTGTTAGCAGCTCCTGTTTCTGTTACTGTCCACGGATGTATTGCCATTGATTTGAATGGGTCAGAGATGGGCCATTATATTTTAAGCATGAATGATTCACCTTACCTTGAACTACAGTACAGAAAACAATGTTTTATGAAGCATGGCCTTATGCTACTTATTTCCGACCACACTCCTTATTCATAGACATTTGGCTTTGTATTCATATGTTAAGTTTATTTCTCTTAGAGCGAGAATGTCAAGTCTCTGACAGTCATGTGAGTGAAGAAAAAAACCACAAATTACCAGCATAGCAAGGAAACTGTATCTCTAGAGCAAAATGTTGTGATCCTGCTTTTCTTTCATCACCGAGGCCTGTAATGTTATACGGTGATTCGGTTCACTGCAATTTTCTGTAGTACATGTGACAAACATCACCCATTTTGTCCCTGTCTGTCTGGTGATGTGGCAGATTGCATGTGAAATGCAAAAATCGTATCTGGTTTGACAAGGTGATTCACTTCAAGGAAAATTAGCTACGAACAAATTCTCAGAATTCTTTACTTCAAAAACAACAGGCAGGATGGCTGGCATGTATAATGGTAATCCTTATGCCAGGTTATCATTAAACCAGAGACCATGAATATCAATGCATGTTCATCTCACATGCATTACTGCATGTTAACCCATTAGCATTCAGTGTTTGACAAATGTCTTTTCCTGAAGGCTGGCACAGGTTAATGAGTAAGAAGCGAACAGAGGGATAACCACTCTTCAACACAAGCAATGAAAAAAGATAATGTTGTATAAACTCTGGTCTTCCTTGTGATCTAAACTCTGCAAATGCTATTTTCTCCCTTGTTATGCTGTACTTCCCTCTGGAGAAATAAAAAAACCCAAACATGTGCAGGTATATTTTCCCCCTTTGCCTTCCTACCTCTGTCTGTGGAACAACAGCAGCTCTTTGTTACAACGACCTTCGCTGAAGGACTCATACCTTTCTCCTACCTGGACTATGCTCTTCCTTACACTTTTGCCACTGTAGATTCTTAGGCTTTTTACTGTATTTTTCAGCAGGCTCAAGTGAAGCATCATCAACAAGGGCTCCCACGCTACCCCCATCACCTCCGACCAGTAGTACCAATGGTACCATTCCACGTAAGTGCTGAACAAGGTCGTTTTAAATGCTGACATGATCATCACTGACACTGACTGACACCATACATATGACAATTTTAGACTCAGTCACATGTTTAAGCTATTGCTGCTTAGCAAGGTGTTGTGTGTCAGCAGATCCTCCTATCTCCCTATGCATTCTTAGCAGGCAGTAAAAGCCAAGTTAGTGCACCCACAAGTATGAACCACAACTTGTTTGTTTAAGCTGTGATAACTTGACTGTGTGTTTGGGCCCTTAGGCTCTTTAATAGAATTTCTAGCAATGTAGCAGTAATCTAGACTTGGACACTTGGAGTCTGGGATTTCCCAAAGAGCCTCGGTGACTGTGGGAATGGGAAACAGAACCGTGGTTCAACAGAGGGATGAGGAGATGGGAAGGGGTGCAGGCACCTTCTGTGCAAACTACAGGATGCATCTGACTTACATTCTCTTCTTACAGTCAGCTTCTTTAACGTTGACATGAACTTTTCTCTTTCCTACAAAACTGAGAGAGCTCCTGATTACTATGATGCAAGGAAGCTTCT
This sequence comes from Elanus axillaris, assembly GCA_026212715.1. Classification (NCBI taxonomy): domain Eukaryota; kingdom Metazoa; phylum Chordata; class Aves; order Accipitriformes; family Accipitridae; genus Elanus; species Elanus axillaris. The sequence continues at coordinate 15,892,993 of JANZLQ010000040.1, forward strand.
TGAAAACTGGGTGAGTAGCTTTCTTTTCTCATGTATTTCTAGCAAGTATCAGATGATGAGGACAGCTGGTACAGAATGCAAAGCGATGGGACAACACAGAAATGAGTATCCATGTAACAATATTGTGGCATTTCAGAATCATGTTATCCAACGCATTTTTAACAGGATAAAATTAAATTCTGAAGGAAGGGGAAAGTGATGACATTTTGCAAAAATTTTTAGCCATTTTCATCAGGATTTAGAATTTTGATGACAATTCTAAATTTAAAGAGATCTAGATAAAGTATTGATAAATCGAGTTAATGAAAATGTTATTGTTTTCTTTCCAGTTTAGTATCATATTTACTGGAGAAGAATTTGTAGTGACAAACTTTAAAGTCAGGTAAGCCTCTGGCTGTATAGTGGTGTCACCTTGACCCTCTGTTCTTTGAGCAAAATTGCAGCCAGGTTCCAAATACCCATTTCACAACTGACCAGTCCCATGACAAGGGTGTAAACCAAATCCCCAGATCTATACACCTGTGATCATGTGGAACACCCAAATTTTGTTTACTGGGCTCATTCACCTGAAAATATATATCCTGCCTAATGCAAGGCAAGTAGCGGCTGCCAAACTGAGATCTCATCCTTGGCCATGTATATTGGTTCATGACGAAGATGAAACCTTTGCTGCCTCTGCAGTATGTAAGCAATGAGCCAGGTGGGCTGATGTATCTGGTATTCCATTCTAGTAATTCAAAAAGTACAGAAATTGGTACTTGCAGGAGGTGGAAAGTAGGGCAGAGCGCTGGTACCTGCAGGGTTCATTCACATTACTACTGCTGAAGCCCTGTCTCAGAGATTGCATGTGAGTGCTAAGGAATTTAGGGGTCACATCCAACTGCAGAGCGAGAGTCACAGACCCCTGAGGGCTGTCTAGTTTGTATAAGTAGGTACACACTAGCTCTTGCATGGCAGTGTCTAATGAAAGGATATTATAGTTCCAAAACCTTACTCAGAAACAAGTTTGTTGCACAAGACTCCTCTATTTCATACCTTTTAGCCCAATTCAGCTGTATTTGTATCCAAACTGTGAGCAGCTGAGAGGGATATTTAGCAATTCATAAAAGTAGCACTCGTACAGACATGGAGTTTTATCATTTTATGCATATTTCAACTTTCTACTTTCTTCTCTGACTTCCACAGTTACTGCTTGCTTTACAAATGACAATACAGTAACACGCTGCACTGTTTACACAGCATGAAACCAATTCAGAAAACCGTCAGAGAAGTGTGGGTTCCATTTTGGAAGAAGCAGCATTTTTTGTCAGGGTGCTTATCTGTTATAGCACTTGGTCTTAGTGATTTATGTAGATACACTTGTGCTGAATTCAAGATGATGACTCTGCTGCAAGGACTGGCTTATTGTGGCCACAAGATATTTTTTTTAGGCGATAGCAGAATGGGGCACATTACATTTATATGCTTACTATGAAATAATTATTTTATTCTCTTTCGCTTGCAGGGGTAATTACCCACAAAGCAGTGTCTATAAGAGGGCTCACGTATGTAATTTGTTATTTTCTGATTTAAAAACTTACTTTTTCTTGCCTCTGCATAGAGGATATAGTAGCTGCATGGTCTAAATGCTGATACTATTGTGTTTTGTTGAAATTATTGAATATTGACCTTCAATCTGGTAAGTGTACCCCATGTAAATAGTTGGGCTGGAGAGCCACTGTGTCTCAATAGATGTTGTTATGTTCTGTGCACACAAAAGAATGCTGCATGTGCCCAGCACTATTTGCAAGCAGCCTCCTTTGCAATAGCCTTCTGGTGAGCACACTCATTGAGCAGCATTAGATACAGATCCACTCTCCTGTCTGCATGACGCAGCATCAATGCATTATGGCATTCTGTTTTATCCTGATGTACCTCCAGAAGTACTGTGAAACAAAGGCTACTCTAGAGAGTCAGGTCCCAATAACATTTAAAGCAAAAGGCTCTATTTTAATGAGCACACTGAGCTTCTGCTGTTTGCTTTCATTAAAATCCAACTTGCGCCAGTAGATTCTAACTAGCTTCTAACTTCTTGTGTCCTTCCATGTGAACTGAAGATGAAGGTAAAGCAGATGTCACAAAGGTAAGACCCATGGTTATGAACTGGGTTTCCATAGTTCATATTGATTTCATTTTTAGGATGAGGAGGAATTATACTCCTCCTCAGCTGTTTTAAGGAACCTTTGGTTGTATAAAACAGAAAAGCACATGTGGAGTCAGAACCACAGTAATGCTTGACTTCAGGAAATGTATTTCAGCATCCAAGGTTTCCCTCTCGCACCCCATCTCTTGGGATGCTCAAAGTGCTTCCATGGCAAACCAGGAGGTTTGTGCTGTGCCGTAAGAGCTGGCTGTGAGCAGTATCCTTCACTGGGGACAGAACAGTGAGGGGACAGTGCCCAGGAAAGCTGCCAGGATGAATCCTGCACCTCTTCTGCAGGAAATCCAAATTGCCTTCTGAGCTCAGGCCAGAAGAGGAAGGGGAGCTGGATTCCCATCACCTTCAAGGGGTTGCAAATGGTTTACAAAGACCATGCTGAGTGGGGAACAACTGTCTAGAGGCAAGAGTAAGTTGGAAACACTTGAAACATACCAGTCCTAAGGAAATCTCACTCGTTAGCCCTCAGTTAAATTAGAGGTCCATTGAGGTGACCCACCCACAACCGAGAGCTGGTTTCTTGCATCTTTCTGTCATGTCTGAAGCCACTCAAAGAGAGATACAGTCTTTCCAAACCTCCTAAAGTCAGCAAACACAGTTATCCAAAGAATAGCCATTTTGAGGAGAAAAAGCTGGAATCCAGTGGAGACAGTGAAAGCAGTTAGTTAAATCTCAGTTTTCCAGGGAGCCTTGGAGCCACCTCTGTTTGGACACAGGGGTACTCAAGCACCTCATCGTTTTATGACTAGCTCACTCCAAACTTTAAAACATGGTTGAAAAATGCTTACTTGTGACAGAGATTTTCCTTTGCTGAGATAACATGATTAGGAAACCTTTTGAGGTGTTTACCATGAAACTATAAAAAGATTCTTGTACCTGTACTCCCAATAATTTGTACTTTAGAAAGCATTTCCAGTGATAACGTACTAGTGTACGTAAACTGGGGCATTTGGCGACATTTGCCATAGGACTGCACTTACGGTCAGCAAAATACATACATAAACTATCCAACTCAATATAATTTTCAGGGTCACTCCTTAAATTTGTAGCTACTTATAATTGTGAAATGTTACTAATATGGTAGCCTTGTTTATGCATTATATTTCTAGCTACATCTGCAAGGCCATTATAAAGGCTGTATCACTTGAAATACAAGAAGTGCTGAGTCTCAAGATCAAACAGTTTTTGAATGATACTTACAAAGAGGGACCATTATCCTTATACGTGGAACCTGAAGATGTGGTTGTCAAGCCAATAGGTAATACTTCATGAAAACCTCATTGGAAATCCCATGCTTTGTAATTCTGGCTACAAGTAGTTTGTCAAATTTAAATTTTGTTGAAAGGTTAGGCTAGAAAACATCCTTACAAGTAGCAAGACTGACCTTATCTGATGCACAAGCTGTAGAACATCATGCAATGACAGCAAGATCAAAAACTTGCGTTCCAGGCAGATGGAGGTAAACTAAAATCAAATCCTGGTGCCAAGACAGGTCTGAGCACCTTTGCAACGAAGGCAAGGTCAGGCTGATGCAGCTGCAAATCCAGGAGCCCCTGCTCATAGTCAGTGCCCCAGAGCCTCAGTATTGAGGGAGATTGGAGCCAAACACCAAAACCAAACCCACTGCCGACATTTGCTTAATGCCAGTGCATATTGGATCAAGCCTCAAATGGCAAATAATCTCTTTGTTGGTTTGGTTGCAATCTCTATCGCTCCTTAAAATACAGAAGTAAGCCAGGGATAAGAGCTACCAGACTGTACCTGAAATTCAAAACCACATTTTATGCCAAAAACTTACAAGAGATCAGCTGCAGACAATAAAACCACAAGCCTGGAGGAAACACGTTGATGGGATAATGAGGAGCAGTGTGAAAGCACCTTCAGATAGATTAGAGAAGCCTGCAGGATATACTGTCATTAAATATGGTTTGTGATGCTGGGAAACTAATACTTTACCTGAGAACTGACCTTGTCAAACAAAGAGAAAAAGACTGTAGAAGAACAGATGAAGTATTTAAGCAAAATGTTTACTTGCAGCCAGTAAACTTGTAAAATACTCCTATCCAGTCTGCAAATTACAGCTCATTCCCATCGAGAAAGCTACTCCAAAGAACTGCTGTCTCCCTGGGTATCAGGGCGGGTCTTCTTTTTGACTACTAAATCTTTTTAAAGAGCTTTTATGTATTTCTTCCTCAGCATTAATGGATTGTCCAGAAAGCTTTTCACACACGAGAGACAAGGGGAATTATTCCTGGCCGCTAACAAGTCCAGCTACCAAAGCAGTGGTCAGCTGCAGGAAAAACCCTCTGCAGTCTGCTCAAAGGAGTTGGTGAGTGATGAGATCATCTCAGTTTGGTTCTTGCATGGGAAACAGGGGGGAGCACCAGGCTTTGTGTGATGGGGAACCAGACGGTAGTCTTTCACGGCACCCAGCAGTGCCATGCCAAGGAAGATGCAAAGTATACAGGGCCAGTCCAGCACAGGCTGCAGGAAAAGGGAGTGTTGCATCATTTCCATCACCTGCAGCAAGTGCAAGCCTGCAGAGTAGGAAGCTGACTTTCTGCTTGAGCAGGGAGGGGAAACAGATGCACAGTAGCATTTTGTGCCATCCATTCATGGCTCTCTGCCCTTCAGTACCTCCAGGTGCATTTCAGATTGCTCTGGCATTTGGGCTCTTGCTCCAACTCTGCTAAATGAGTGCTAAGTCAGATCTGACTTGCAAGTCAGTTTTCAAAACTGGGCTAATTAATTACGTTCTTAGCTACTTAAATGGGAAATATAGGGGAACATGAATTATTATATATTATATATATTTTTGTAATATTTTGTAATATTTTTAATATTATATATTTTTTCTTGTAACAATGTACACTGTTTTAATGTTTCAGTGCAATTAATATTGAGCTTGAGCAAGCTTTCTGGAAGAAACCAAATATGACTGAATGTAAACTACTGGAAGAACTTCCAAATAATATTTTAGACCTCCATGATATCACAATAACAGAAGGTAAGGCACTAGATACTTCAGTGACACAGTGAATCAAAATTAAAATTATTATACTCAGCTAATGCTTATGTTGGACATCTGAAGAACTGAAGCAACAAGGTTGCTTTAGATGCATCCTACTTATCTGGTCATCTTAAAGTTTTTTTTAATGCAGATGAATTTTGAAGCATCTTCAAAATTCTCTAGCTAGCACTTTGAAGACTTGTCTCAAATCCTACACTCAGATTTAGAACTAAGTAAATAACCAATGAATAATGTAATAGGTTTTGCCTGCCTATACTCTGTTACCACATCAAAGTAGTTCATAATATCTCATACAAAGAAGCACAACTTAGTGTATGGAATAAAAAAATTTGTGCTGTAATTCATATAAGCTATAAGGTGACCTTTACCACCTGTTTATATCTTTTTTAAGCTATGCCAATTAGTGCAAGTTGTTTGAATGGTGAACAAAAACAATACTATAGCTTATCCACCTACTCAGCAGTGGCATCAAATAATAGATCATTGAAAGATATCTGCAGTTGCATACAGTCTGTCTGACTCCCAGGGTGTAAAACTGTTTCTATAAAAAAATTATAGAAGGATGATAAGATGATGAATGGCAAACACAACTTTTCAAACTATACCATTCACAATTTGCTTTTGCTGCTATAGCAGTTATGCAGCATTTGGGGAGAGGGGCAGATCTTGTGTAATTTTGAACTCAAATGCTTGTAAATGTGACCAAAGTTAAAACTAAGTATTATTTACAGATAATCTTTATAATCCAAAAGCAGGTGATAATATTCTTATGAAAAATACAGTGTTTTCTTCCTTTAAAATACAACCTGAGATATCCAGATTTTACTTTGAAGTTTTTGCCACTGTCATTGACAAGTTGAGGGTGTATTGTCTCATTCTTGGGACACAATTTTGTAATACAGCAGAAGCATTATGACCATATGGAAAGAGAGGAGAAGCAGACTAACTTCTTGCTTTAAAATAAAGACATGTAGCTATATAGCTAGACATGTAGCTATATAGCTAGACGTATAGCTATGCCTCATAAATCATCTATACTTTCTTTTTTTCAGAGAATGCACAAGACGTTGTACAGCATATTTTATACCTCTTGCCAGATGCAACACTGCATATGGAAGAATTAGAAATCATTGCAAGTAAAATTTCTGATATTGTAAGGCTTGCAGAGATGAGCATGACACTTGCAGAGACTATATTGTCTATACTAAACTATATTTTGCTGCAAGAAATAGAAGATGAGAACATTAGAAAAATGACCAATAGGTAAGTAAGATAACTTGCCCAGAAGTGGCTTCCTAAGCTAAAATGGCACCATGGAGTAATTCATTCAGTCTATTAAAATACAACCACAAGTGTCAGCAGTTTCTGTACTTGGGTCTGAAGCATGGTTGTGGTTTTTAGCCCTGGAGATTGGTTATTGTGTTGCCAAAGGTACTTTTACCAGAACCAGTTCTGCAGAAGTCACCATCACGGAGTGGTTCTTTATGAGCATCTCAGCCTAGAGGCAGATCAGGGAGACTGCCCGGCTGCCATCTCATCTCAGAGGTGATGTCCACACTTCACAGCAGTGAGGTCTGTTGGCAGGTCAGCCTGGAGACACGTATCTGTTCCAGCACCACGTCAGGCTGGAGTGCTGTACCTGTGCTGATAAAGATTTTTCAAATATAACTATTCAATCTTAGATTTCAAAATCTACATTTAGGATCATATGTCCATTATGTGATTCTCACACATGCTAAAGTTAAGGTTGCTGGATAACTTTAAAATCATCTCTCTCCTTTGAGATCTTAAAGTTAAAAAGTTTTGAGTAATTCAACTACCTGTTTTTGAAAGACCTGGCTTCTGTTGCCGAGCAGCGCACTGTTCAGAAAACTACTGCCAGCCTTTACAAAGGCAAATGCAAGTACAGGGAGCTTACTCGTTTCTGATTTGGGCAAAGGCAGCTTACCCACTTCTCACTGCATGGCCTGAACGTCCAAATGGGAAAGATTATTCTACTTTGCACTGGCAAACCCAATGCTAACCAACAGTTTAAGAGATGCAGCCTTCATCGTATTAAAGTCTTTCAGCATGTCTCATTTTAAAGACTGTGCCTATCTCCAATTTTCTCTCACTTAATGTAAAACAGTATTTTAATAAGAAATATTAAAGTAAATATCAAAAGCAAGAAAAATGAACTTTCCACTTAAGTTCTAGGTGGGGCATAGACTACACAACAGCCCAGTTGTTTGTACTGGACAACTACACATTGCCTTTTCAAACTCAGGAGTCCGCAAGGAGGAGTAGCCAAAAATAGCTTAGAATATCTGCTGGAGAGAAAGCATTGAGTAGCATCGTGATCCTTTTGGCTGTATGCTCTCTCTTCAAAGTCTACTGCACTGCAGTGTGTGGAGTGGGGGCTGTGATAGCTGCCAGCACTCACACCTCTGCCTTCTCAAATAGGCTGTGGGGTTTTTTAAAGTGAAATATCCATTACTTTGAACTCTCCTCCTGTGAAATGTAAGGTTTCAGGGACAAGGATGATATTCTAATAGGCCCCTGGATACCTGATCCTTAATGGAGGTGGAGTTGGTATGTGCAAGTTGTAATAAAAACATCTTTACAGTTTTCACGGACAGGAGAATATTAGGTATTTTAATTTCTCCATAAAACACACCTCAGAAGAGCACAACCATTGTGATGATACCTGACGAGTGCTAGCATGATATCCTCACAAGAGATATTACACTCCTTCTTTCAGGGCTCGGTAGAAATTTTGGATCACAGGTATTTTGAGGACGTTGAACTTTGCAGCTTTAGGGCAGCTGTGGCTGAAAGGATCCCATGGGGGTCCTTGTCTGTCTGGGACCAACAATACATGAAGATAACACCAGACCAAGGAAGGACAGGAAGGTTTTCCTTTAGTCTGTTGGGGCCAGCTGTCATACACATTTTCAATAGAGTATTATCCCTTCTTGCATACTGCTGAATAGCCTTTAGGGTGGCCAAACAAGATATGGAGCTGTCTCTGACTCTCTTAATACCCATGAACATTAAACAACCCTCATTTGCTGCTTCCAGCCTCTTCTCTCTACTTAGGAAAAAAACCTACTGAGAGCAGGAACCAGAAAGCCTGTGAAATGTCCATCCTCAGAGATATTCAGAGCTTTACTGGACAAGATCCTGACAAGTATGCCCTGCCGGAGGGAGGTGGGGAGCTGGAGGACAGACCTCCAGAGGTCCCTTGCAGACTAAATTATTCTGGCTGTGATATTTCACGTGAGGGTACAATTAGATGATTGCAAATAATCAAATCAGCAGGTTTTGTGAGTTACTCCCTTCCAGATGGAATGTAGTATTTGACTGGGTGTGAGTTTTCACTCAGGTCTTCCCAGAACCAACTTATGTTGTCCCTGCGGGAGGGTATCTTCCACCTGCCAGACTTTCAGCCTACTGAAACACGCTAACTCAACTGCTTGCCACCACCTGACCCTGTGCCAGACAAAAAGCCATCTACTCCAAAATGGACCCATTCTGCTCTAGTGATTGCTCCTTGTGATCATAAATCAGAGCAGAGGTTTTTAGCTGATTGTCTCCTGGATGAAGCCAGGAGAACATTTCAAGAGATGTATCTTTTTTTTTTTTTTTCTTGCTGTTTCTCTTGGTAAAGTATCCTGAAGACAACTGAGGAGATAGGCTATAAGGTGACTTACACAGAAAGAAATACGTCGGTCATAACCACTTCCTTGGCTTTGTTGGTGATGCGTCCAGATCCCAGTGTGTTTGGAGGACTGGCCTTTGGCGTTACCTCCTACGACAGAGGCGCGGATCTCAAGGTGAGAGCGAAGTATCACCTCAGGGACCACTGACTAAACCAGACAATCCTCCTGCTATTTTGTACCATTGTGTATTTGACCTGAGGAAGGCAGCTCTGAGCATGTCCTCTCTCTCTCCTGCAGATTGATGTTCAAGAAAACCCTTTCAAAAAGGCCACGGCCTCGGTGTTTTTGCCAAAATCACTTAAGAAATTCCTAGGGATTGAGCACTCTGACCCAGACAAACATTCGAAGATCCAGTTTAAGTTTTTTGGCACTACTTCACTCTTTGTGGTAACTACAACTCCTAACAAACACTAACACGGCAGTAATTGGTTCAGCTGTTCTTAGTGCGTACAAAAGAAAAATCGCAGTAGCGTCATCTGTTCTGGGCACATTTAGCATCAGACTAATGGAGCACTAAGAAATGTGCGGGGAAAATGCACCCAGGCAGCAAAACCTTCTCTGTGGCAATGGTCCTGTGAGAGATGTCTGTAGACCTTAGACTTTTTGTTCATTTTCTGTAGCTGATGTTATTCTAGTACTTCTGTTCTGTAGGAAAAGAACATAGCCTAATCTTCCTCTGATAGTAAGCTCTTACTTAAGGAACATGCATAGTACCTGTCAAATATAATGAAAATAATTTCAAGATTTATGTCTCCATTAAAATAATAGCAGCACTGATACACAGCATTTAGGACTATTCTAGTACTTGCTATGTTTTCTTAACTTGGGGAGGGGGTGGGTGAGTGTAATTTAAAAGGGAGATATTTCTTTTGGTACGATGGAGCATACACTGTGCTGAGCAATGCTTTTCACACAGAAGCAGCATTCACAATTGTGGCTACTGTCTAATGAGCTAAATGATGTACAACTGGATGTTTTGATGTACTGAAACGATTATACAGCTTTCTCAATCCAGCTGGTGCATCTGAAACTGTTCTGCTTCAGCTGATGTGGAGACTCCCCCTGAATTTGCAACTAACTACATTTTCTAATGAAGTAGCAAGTAGCTAAATTACATCAGGCATCCCATGGTGTTTAGCTGATCGCCATTTCCAAGAAATACAATTTTAAAAAATGGAAGCATGGAAGAGCTTGGATTTTTTTTGCATGCATGTATTTTTCCCCTGCAGGATGACAGTTTAATGAAGGAAAGGTTGAATACTTACGTTGTGAGTGCCAGCATTGAAAACGCATCAATTCAGAACCTTAATGAGCCTGTAACTATTACTCTTCAGCACATAGACCAAAATACGGTAGGATGTGTTCATTTCATCAGAGGCATGTTGAAGTAAAGCCTATTTCACTTACCCTTACAATAAACTGAAAACAGGACATATAAGCTTCAAACATTTTTCTGCCTGACCTCTGTGATATATTAACCAAAACATTGACAGACCATACAGATCTTGGTGTTTAATTCCTGCAGGTTAGTAAAGCTTGTGTCTCCACTCTAAATCCATGCTTAGCAGCAAGGAACATTTTCATTGTTGCTTTGTTTTGATCTGGGCAATTTTTTTCAAGGAATAGTTTATTTGCTAAAAAATGGCAGTTTGGGGTTTGACTGAAGTGGCTTGTAGTTTCTCTCAATTCAGCAAATTGTTTTAGTCACCAAAAGGGGTACATTTGAAAAAAAAATCAAAACATTGCATAGATGTTTTTGAAATTAATTTGCTTTGGTTTGTTTTAAAATGATGTTTCAAAACTAAAATCTATCTTAAATTACTTTTGATGGGCATGGGTCAAACTTGTTGACTGGGTTCCACCTTAACATTTTTGTGTTGCAACTCTTTATGGTCCAGCCTCCACACAAATATATTACAAAGCCAGGGCAGAACAAATTAATTCAATAAGAGGAATTTGATTAAAGTTTAAGTTAATGAGAGCTTGAAAATGCTGTTTTTATGGCAATATGCTCTTTCCATTCAGTTCTAGCAAATAATACCTACCCAGAAATTTCATCTAGATATCCCCTCTCTTCCATCATTTTTACTCCACCAGGCCATCTGGCACCTCTCAGATTTTTTTCCTCGACCTTTTAAAAATATCCTAATTAAATATTTAATGAGATATCATCCTAACCTTCATCCTTGGCTCTCTGCCTAATTATATTTGACAGTCTACAGATCACATTTCTTGAGAGCTTATCTGTTGGTGTGGCTTCCTGTAAACTCCGTGCTTTATTAAACTTCATTAATAATAAAAGAAAATGAATCTGTGCCTTGGGAAAGTTTGCTGCAGCATTATGAGTAATAAACTAGAACGTCCCCAAGGGAAAACATTGCATTGAATACTCATTTAAATATGTTCAGCTGTTTGCAATATGCAGACAAGCTTTGTTTTCTCTTAGGTGTCTTCCTTGCCTGGTTTCAGAGACACTGAAATTCTAAACCAAAGGTTTTCTTGTGTTGAGAATTTTTTTTTAATTGTACAAAATCTCAGGTTGTTATTCTAGGTCTTAGTCATAACTTTTGAATTTCACCAGTAATTCGGTATGACATCTCAGATACCACATGAAGCTAATGAGATCAGACACAGGAATCAGTCTAAGCTGGAGAACTTGTCAGATTTTCTGCTGTCCTTAAAAGATAATACATGGTACAGAAAGACTGGGAAAACTGGGAAAATCACAGACTCCTGGGATTTCCCTTGGTAAAGGGGCAGGTGAAACTTGGGACCCTCCACTGGTTTTCAGTGCCATGGACGAGATGGCCAATATTCCAGCTGGTTTCCAGTGACCAAGTGTCCAACTGCTCCTGAACTGCTGGCGTCTCCTGTGACCTACAGACCCTCTGCAGCACCACCATACAAACAGTCACAGAGATCAGTGGGCTTTCAGCACAGAGGACATAAAATCAACCTGCCGTAGTTATAAACTCTGATTACAGGCAAGATGCACCATCTGCAAGTGCAGGCAGTGTACAGACGTACTGAATAAATGTCACAGCCTCTTTTTTCTCTGCTTGCAGGATAATGCAGCCGTGCACTGCGTCTTTTGGGACTTTTGGAAGAACAGTAAGTGTTATTTACAGAGCTTCCACACTTGCTCTGTCACCAGCCTCACAGTGCCTTTGGCTCCTTGACATTGTAGCTTGAAACTTTGAGGCTGTCCTGTTGAGTCTGTTGCTGGTTTCCATTGACAGATACCTTAGTAATCAGTGTTGCTACCAGGGGATACGTGTCCAGCATTGCACAATGGTGCATCTACATGAATAAGAAGACAGTGTAAGAAAAAAGCAGAAATGCAATGAAACGACAGATGACTTCTCAGAGTTACTTCAGGGAAGTCAGTGGGGGCTTTGCTGTGGTCAGGACTTGAATATGACTCAGAGAGTCAACAGACACAGAAAGAGAAGAGTATATGGGGTTAACTCGGAATGCGTGGGAGAGGTTTTCCTCCACAATTATTGTTGTTAGAATATATATATATATATATTTTAAATCAGAAGATTAGCTTCTGAATATGTCATACATGCCACATAAATAGTATCAGAAATTTAATCTTACCAGGGAAGATCTGGCTTTTTCAGTGCTGCACTCTGCCTAAACAAATCATCTGCCCTGTAAATATTTCTTGCCTTCTGTGTTTCCACACCCTGCAGTGTCATCTAGTCCAGCACACTTTCCTTACCTTCCTGCTTTCTCTGTGTGCAGGCATGTAAATGACTTTAAATATTTCTTCATTCCACCAAAGGCTTTCATCCAAGTTTTGAGGTTCTCAGGCAACTATGTAAGATGTGTTCCTGTGTGAAATCTCACTTGTGTGCTGCTAAATGACCCTGCAATCTGTACTAACTTGAGCTCATATTCACACATTCTGCGTGCTGCAGAGCTATAAATGACTGAGCATGACTAACTCTGCTTAAAAATCTCTTTTTTCTCTATTACACAGATGGACTGGGTGGTTGGAATACATCAGGGTGTGAAATGGAATATACAGATATGAATTACACAATCTGTTTTTGTAACCATCTTACCCATTTTGGAGTCCTACTGGTAAGTACTCCATGAATCATCTCCAAAAAAGTCCCATGGCACTAAACAAAGTCATCGCTAGTTTTGGGGAGAGATGGGAGATTCATATCTATACAACCTGTTATATAGCTGCAATTTTGCCAAAATCAGTAATAACAAACAAAACAGTTATAATAATTTTAATGGTATGAAGTCCTCTAAATGTCACTTGCTTCAAGGCAAATTCATTTTACAGATGTAGTTTGTACTTTTTTGCAATGTAACTTAATCAATGTTAATGTGTTATTTGCTGCGTTGGAAATACTGTGTTAAATTTACTACCTGCCAGTGGCAACTAATGACATCATTACATCTTTCTGAAAGTTTTATCTACACTCCGTCAGAAAGGGAAATTTAATATAAATATGGGAGATGTCATTAACTATCGTCTCTTATTTCTCTGTAATACTGAGAACACTGGCTCTAGAAGCTGAATGTCAAAAAATGAGATTACTGCTTGAGAACGGGCTGCAACAAATGCGAAGTGTTAGGCAAATTCAAAGCAAACTGAGTAGCTTAGAGTTGTCTAATCCCAGTAGGATACGACCCACACGATGGGTGGGGTAAGGGCATCCCTTTGCCTTCAGATGCTCGCCCAGCTTCCCCTAGAGGTCAGCATTACCCTGCTCCACGAGAGGCACCCAAGCCCTCCCTGGCAGTAAAAACGTGACTTCCACAGGAATTTCGACGTCACGGATTTCAGGCAACTTGCTAAAGTTTCCATTCAAGCAGAGAGAATTCAGTCTGATTTTAAGATCACACCTCTTCTGCACTGCCACTTTAGTAATCAGCGCAGTTACAGGTATTTAACAGCACCGTCGATTGTACGTCAGGGGTGTAGGCTACTGGTCTAAGGTTTGAAGTTTCACCAAACAGCAGAGACACTGTGGCAGGGAACAGCAAAATCCTCTCAATATTACTTCTGGCAGTAGCTGTGGAGGAGCAGGGCCCAGCCTCCCAGCTGATTTTTGCAGAGGGATGCTTTCTGGATACAGAGATTCCTCCCACGCTCCAAGACTTTTAGCAGGTCTTTGCAGTTCCCAAGCGTGGCAGCTGCCATTGAAACAAAGTGGAGTTTCTCCTACAAACTGAGCTCCCAGTGGAATAATTTTGGCAAGATCCGGGAGTCCTTCTTGAATTTGTGGTTTCTGAAGTACAGCTTTTCTAGCTTCACAACTTATTACTGGATACTTTAAATACTGTGTATTTTAACTAGTTTGGATATTCTGTAGGACTATACAACAAGAAACACATAAAAATATTAATGGGAACCCTCCAAACGTAGCAGTAAGCAGAACAGAAATTGATTTCTTTATCAATGTGAAAATGTGGAAAGCAATTTTCTTTGTTATGGCAAACAACTGTGATTCTTTATTTTGTAATATAGGACTTGTCCCGGACAGAGATAGATATCGCACATGATCGTATATTAACTCTGATAAGCTATGCAGGATGTGGTGCTTCTTCCCTTTTTTTGGGTATAACACTGGTGACATATCTAGCACTTGAGTAAGTCTGATCCTTTTTCTTTTATTGCTTTTAATATGTTAGCAATAATGAATTTGCAGCAACCATCAGAATATCTGCCATATTTGATGCTGTGATGCATAGGAGGGAAAACTGAGACCTGACAGTACAAATATTGCTTTATTTTGACCTGTGACTGTGGTGAAATAAGAGGGATTCAAATACTAATGCTTCAATACAAGCACTAGTCTGAACTGTTCAGCAACTTCTATATTCCTAAATTTCTGTCATTTCATAGATTTACTCATGGACATGGGTAAGATATCATGTCAAGAATCTGGAATATAGACTATACATTGGATTATATCAGCAATCTGGAATATACCCTGTATATAGACTATACATTGGATGATATCAACAGTAAAATAGGGAAACTTTTCTCTTCTCTTGCTCTTGGTCTTTCTGGTGTTTTGTCCTTTTGGAGAGGTTTTGTTTTATACTGTATGTGCCAGTAGCTCCTGACATGATGGGGTCCTAGACTTAGGTAACTGTTGTCCTTTTGGATAGGTTTTGTTTTATACTGTATGTGCCAGTAGCTCCTGATATGATGGGGTCCTAGACTTAGGTAACTGTGGGTGCTTTCATAATCCAGTAATACTGCAATAACAGTAATATTAGATGCAGTAGTAAAAAGATGATGTTAAGTCCATCTCTCCTCCACCAAGTGTGAAAAACCTAGCAGATCTCCACATATATAGAAGCTCTGCTTTTTCAGGCTGGGAGATCTGCTTCAAAACCACACTAGTGATGTAAAACACTAATGTAGACACAACTTATACCACAAGAAGTCAATTTATAATATGACAAATACACCTTTGTGCTACTTTGTATTAGCGAATGCACCCAGCACAACTCGTGCAATGATAACCTTGTGGACTTTCCCCTTCTTTTTAGAAAGCTGCGGAGAGACAACCCTTCAAAAATCCTGCTTAATCTTTGTGCCGCACTGCTGATGCTGAACATGGTCTTCCTAACCAATTCCTGGCTGTCCTCGTTCAACCAGCCAGGTTTCTGTATCACTGTGGCCGTGCTCCTTCACTATTTCCTTCTCGCAGCTTTCACGTGGATGTGCCTGGAGTCTGTTCACTTCTACCTGGCTCTTGTCAAAGTTTTCAATATTTATGTCCCAAAGTACATCCTAAAATGCTGTATTGCTGGCTGGGGTAAGCAAGTGATTTCTTCTCCACTTCTGTGCTTGTAAGCTTCTCCAAGATAGGAGCATATCTGCAAAAGTAAGTTAGGACACTGAGCTAGTAGAAACATGGTGTACACCCTGAGCCATAAGGATGGATTTCTTCGCCCAGGCAGGTTCAGCTTAAGCTTCTTCTGCCCAGGGAGACGTTAGCAGAAAGTGCCTCTTGCTCCCTGCACAGAGTCATATGCAAGGAACAGTGACAGTGGGCGTAAGGAACTGCTTTCCCTACCCCTCCTGCTCTTTACAGGAATGATTTATCATGGTATCCCATGTCAGTGGGTGTGCCTGAGGAGGTGTGAGCTGCCCACAGCCTTCACCCCTGCACTGGTGATGCTGAGGTGATTTTGATCTCCTTCTGCAGGCCTCGTGTCCTTACCTGACATTCTATGTGCGGTTCCCCGAGGGGGATGGGTTTGGCTTTCATTCATAGCTCTCCTCAGGACTTCACTGATTCACCTTTCCTCCAAGCACTGAGCATCAGACTTGTTTGGGAGAAACATAACAAAAAGGACCCAAAATGCTGGCTCAGCTGTTAGAAAAGGTGTTACCAGAGGCACTGACCCAGAGCAGAATTTGGTCTGTATCTTTTGGGTCGCCGTTAAATGCTGTTTTAAAGGGGTTTTTTAGGCTTTTGAATAGCATGCAGCGTATCACCTTAGATCTGATGTCGCACATAATTGTTCTCAGGGGCAGCCATCCATGATGGTGGTGTCGGCAGCAGCTGTTCTCAACAGAAAAGCCAGAACTGAAAGAAATATGGGAAATGAGTGGAAGGGAAGACTTATAAAACACTGTCTGAAAAACGTCTGTCTCTATCAGATCTTATCACAAAATGCTGTGGCCTGCTTGTCTTTTGACACTCTGCTTTTTGTAATAATCAGTTGGGTTTATTTTACCAGATTGGATCCCTTCTGGAGATGTTTGAACACTCACAAACATTTTGCAAACACAGATATTTTTATGCCTACTCATCTGTAATTTACATAAATAAGGAGATTAAACCTGCTATGCCACACATTTAATTATACTCATTTCAGAGGAGCTTTAGGGGTAGAGTTTCAGAGGTTATCTGACATCTTTCCATATTCTCCATTTTTTCTTTTTAATCTAAATATTTCTCTTTTTTTTCCCTCCATATTAGGAATACCAGCTATTGTAATTACTATTGTGCTTATTATAAATAAAGACTTCTATGGCAATGGATCACATTCTGAGAGCAATCCCTTCAGCAATTTGTAAGTATAATACTTTAAGCTTTTCAATGGTCACCAGGGTATTTTAAAGATACAAGAAATAATGAGAAGGCAACTTGTCTCTTGCTTTTGCCTTTTCTCCCCCATCTTTTAGTGCTTCTGGTTCATTGGATCATTTTGGATATATGGCTACTACATGGAGTAACTCTCACATCAGTGGACTGGGCTTAAGGACAGGGAGGGCTTCTGCCAGTCAACTCCATTTTTACTTTCTGGAAAATCTCTTTCTTTATTAACTCAGTCTGATGGGACATTCGTATATGCTCCTGGATGTTCTAGATTTCTGGTAAAACCTAAAAGCAGAGTAATTGCTCTAGTATTTTGCACGTTTGCGTCTGTTTTTTTTTAAAGTCAGTTCACATTACTGTCTCTTCATCATTTCAAATTCTTTTATTTAAATCATCTCAACCTCCTCTTTTCCAATGGGAAAACATGGCATTCTTTCATCCTTTTTTAAAAGGGTTTTATAGCAAAGAATGCTTTCATTTTTTCACCTGCTTTATGTATATCACAATCTGATCACTTGTTGGTGAAGATTACCTGGAATATTTGAGTTCTATCCCATCAGAGAGGCAACACACACCCATGACACCTCAGAGGGAAAACTGTTACTTTAGCAAAAAGGCAGTAAAACTCACTAATTTATGTGAGAGGAAAAGCTAACCGGTGCTCATCTCTGTCCTATACTATTATTTTGACTCCTAATTAAGTCATTTTTAACTTGGTTTTCCTAAGGCAGTGTGTGTGCGCACATACACATTATTGAGTTGTGAGACAATTGTCAGGTTTATCTGAATTTAGCAGAAATATTAAAGTCTCAAAGTTATTGTATTTCTATAACATCCATAAAAAAGTCAAGTGGAGATATTCTATGAATGTCATCATTGGGGGAAAGTAATGGGCATTAGGGAATGCCCCTTACTAGCTATTGGAGAACCATACAGGACATTTATTTTGGAAACCAGGCTTCATTAGTTTCACTGCTCACAAAACTCCTTATTGAATACATACCTCCCTTTCTTGCAGTTGCTGGATTCAGGAGAATATAGTGTTCTACATCTCCGTTGTGGCCTACATCTTCTTAATATTTTTGACAAATACAGCCATGTTCATTACTGTTCTCCTTCAAATCCACACCGTGAAAACAAGGACACAAAAGAGATCCAGATTCTGGAAAAAGGGTTTTCTTCAAGACCTCAGAAGTGCATTCAGTTTGATGTTCCTTTTGGGCTTAACTTGGGGCTTTGTCTTTTTTGCCTGGGGAGCAGTAAGGATATTTTTCTTGTATCTCTTCAGCATTTTTAACACCTTGCAAGGTAATTTCTGAATGGAGTACTGCTACAGATACAGCAATTTACGGCCACGGAATAGAAATAAATTTCTAGCATCATGTAATTCAAGCATGGGGGAAGAGAAGTGCTCGTATAGCTTTTGTGTTACAGTGTTTAGCTATTTTAATAGGAAAGCTCCATTGCACTGGGATGATAGTGTTGTTTAGACAGCGTTGCTGTGATAGATATACTATTAAGGACACGAATTCATGCCTTTGAAACATGGGTCTCAATAAATGCATCTTTTTAGGACCTGGCACAATCCTTTTCATCTGGGCATAAAAATAACTCTACAGTGACTTGCAGATTATTCTTATACCAAATCTGCAGAAAGCGCTTCCCATTACCCTTTCATATGAACAAAGGACTCAATGCAATTCCGGGCCAACCTGATGCTGGCCCAGGGACCAGCTCTCTGCCCGTACATGACATACTGGTAACTGAGTGGCATACAAAAAGTTTAGAAAAGGAACAGCAGGTTGGAGAATCCACGAAAACCTGCGAATTTCTCTTCTTACTTCTTTAGGGTTCTTTATCTTTGTGTTTCACTGCCTAATGAAGGAAGAAGTAGTGAAACAGTGCCGACTACACTTTTGCTGGGGAAGATTTCGTCTGAGTAATTATTCTGGTAAGCATTGAGGGGTTTTGTTTAGCTTGACTCATAAGTCTTCATCTGCTACTGGTGTCACGTTTGCTCCACATTGAGAAATAAGGCTCCCCTCAATAGCCTTTCTGCATTGCATTGGATAATTGTTCTTTAATAGGTCTTTATCTTCTTCCATTAACTGTTTATATGATAAGATGATGGGGTGACAGCATGCAGTAAAAAAAATGTAGATTTCCATAAAATATTTCAGCTTGGTCCCTGATTCTCATCTCACATACCATTCAGTATTCTCTTATGTGAGCTATGGTTTTGGTGGCCTTCCAGTCTTCATACAGCCAAGATTCAGAAATTTATGCAGGATATTGGACATAATAGTAGCTATTTTTTATGTGCAGGACCTGGGTTTGCTCAGCCTGGGAAGGAGAAGGGAGATGTAATTACTGTCTTTGGCTATCTGAGGGGTGGTTATAGAGAAGAGACAGACTCTTCTCAGAGGTGCACAGCAAGAAGAGAAGAGGCAATGGACACAAGTCACAGCTACAGAAATTCCCATTATTTATAAGGAAACATGTTTTTTCACAATGAGGGTAGTTAAATAGGTGACAGTGGCCCAGAAAGGCAGTGGAAAGAGTCTCTCTCCTTGGAGAGTCAAAATTCAGCTGGACAGGTGTCTGACCAAACTGATCCAACTCTGGGCAGGAGGTTGGAGTGGAGACCCCCAAACATCCCTTCCAACCTAAATTATTCTAAGACTCTGCTATCTACCAGCTCAGCACAAAATAACATAGGCTGTGGCTTATTCTGAGTTACCCCTGTGATGTTGATTTTTCACAGAAATGTGGAAGGATTTAATAACTTCAGTACATGTGTCTATCAAAATTAGTTGACATTATGAACAGGTATAACAAAGGAGAAGCTAAATCAGTTGGTTTAGCTTTTTCAGGAAACCATACTAAAATTCCTGTATTAACACACATGTTCTGTACACAGCAGTCTTGTGCATGGTGTGCTGCTGAGGAATATGTAGCTTTCCATTTGCAGAGGGGGGATTCAGCAAGAATGCTCTCAGTAGCACATAGAGTATTCTCCCTTGAGCATGAGCCAGCTCGATGCTGTATGATACGATAAGGGTAAGGCTGCCATTCCTCTCCTTTGTGTACCACTTGTCTTCTTCCATATGACCTTACCCAAATTAGTATTACTAGATTAGGTCCTCAAAGGGGAAATAGAGGACTGAATTGCTGGTATCCAGCCCCACCTGCACGAGTGTGACAGAGCTAGTGTAAAAACTAACAGCAGGAATTGTGCATTGTGCTTCACAGAAACCCATGGCTTCAGGGCAGGTACAAGGATGGCACAAGAAGCAAGCACAGATGTTTCTCCTCCCTGGTCTCTAGTAGTTTGAGATGTGACACCCATACAGATTTTTATTCCTGTGCATTCCACTCTCTGATTTCAGACTGGAGTGGGTCAGGTGCAACTCCTGGATCTACACCAAGGCACTTAAACCACAGATCACTGTCCCAGGCTTTGTGGAGTCTAAATTCTAATGGAACAAGTTCAACTTTCAATGGTTCAGATTTCCTTCCCAGGACTTCTCCGGATATAAGTTTTAGGATTGGTAAGAAAAACAGTATACACTGCATAGACTAGAATGCAGTAGGTTCCATGTGGTGACTGTCAAAACCCAAGCAATGGAATTACATAGGAAACCTTTCACTGCTTTGTCTGTGTCAGACTTCAGTTTGGGGTAAATGGCTACATTACAAATGGCTTTTGCTGTACTAAAGAAAGTAAGAAAGCACTTAAGAACCTGGTATGGCTCTTCTCCAAAAGGAAGGGAACTCTCTGCACTCAGCTTCTACCTGAGGCACTTAAGAGATATTGTACCCTGGGCCAGCTGGCTCTCATTCTCATGGGACCTACTTCCAGTTAGTGAGCACTATAGTCTATTGCATATATTCCCAAAAGAGCAAAGATCTTGAGGGTTACAGAAAGCTGAACAGGACCTGCTGTGAGCCTGTTTAATCCAGAAGAATCCCAGCAGGAGGTTTTGCCTTCCAAGACGGAGATATTGTTGCAGACCCCTATTTTGAAAAAGGAATGCCTTTAGAGGAATTGTGACATAAGCGCCAAAGATTCCTAGTTGGTTTTGGAAACATGCTGATTTCTGTTATTTCCCCAAAGACCTTAAATCAGTGAGTTCTGCATAGACAGGTTTCTTTCTAAATATATTAACCCGAATTATTATAATGGAAAATTTTCCCTAATTCTTTTCCATAGCTGAAGTTCATTATAACCCCAGTGCTGTACCTCCAGAAGATGCTGAGACCAAACATCGTTGTTCACAAAGAATACTACCCATGGATTCAGGGCTGCACTATCCACTGAAAGCAAGATTTTTTCACTGATACTGAATTTGTTTTCTTCTGATTACCTAATGATGGTTCTCTTTTGTGGCATGTAGAAATAAACATTGATCTAAATAATTACTTCTAATGCACAATTATCACTCTGAACACAATTATGGAGCTAAACCATCCCATGATTCAACTCGCTAAGTTTCAGTGGAGTGGCAGTACTGACCACATAAGGATTTGGTCCCCCTGTGTTTCCAAGATTAGCCCTCATGTTCAACAGAGACTGGAAACATGCTCTTCTTCATCATTAGCCCTTCTCATAGTTTGTCCTCTTTTTTTTTCTCTTTACACCCTTCTGCCATACCTCTGCTCCCTTCTTCATCTGATACTTATCCTCAGAACCTAATATGAATAACATTGAGTTTCAAGTCATATTTCTGAGCCTGTTGGCTGACTGTCTCAGGCATGGATGTCAAGGCTCCTCAATAAGTATCTTTCATTACTTTTTCGGAGACAGACTTTGATCAACTTATAAATTAAGAAATTGGACTCAGCTTTCCAAGATGTTCCTTTCAGTTGCATGTTTTTATTTTCAGACATGCTGGCATTGTTAACTTGGATTTAGATCTCTAAAGATATATACGAATGTGTTTAAATGTTTGAAAATGTTGCCCAGTACCTTCAAATGGACTGTGGAGACAAGAAAAATTGAAATTCCCACCTCTAATTGGTATCCATGTGTACAGTACAGGTTTCAGATTACCCTTCCTGCAAAAAAATCCCTAAACCAACCCCAGAACAATAGCAGACAAAATCCTAACATCTTTGGAGGTAGCGATTAAGAAGTTTGTCCTTTAGTAATACTTTGCTGTGAATACAGCAGGAGGTAAACTCCATTTCATAACATCCCCAGAGACACTTAACTAAAGAGGGGCTTTCCTTCAGCAAATGTGTTTGAAATGGTAACTTGTCCGCTCAACCAAATCCTAGTTTCAGTTTTGAATGCCTTTCTCTGTATCATTCAAGTGAAGATTTTTCGATGATTGCTAATATAGTAAAATACTAACCTGTACAGATGACAGAGAAGTAAAAAAATATAAAGGAGCAATGTCTTAGAGCTGGTATGTATGATAGCAAATACAAAAGGTTCTTTTATTCTGCGAATAACTCCCACACAGCAATTAGTGGAAAAAGATGAGTATTTCAAAGTACAGTAGCTACAGCCAGCCTACTTGAAATTAAACAGATCACCTTCACTTCCTTGGCTTTCTGGGAGAAATGTTAGCATTAAAAACATGCAAATGAGTTCCACCTTGTACCCACTTGTTTCTAACTTGAAATTGCTTTCAATGACAAAGAAATTTAATATAAAATACAGTTAAGTATGACACTTGAACCATCATCCTCTGCCTGTATTCTTTATTTTCATTAGTAAACTCTTTGTTCCACAATGTGCTGCCAAATACAAGTTTTCCCTGCTTTGCAATGAGACGCAGGACATATGTGCCATGGTGCTGCATGCTAAAGCTGTGCCTGACTCCTCCTGCACCCCTAACCTAGCTGCTGCACACCCCAGGGACGTCCTGTGAGGGCCAGGAAAGAAGCTCCGGAGGTCTTCGGAGGAACAAGAGCTTTAGTGCTCCCCTGAGTCCTTTTCATACCAGTTTGTCTCTGCTATGATATCGGTAAGCCTAGGTGGATGGACAGTCTGACACTATTTCCTTTTCTACTATCCTGCTTTGACCCTCACTGTCCTCCTTCATGCAGTAATTCCTTCTGCATATACTTTATAGGACAGAAGGTAATAGGCTTAAATTTAGACTAGGCATTATGTAACAGTTTCTAATTTTAAGGAATAAGTGGTCTAGAGTGCAAATGGAATCGCCATCATTGCAGTCTTAAAAATACTCATAGTGGTAAGACAAATACCTGACAGAATTGGTGTAAGTAAAGTTGATTTTGCCTTAAGGCAAAGGATGGACTGGAAGACCTGTTGAAAGTCCTCCCAACTCTATTTTCTATTACTCTAATTTAAAATAGAAAGGCAGCAAAAGAGGATCAATACGAGAACAACATGAGATTGGCCTTGTCTCCTGCATACTGTAATTGTTTTATTACATTCCTGATACAAGACGAAATGTACCTTGATTTTCTAAAGTTTTTGCTAAACAACACCCTTATAGCATTATTAAATGATTAGGAGCAGCAAAGATTTGGATAAAAGCTGGACAAGCAGTGAGAAAAGTGCTGGAAATCTTAAGACTTTTCAGGCTATTGAGAAATGGCTGGAAATGCCATTTTTGGGGCAGATCTGTCAGCATTTTTCCTGCTTTGGAGGTGTAACAGTGGGAAGAAGAGCAAGCTGCACAGCATGGAGTGATGTCAGGTCTCCATTCTTGCTATTGATTTTTTTTCTATTAAAAAAGCAAAATTTGGAAGTAAATTTTTAAAAACCTGTCAACTTGCTTATGTAAAATGCAAAGCGCTATTTGTTCTGGGAAGGCGGTTAGCTCACTTCCACTCTCCATCATATGCCTAATGGCTTTTCCAGCTAAACAGTGTATCATTTATGTTTCAAGCATGGCATTGTTTAGGTTGTCAGAGAGAATGAAGATGTATAATTTTCCTTGGGCTGAAATAATATCTTCTGTGCTGGCACCACTACATTTGCGCTTCTCCAACGTATCTATGCTGACATTCTGTCACAGAATTGTGCACTGATGGTTTTCACAGGGAGAGGACATGCACAAAGACAAATCTAATAAAAAACTGCTATGCACTTCTGATTCAAATCCTAATAACTTTAAGTGATGGGAACAGCTTCCACAGCTCTGGCTTGAATGTGACCTGACAGGCAGCAGCGCATTACCAATACAAACGCATCCTCCTCCCCACGGTTTTGATTGTATCAGTTGAGTCTGCTCGCTCTCTAAGAAAGCAGCAATCTGAAAGCTCCTTTGATTTCTAAGTCATTCTCATTTACTCCTAGGTTGCTTATTTTTAGTGATACATACACCAGGAAATGTGTGCTCTGTTTTAAACTAATAAAAGAAGGATTTCTGAAAGTATATTTATCTATGAAGACAATTATTTGATGTCAGATCTCAGTGGGTTGTTAACAATTGGTTAGATGATGCAAAAGAAATAAAAAATGAGAGTAAAATCACTGCAGCAGCTCTGGTGACTCAGGCAAAACCCTCCCCGCTCCCATCCTGCTATTTAGACCGGCACAAAACTTCACCGCCCTCTGTACCAGCTAAGTCAGTGGATGCAGATCCAAGGTCTAGGCAGCTCACTCAAGGGTCCCTGGAGATTTTTTCATGTCTCCGCATGGACAAGTGGCTAAAGCTGCCTTCTAGCTCAGTGTATGTACAGCGCTTTGATAACCATGTGATAGATAAATATTACATAGAATGACAGTTAAAGGTCAGTACAGCTTGTTTAAGTTTTCTTCTGACAGTTTATGAATCTACAGTAGTGGTTAGCAATACAGGTGAGCAATACTTACACCCAAGATGTGTAATTCTTTCTAAATTTAGCAGGCAGTTATTATTGGGACAATGAAAGAAATGTCATTATGGGAAATGACTTGAGATTAAAAATCAAAATACTGGGAGGATAATTACCTATTGCGCAAGATGATTATTAAGTCTTAATGCACAATACTCTGTGCTTTTAGGTGTCAGAAAGTATTTAGCATGTAATGGCACTCTAATGGTTCTAAATTAAATGTATCATTGAGAGTTTCAAGGATGCCCAAAAGAATTATACTTCTTATATTACTTCATTTCCTGATTGTTTCTGTAACAGAAGAAATTCAAGGATACATTCCAGTGTTTATTTTCTCTCTTTTCTGAGAAATGACACCAGTATTTCCCTGGCCATTCCCATAACGAAACTGGCTGAGGAAACTCTTGGAAAAGGAGGCTAGTCTGGATTTAGACATTGTAACAAAGTAAGAAGCTATTTTCCTAGATTTTAACCAAGAAGATATCCCTCTTGTTGCCGTATCACTGAATGCTGCTCCTGGCAGCTCATCTGAACTGACCTTCTGTCTCACCTTCGTAACACTGAGGGCTGGGTTTGTGTTATTTTTGCTCCTAGACATGCTAGTAAGTCTTGTGGTATTTGGAAGTGTAACTGGATAGCTCATCTTCAGTTCCAGAAAACAGGGACGCAGTTCCAATCAAACATTATTGCAGGATTTGATGCCCTAAGTCTCAGTGCCTGCACAGCTCCCTCAGCCCTTGGTGTAGAATCAACTCCATACAGGTAATAGGGAGATAAAACCAGTGATAAACTAAATGTATTTTTCTCCTAAATGCATAGTCACTGACAATGAATGGTTACACTTTGCTGTGAATGTGACAAAGCCAAGGAAATTGTCATTAAAGTATCCTTAAAAGATATTTTCCCTTTTAATAGCTCAGTAGTTGTTTTTTCTCCAAATGCTGAGGACATTGGGCAATGGTAAACAATCAAAATACAGGGTAGAGAAGATGTTCCCACTTAGTGGTGAAAAACATCAGATTGACAGACACTGAAACCAAGCTCTTGTGCTCACAAGTGAAGAAATCCAGTGCGGACAGAGCCTTACGCAACCTCCCTCCCCATTGCTTCACACTCGTACCTCCAAAATGGATGCCTGGCAAGATGGGGAGGTGATGTTCTCTCTATTTTGGAATGGACTCAGATGTAGTGCACGGAAATTACTCATTCCCATTCTCGCAGTAGGAACTGGAAACAGCCCTGGATGTGTTAGTGTGATGGGTTGACCCTGGCTGGACGCCAGGTGCCCACCAAAGCCGCTCTATCACTCCCCCTCCACAGTTGGACAGGGGGGGAGAAAATATAACAACAGGCTC
>JANZLQ010000040.1:15919269-15934318 GCA_026212715.1 Elanus axillaris
TACCAATGCAGAACACAGCACTATGAGGGCTGCTATGGGGAGAATTAATTCCATCTCAGCCAGACCCAATACAGTTAGTAATTTGCTCTAAACATGGACCGCTGTCTCTGACATCGACACTCGCTCTGGGTGTGCATTCAGGCCTTCCCATTCAGTACTTGCCTGCCTGAACACTAGAAAATGGATTGGGAACGGTTACAGAAGTCATACAGCCTATGAAATAGCTGTCAGATAAAAGCTTCATTCTTACTATTGACATGAGTCATGATAGTCTTTGCGCCCTCATCTTGCCATTATTTGTCATGCTATCAGCAATTTCAATTTAAAGAGAAGACACTAAAGCTGCAATATAGATTCAAGTCAGAACCAAGGCAATTATGCATATCCAACCCTGAGAAAGTTGTCTCTAGAGCAGGGACTCCTTTTCCCAACACAAAGGTGGCAAAGCCAGTTCAGAAAACACTAGGAAGAAAAAGGTATTTCAGATAATATCATTCTAGTTATAACTGCAGAGTCTAACTTATAATCTAGAGTTGTTAAAGGACTCCAGGTTAGGACTTCTTAATGGAGGAGCAAAAAGCTTTCCTTCATCTTTATGTCAAAAGAAGATGACCTAAAAGGAAGGCTACTGAGATTTGCAGGAAGGGAAAGACTTACATTGATCCGAGCAGAATACTAGACTTCAAATCAGTTTTCTACCTCCAGGGAGGAGTAAGAGGAACGTGCCTGTGGTAACCCAATGGCAGAGCCCTGCTCTGCGCTGAACAGTCTGGGCACGTGGATAGCCATCAGGCTCATCTGTAGAAGAGATCTTAATCTGAGAAAAGCTTTTTATAAGAGAGGATGCCACAACAGAGTCTACCAAAATTCAGGATTAGGATAGACAAGCTGTTCGGTATCTCTCTGCCATTAACACTCGAAGAATATAAACGTCAGTTCACTCGGTGGAGAGACAGAAAGATACATCAGCCAGCAATAAACAGATGGCGAAATTGCTAGGAGAGACAATCAAAGCAAGGGTCGAAATGAGTTTGAGACGTAAAAGAAGAATTAACACAACTAAATAGTTCTGTGCAGAAATGATACAAATAATGACCTAAGAAAGTGAGTTAAAATAATCCTAAAAAACCCAGGCTAGCTAATATAGCTGTAGTTCAGTGTGTATCAGTTTCATGTTCCTAGCACTCTAGCTACAAAGAATTTTGACATATTTGTATATATAATAATCAGTGCAGCATGACCAATGTATACTGAAATAACAAAAATATGCTATGCAAAATAATTACAATTTTGGAAAATCAATTTCTTTAATGGCAGTTAAAGATTTTTGCTGTTTTCTCCATATTTTAGTTTGGTGTAGAGCAAATGGTTCTGAAAGATTTTTCTGAGTGGGTGACACTATGCAGCACATGGAAATGACTTAAGTCAGCAGTCACACTGCATTAAAACAGAAAATTTGCATTAAAAATACAGCTAAATTATATACTCTTGGGTATTTTACTAGTTTTGGGGTTGTTTTTTCAGCATGGAGTTCAAAAGGAACATTCATTTTTCTGTGAAGCCTGGTACTTGAAACAATAGCCAGAATTACCCAAATTGCTTTTCTCTTCGCACTAGAAGACAGAGCTCTAAAATAACGCCTTAGAGTTGTTTACTGTTTGGAATAATGACGCCATTCTCTTCCTTTTCAGCTGGATTTGCACAACTGAAAGCTACTGGAATCTGTGTTAAAAACATGGTGTGTTGTCTCCTGCCTGGTTTCTACCCATGACACTAATGAAGAGCACACAAAATTGATGAACAGAAACACTGAAATTCTACCATCATAAACAAATTGCATATTTGATGTTTATGATCTGTCCTTCAGGCTTTTCTTGGGTGTAGAGAATGTTATTTTGTGTGCTTTTTCAAAATAATATTTTTCACCTTCTAAAGTTCAACTCATATCTTACACTCCATAAAGAGAGAACCTGGCCAACTGGCTAAAAGCTGCAGTAATACAAGGGCCGTAGGAAGAATTGTGAGAAATGAAGGAGCTTCCTTCTGCCAGATTCCCCCAAGGAGGCAGAAAGCTGGGAAAAATACAGTCTCTCAGTAGAAAGAGAAAACCAAGTAGAATTTTATGCTGCTGTGAGCTGGGTTAGACATATGTACTGAGCCCTGTTAGAGAGAGAGCAGGGAAAATGTGTCTGTGTTTCCAGGTAATGCGGGCTTCTAAAGTGTGAAGCATCAGACTGAGCATTCAGGTTCAGATATATGAATTCATGTCCAGTTTGGAATAAACAGCACATGAAGTACCAGGAGTAAACAGAATTTTAAGCCCTTGCTGCTTTCTGGGGTTGCTTTCACCTGTGGCACATGTTGGTGTCCTCAAGATGTTTAAATATGGGTTGGGAGGTCTGTCACCTTTCCCTTCATACCTGAATCATCCCCCAAACCAACTGTTGGGAGCATCTCATAGCTCAAGAGTCTTCAGTCCTCTGGATTGTCTCTTAGAAGGATATCAGTTCAGGTCCTCTATCCTGCCATACAAAACAATCAAGTGACAGAATAAACTGAGCCTCAGATTTCACGTTGTCAGCCTTGATCTCTTGGATTGCTCTGAAAGCTCTGGGACTGTAAGAGGTTGGGATCTAGGCTGCTAGCTGAACTTTGGTGCATCAACCAACCCCTAGTGAAATTCAAGGCAAGTAACTAGTTTCTTTCAGCTAAATTCCAGTTTCAGCTAAACACCTGATGTTTCATTCAGATGCCACCCTTGAGTATTCAACCATTGGTGGAGAGCAATTAGTTCCTAATGTTTGGTGATACCCTACTTCTATACAGGAAATCTAAACATTTTATGTAACTATCTGACATTAAACTGTCACAATCTGCTATAGTTGCTGAACTCTACATTAAATATAATGCACAGTACTACGCCAGTGTGGGTGGACAACATAATCGGGCATCCTCAAAGGCACCTAAATCTGTGAGCAACCTACATACTGTGCCTGCATAAAAGGATATATTATGGTTAATCATGACACAACTTCTCTTCTAAAAGCACTTTCAAAAAATGTAA
Organism: Elanus axillaris; assembly: GCA_026212715.1. NCBI lineage: Eukaryota > Metazoa > Chordata > Aves > Accipitriformes > Accipitridae > Elanus > Elanus axillaris. The sequence goes on from JANZLQ010000040.1 coordinate 15,922,334, forward strand.
TTGGAATTTTCAACCCATGCATCCTTTTTGTATTAGTGACTCCTTCTTCCACCTGGCCACAGCACTGGTCTTTCCTCTGATCTACCACCTACCATCTGGTCTAACACCACCTAATATCTATGGCATAGTTGTGTTTGCAAGGACTGGGATTGGGAGAAGGAAAATTAGAATTTTCATGCATAGTACTTAGAGGAGGTTTTTTTGAATATATGAAACAAACTTGATTTTGTGTGTCTGTATGTGTGCAGCCAAAGGTAAAGGGACTTGGCTATAAGATTGCTTTTGTGATTTGAGCAGGTAACCTTCTCCACTCCAACATCACAGATAAAGAACAATCTGGAAGAAAAAATACTCCCCCTACTCATCTTCATTTTCAAGGCAGAAGGCTCAGTCCTTTGATATCTTTTCCACTTCCACTATTTAGAAATTAGATCTCAGCTTCCTGAATTTCAGGAGATTTAACTCAATAGTTCACAAACCTTGTACCTTATTCTATGTTAATCAGGAGTTCATCACAGAGCAGAGTTTAAGATTTGACTGTTGACTAATCTAAAGATACGAAAACCCATAGTACTAACATGTTTGATTGAGATAGCACCATGAAGAGTTATTTTTCTCCCAGAAGATCTGAATCATCTGCTGCACCATCCAAAACCAATAAATACGTGGATTATTACAAGGTAGCAGGCTTCCATACAGCAACCATCTGTAAACCTGTTCAAACTTCAGCATAAGTTGTGGTTTTGATAGCAATGAGACTGTTTCAAGGGAAAAACCTAAACTTTAATATAAGTGTTAGCAGGATTATGGCCATAAATTTCGATTTTATATTGTGTTTTGGAAGGTCACTGCATTTCTGTGATAGAAAGACTAATCAGAGCATAGACAAGCACAGGCTGTCTCTATGGCTTTTTCGGAAAATACTATCTATATTCTGAAATATTTATCTGCCATTAAGGTATACTGTACAGTTTTGTGTTAAATTATTATATTCTATCCTTACCTGTACTATTGAGACAACTATTTCAGATTTTCATTTTACATCCTTTTTAGAATATTTTGAAAAATATTAACATTTGCTAGGTAATATGCAAACTCTAGTGCTACAGTAATTACAACACAATATTTACTTGTCAGATACCTCAAAGAAAAAAAAATCATTTCAGCAAATATCTTTACAGAAACTCCTTTTCTCTTTTTTCCTCCTCCCTCTCTGCTCCACTAGCTGCAAAGCCAATAAAAAAATTCTCCACCTCCTACACAGTTCAGAACAGGATCTGTGTGCATTTCTCCTAGGCATGTTTTGAGACCCAGAAGGGGATGAAAGTAGTTAATGCACAACGGGAATCTTAATTTCAGGCACAAATCTATACCTTTCTATTGACCTTGCTGATATGCTGCAAGCTAAATATTAAACAATTTTTTTGATCAATTTAAGTCCAGCCTGGGGAGAAGAAACAGTTAAAGAAATGTCTCAAGTATACTTGCATTCAGCTAATCAGACTTTGTGTGCATCTACAAATGGTACAGAACTGAAATCAATCATTGATAATGAAACCATAAATGAAAAATGGACCGAAGACTCCTTTCCAGGATTAGAAATACTGTGCACAATTTATGTTACATATGCTGTGATCATTTCAGTGGGTCTCCTTGGAAATGCTATACTCATCAAAGTCTTTTTCAAGATTAAATCAATGCAGACGGTTCCAAACATCTTCATCACCAGCCTGGCCTTTGGAGACCTACTGCTTTTATTAACTTGTGTGCCTGTAGATGCAACACGTTATATTGTGGATACCTGGCTCTTCGGAAGAATTGGGTGCAAGCTGCTGTCTTTTATCCAGTTAACCTCAGTTGGAGTATCAGTGTTTACCCTGACTGTTCTCAGTGCTGACAGGTGGGTCTGATGTGACTGATTTGCCAGGAGAGACCGCAGGTGTGAAGTTAGAAATGAAAAAAAGAGCAGAAATTATAATTTTGCACAATATTAAATGGCACATTGTAACTGACTAAAAAAAAACAAACCGACAACTCTCCCATTTAATTTTTAAATGTCTGTTAGAAAAATTGCAGTTCTTTTTAATGGAGTGAGGTGAGAAAAACTCTTTAAGTCTTTTGACCTTTTATTAGCTTGAAGTACAGTACAGGTTTTTTCTCAGTTGCACAGAAAACGGAAACTGCTTAAGGCAATTAAGGGAAAAGACAGTATATTGGTGCTATCTAGTGGTGCACTAAAGTAGTTAGGGAAGATGAGAAATAAAACTGTGAAAATGTCTGAGTGGAAATCCTTTGTCCTATGCACTCAGTGAGGCTCTAAAATCCTAGAACGTAAAAGATAGGCATGTGGGGTAAACAGCCAAAAGAAAACACAGAACATACTATTAATAGTCTGTAATTAACTCTCATGATTTGATGATTACTGCAATACTATAATAATTTTCAGCTTGATAAGTGCTTCGTGTGACATGACGCAGTTTGAGTATTTTCTCTTACAGTTCTTAAACCTTTTCCAGAGATATTTTAGCCCAGAGGTCCTGAAATTGAACTCGGGTTACAATGACAGCACTGTTAGTAGGGATCAGTGCTTCCATCTGACTGCTGTTAGGAGTTGCTGAACAATCTGGTTTCCATGCACTTTTTTTCCGAATTAACAAAACTAAGATGTGATTTCAGTTCATGAGCATGTCAAGGAGCAGAAAAACCCCAAATGAATTTTAGTATTAAAAGAGAAAAAGATTTTCATCTTGTATGCCAGCAGTTGTCGATTGTATGTAACAGCAAGTAGTTCACGTTTCCAGAATTTAAGCAATGCTACTGTTACTGTACTCCAAAAAAAATCAGCCAACACAGGAATGGCCACACTGGGTCAGATCAAGGGTCTATGTAGGCCAATACCAGCCTCCAGCAGTGCTAGTATAAGGACAAGTAAAGACACACAGCAAAAATATATACATTATACAACACTACACTTACACCCTAAGCTTTCAGATGACGTCCTGAGTAGATGTGGTTTTTGTCTATTTAAAAACCTCAATGGATTTCTCCTCTAGATCCTTGTTCAGCCTCTTCTTGAACTTGTTTAGCAAAGACTTTCACTGCCTGTTGCATAAGCAACTCAGTTTTTTGCTTTGCGCATGGCTTCATTTGATGGCCCTGGCTCTTGTGCGAGAAGAGACAGCGATCCCTATCCATCTCTCCAGACTATTCATGTTATATTCCATCCTTAGTATGGTGGGGTTTTTGAGTTAAGGTGTGCAGAGTAGCACACGGTGTTCGAGAGTTGCATGAACCACAGATACAGATAACTGCATAACAGTCTCTTTTGCTCTCCATTGTATTCCTAATAATTGCTAACACTTTGCCTTTTTTTTTTTAATAGTTTGGTGTGGGTTTTTTACTACTGCTGAATATTAAGCTGATGTTTTCACTGAACTGTCTATCATAGCTCCAAGGTCTTGGTCCTGTATGACATCAATTCAGAATCCATCATGGACTAGATGACCTTTAAAGGTCCCTGCCAACCCCAGCTATTCTATGATTCTGTGATTTAGACACTTGCTTCTGTGTTTAATTCTTCATGGTAGCTGTTATATAAATACTCCATGCTGCATTTTCACAGCATAACTACATGGTAAACTTACAGAGAAAGCTCAGAACATCAGTCATGTGAGCAATGCCAGACTATCATGTTCCAGTATGCTAGAAGAGCTCGAAGTCAATAAAAATGGTATTTACTTGATAAAGCGCAGTGCAGCTTGCAGCTTTCTATTTAAATTTGCCTAGAAGAGAAAAAGACAGGATCCTCAGGTTGTGCAAAATGGTACAACTAAGCTCTTATCCTCCAGATCCTTTTTCACTGCCTCTCCTTTCATGACAGTCTTGTGCCCCCCTAGATGGGGTCTTTTCTTTCCGTATCATCAAGAGTCCCTGCTACTTTAGGAGCAGGGTATATTGTTTCCTTTGTTTCATCCACCTTTGTGGCAGTTCGTCCTTTTCCATGTCCCATTTCCACACAGATTTTCACACAATTATAGATTTACCCAGATTTTTCTCATATGTCTGACTCAGTCCACATGCTGCAGAATCACAGCCATAAATCAACAGCAGTGTTAGCTCCTGTTTTATACATATGAATGAATACAGGAGCATTATTTTGAGTCAGATCACTGCATTCAGCTGGGATCTTAAGAACATGGAAGAAAGGAGGGGTGTACATGCTTGGTTTCGTATATTTATAAAATAGTTAACCTGTTGCATACCTTTACCAGTTTTGCATATTAATTCCCTCATTTACCTTTCTAGGCAGTGACATAAAAATAGGAGAGATGATTGCCCTTACTGATCCTAATCCAAACAGTAGAAATTATCTTTACTTAGGAAGGCTTTAATGACAAGTCCTGCCAGCCAATTCATTAATATACATGCTTCAAATTAACTTTTACGTTTCCATCTTAATTACAAAGAGTTAGTATCTGTTTTCATTTCCAAGACGATTCTACCACCCTTAGTTTTTAGCAAGAACAGAGATGGCTTTATCCTCAAGAAGTTTGCATTCTCAGTACTTGTATTATTCCTGTATTTATTCTGACAATTATGTTGGTTGGTTTTAGGTACAGAGCCATCGTTAAGCCCTTGGAACTGCAGACTTCAGATGCGCTCCTGAAGACCTGCTGTAAAGCTGGCTGTGTTTGGATCATCTCCATGATATTTGCTATCCCAGAGGCTGTTTTTTCAGATTTGTATTCTTTCAGCAATCCTGAGAAAAATGTAACTTTTGAGGCATGTGCCCCCTATCCTGTAGCTGAGAAGATCCTGCAGGAAGCTCACTCCCTGGTTTGCTTCTTAGTGTTCTATATTGTACCCTTAGCTGTCATTTCTGTCTACTACTTTCTTATCGCCAGAACTTTATATAAAAGTACATCCAACATGCCAGCAGAAGAACATGGGCATGCCCGTAAGCAGGTAAGCTATGATTGAGTACTAAGTGTCCAATTTTCCAAAATCTATCATGCTATTAAGTCTGCATTCTTGAGTGCAAAACCTTTACCTGATAATAGAGTAAAAAGCTCAGCCCATACTGGCAATCCAAATTCAGCTATGCACTTAAGCACATGCTCATGACTCATTAACTTAATTGTGAGTGTGCACGCTTTCCGGAAGAGGGATGGGGTTTGTTTTGCTTTATTATGACCCTATTAAACTCAGGAGTTAGAACACTGAATTGTAAACACTGAGACCTCATCCATATGAGCTGACACATTAACTATTGTACTTTTAAATCCTAGTCTAGATGAGATTGCCCCATGATTCATAATGGAAAGTGAATGTGCCCCGCACTGGACGTACTTTGTTAGAAAAGTTATGAAAGAGGTTTATTTTTCTGTTGGTTTCTTGGGGTTTTTTTCCATTTTGCTTTTTTGGTTACTAATACATTTCAACTTTTAGACCCCTTTGGAAATCAGCACCAACTACATAAACATGTATTACTAATTGCTATTAATACCAGATATGCATTATTTTCCCATAGATTGAATCCCGCAAGAGAGTTGCAAAAACAGTGCTGGTGCTTGTTGCTTTGTTTGCCTTTTGCTGGTTGCCTAACCACATCCTCTACCTATACCGCTCTTTTACATACCATGCTTCTGTAGATGCTTCCACCTTTCATCTGATAGCTACTATTTTTTCCCGTGCCTTGGCCTTCAGCAATTCCTGTGTCAATCCTTTTGCTCTTTATTGGCTGAGTAAAAGTTTCCGGCAACATTTTAAAAAGCAAGTCTCATGCTGCAAGGCAAAATTTCGTACAAAGCCTCCCAGTGCTACCCACAGTAATACACCTACCAGAGCCCTGTCAGTCACGGGCAGCACGCACGGCTCAGAAATCAGTGTTACACTGCTAACAGATTATAGTATCACAAAAGAAGAGGAAAGTGTTTAGTCCATCTGGGATGAAGGATGGATGAAACTGAGCCTTTGCAATCAAGTCACTACTACTGGGATCCTGGAAAGAGGTGCCATGCCTTGCCCTGTCTGTGAAAGAGTTTTCATCAGAAGTTCCTCATTTTTTTAAATATACAATAAAGAAATCAAACTGTGTGGGAGAAGGAGCTGCAACAGCTGAACTTTCCATTGTTCATGTTCCCAAGCATGAACACAGATCCCTAGCTGGAATTCCCGGACCGGGCAGGACAGGAGTTAGCAGAGTTGGTGCGAGAATTGGCTGTGAGGATGGTTTTGTTCTTGGTGACTTGTTCTTTGACTTGTGACTGAGAGCTCCGTCTGTCAAGGACTTGCATCTACAGCAACCAAGCAAACCCATGTATCTTCATAACATGATCAACCAGGCTGATTTTTTATTTATTTCTTTCCTTGTCCTGAATGTTAAAAATTGGTAAACACATCAGAAAGCATGCTAAAATGAAAGAAAGCTAAGGTTTGTAGTACAGTGTAGGGGGGGAAAAAAAGCATTATGGGCCAGATCCACACTAGCCTTTGCTCTGTCAGTGACTTACTTTGAAACTCTGGGTAAGAGCTGACTGCTGTGTAAAGAGATGCCCCTCTCAGTTCCTAAGGAAGTCAAGGGAACCAGCAGGTGATCATCTCTCTTAAAAAGCTATAATCACCTTGAAACACACTTGTTTTACTGATAGATCGCAAAAACTTTTACATCTCAACAGTGCAGAGTTCTTTATTATAGTGTATGTGGTCATATCTAAGTGGTCTGCATATTTTCAAGCATGCTGGGAGAGCTGGATTTTTCTACTGTACTAATTTTCTATTCTTCACATTATTCAAGTAGTATCCCTTTTTAATATTAGGATAGACTGTCTTTATGAGATAGGCCTTCTAATCTCAAATCCACTTATTTTATAACTTTGCATGCAGAGGCAAGTCAGTAACAGCCTATTATGGGCAGCCTGTGCATCCCTAAAAAGCTCAGCAGCACTGCTGGCAGGGCCTGTGTTCCCATAAAGAAATACAGGAGGCAAGTCTTCCTACCCCATGTTAGAAAAATGTTGAATGACACTTATTTTTATGAATTTTGTGCACCCTGAACCAAAATTTTATTCTGTGGGAGTTGGTGATAAAAAACACAATAGATTTTCCATTGCTTAAACCAAGGGACTTCTATCTCAAAAAAGAATTTGTGTGTTAAAGTATAGAAGAGAAGCTGCAACTATATAAATTAAACAAAATAGTGCTGTCAGTCACAGAAGTCTGAATTTTAACTAATCCTTGAAGATACAACACCCCTCCAGCTACACAGAGCCCATAACACATGGATGGAAACCCATCCATCCATACACCGTTACTTGAGTTCATTAAAAGATGCAGAAAATCTATTTGCAATCTCTCTCTGTTGACTGCCCTAATCAGAATAATAAAACCAAACTATAAATCCCAAGGGCATTGGAATATGACCTCTGCTGTCATCTTAAACCAGTTCAATGATAGGCCATTTTAATCCCATCAGGCCTGGCCTTATTTTACTGTACTCTTCATGTTACATGCTGCAAGGCTATAAGCACTAATTTTCAAATGGATTCTCCCTTTTGTTGTACCAATTGTACACCAGGATAGAGCCACTGAAATAAATGGAAATATAACAGCACAGAAATATAATTTATGGCAAAGCAGACTCCAGAGACCTTATTTTACTCTTTGTCTTAATATAACACATTCCCTGGTAGTGAGCTATGTACGAATATAACAAACATATTGCACTGATGTTTTCCCCTTCTCTTTTTTCTTAATGGATCTGCAGGGTGAGACTGAAATAAATGACTAAGCCTACACACTTATGAGTCTACTTTTATCTCCCTGGATCTTACTATAGGGAATTCTAAACAAAAGAAGAATCAACTAACATTGCAGCTCCTTACATCATTCTTTATTGTAGCTTATTAAAGCCTTTAGAAAACAAATCTGCCACATGTTCCTGGACTTCACGATTTGTCTCTGTTGGAGATTGTATTTCCCACTGGAAAATCCTTGGCTACACCTCAGAGAAGCCCGTAAAAACCAGTTTCCTAATTCACTATTTTCCTTGCTTTGCATGCAGCTACTTTTTGCTTGTGTAACTACTCCTCTAACTGGATGGTCTATCTATTGCTAATATATCCTGTTACAAAACTGATGTTTCTGCTATATGCTGCACATGTTTTTGTTAAAGACTGGTAATATTTCAAGCCATAATTTAACTATTCTGTGTACTTTATGGTTTTATAATTCTGTACTTTCAAATCTTCATGACGTGTTGGAGTGATATATTGCTCAACATTTATTTTTATCTAAACAATCTGGTATTATTCATTTCATCTATTCCCCCAATATAATTATCCATAAAATGTCTCCACATTACCATAACTGGATTTAGGGAAAAAGGGTTGTTTCCTTTGCAATCTTTTCTCTGTGTTCCAAAAAACAGTTCTTTCACCCCTAGGCCATACAAGTGTAATTCTATAAGAGTAATGTCTATTTACAGATATATTGAATGTTATTTAGCAAAGAGCTGGCATGAATAATTAGGGGTTTACTATTTATATCCACAATGAAAGAACAGGTAGAAACAAGGCATAAAACACTGAAAGGCAAGACTCCATCAAAGGTCTTGTTCATGTGGAATCTTATTAAGTAAATATGACTTCTAGGATGTACTTTTTTATAGTTTGTTTTGTGAACGAGATGTACACATTAACAGCTTTAATACATATAAATGTAACAATGTTTGCATTAGCAACAGGTTTAGTATCAGCACTCTAATTTGTGTTGTCACTATGAGATGATGGTTTAGTTTTAAAAAAAAATCCACAAAAATAAACAAAACCATGTTGAAGCATGGATATAGTGTAACAGGCTGCGTCTCCAGCAAATGGCACAGAATATTAAAGTCAGTTATGAAACTATAGCCATTTTAAAGCTCACTGTCCTGTTTTCATAGAAAGTATTGTTTTATTTTACATAGTTAAATATGGGCTGCCCACTTAAACTCTTGTGTTTCTGCTCAGAATATTACAATTAAAGAGTAAGCTAAAGTTACACACAGCTACAACACTTACACATCTCAATCAGTGGTACTTGAAAAAAAATACAGGCTCTAATCAGCGTTTAGTTATGGGCTCTGCCACAGATGGTCCCCTCAGTGCAAGGTGAACTGTTTTGTGGAATTTACTTTCTCAGTGTAGGAAAGGATATTGAAATTTTAGCACATCTGGATCTGGTTTTGTCATTTTTTGCACGGTGAAGATTCCTCTTCACTCTCACTGGTCTGTGTAACAGCTACAGCCTCTGCCACCCAGAAAGCCCAAAGAGGAGTAATCTCTCTATACTTAAAGACTAGTTACTGCCTCCTTGATTTAACATAACAAAGCATCTTAGGAAAAGAGTGTTAACTCTTTACTTAATTAAGTATTACTTAGTTAATTGCTGGTTCCCCTCTAATAGACAGCAAAACACCACTTTATGAAAACCAAGATTTCAGTACTTTTAGGAGGCGGTATCTCTAGACCAACAATCAGCTCTGATGAACCAAGATTGCCTTTTATCACACAGAAGAGTCAGACACAGATACAAAACCATCATGCTAATGCCTCCTTTTAATATTTACTTGAGACACTTTGTCAGGATTTAAAACACCATTTCTTGACAGCATAGACTGATCTGTGTAACACTCAAGCTCTTCACACCATTCCCCCAAACACGCAGCTTGCCGCAGCAGTATTTGCGCAGCCATGAGTTACATGGTTTCAAGGATATGATTGAAAGGAAAGCTGTCTCGACCCCCCAAAATGACGAGTTTCCAGCTGAATCAGCTCCCTGAGCTGGCTCACTGGGCTGTCTTTACTGTAGTGGAAGAGAACAGATGGTGGTGACATGGTAAGAAGTGGTGTCGCAGTAGCTGCCATCACACATGCTGTTATCTGCTGAATGTGTGAGGGAATTGGGGGTAGTTTGTCCTCTTAGCTACATTGAAGTGTGCAGACCAGATTTACCAGGCACTAACCCTGCTGCACACAAGCACGCTCTCGCTTCCATCAGACTGAGATTAAATTTGGATCTCCTACTCCCCAGGACAGTGCCCCAGTGACTTGCTGTAGGCAGATCTGCACACTAGGGAAATCTGTACTGTGTGGGCTCAGACTTCACTACATTTACTCAGGTTACGAATGTAAAAACTATGCCAAAATCAAATAAGCACTTTAAGACTTAAATTGTATTGCTCTTACAATGTTTAAGGCTATGATTATCTTACTTCCAAACATATATCCAATTCCAATTCTTGTAAGTAAGCACAGTTTATGTTAAGCCTCTCATGCTCCTCACCAAAACTCAACATATATTTGAGAGCTAATACAAACATCTCCTAAGCCATCAGTTCATAAGTGATCACAAAACAATCTTTGGACAACTATTGTAATAGCCCTGCCAAGAGAAAATTCTTGAAGCATGAAAGATGTCATTAACTAGGCTGGATGTTCTTTGTGTAACAGCCAAAGGTTACTAGAAGTCTATATTTATATCCTCAGCAATTTCATCTGACTGTATTGACCAGCCAGTTAGCTGATGTTGGCTTCTCCCTACAGAGCTTCACAAACTCAGGACTTTGATTTTAATATCATTCCAGTCTGTATGACAGTAGAGATATATTTGCTCCTGGAATACTAATTTCCAGAAAACTTCTGCACAGACTATCATTTTCATTTCTGAATGGAAAGACTGCTTTGCCACTGGCAACCAGCCACTGCCAGCTTCGATGGGGCTGTTCAGCTAAATTTTCATTTAAAACACATGCACTGTTTTAATACCTGGGGCTTGGAGCTCTAGGTTAAATTTTGCAAAACCTAAACAGTGTTCTTCACCCTCTAAATAAAAATACTTTTAAATACATACTTGAGCAATCAAATTTGGTTCTGATGTAATGCTATCTGGACTACACTGTGAAAACCACTAGATGGCACTGAATGAAGGTATTTTAAAAAAACTGATTTGAATAAAAAAAAATTATTTAAAATATTTAAGTACCCACAGATAGAGTACTGTACTGATTAATAACTAATTGCAGACTTCATTAATGCAAACCAATTAAAAAATTCGAAGACAAGCCTCATAGCTTGCATTGTACCAACGTATCAACCCTTTCTGAAGGGAGTGCAACAGCTGTAGCTGGACACTCTCAGCCTGTCACACCCCTGTCCTGTGGAAAGCAGATACTTGTGCTGCCCGGGTAGACCCGAAAAGCAGCTCCTCCTCCCCAGGAGGCTCAATTGTTCAAACCATTTGCACCAGAAACTTGTGCCAAGGGAGGAGCAAGAACCCAAGTGGGTTTTTTTGACATTTAATAAGCCATTTTCATCTCACCTACCTCTTCTAGGTTTTGTCATTGCCTCTAGTAGGATATGAAAACAGACTGTCAGTGACAGATGATGGCTAGCTAGTGGCACAGCACCCCAACTGACAGCAGCAACTTGACTGTTCAATGATGTTGGAGGCACAATAGGGCCAAGTACTGCAGGAGGAAGTACTTACAGTACTTCATGCCCTTTAGCAGGCCTTTATTTTATCATGTAAGTAAAACTGCAACAGTCTCCATGCAAGGCCCATCTAGGCACGGCTCCAGGCCCACAGCAGGCCCAGAAGGGTCTTCAAGCCTACAGCCTCAGGGCCAGCCGCCCTCATCCCAAGGCCCTGCCGGCGGTGAACTGAGCTGCATCCTAAGGGAAAGGGACAAGGCCGGTCTGGAGCAGCGAGGAGAGCAAATGCCTTTGTCCCAGCCGAGCCCGAGGCCCCGCGCCCTCAGGCTGCGCCATCACTGCAGGCCTCAGCCCGCCCAGAGGCGGGAAAACAGGCCCCACCCCCTCCCGCGCGGCCCCGAGCGCCCAGCCCTCTCCAGGGAAAGGCCTCCTTCCCATTGGCTTCGCCTCTCTTCACGTGATCAGCCAGACCGTGGCTCAGTGGCTGCGGCGTGGATAGGAGTGGGAGGGAGGA
>JANZLQ010000040.1:15934418-16087523 GCA_026212715.1 Elanus axillaris
GCAGCTAAGGGCTGCCGTTCCGCGGGCTCCGCTCGCTCCGCCGGAGCTGCCGCGGCGCGGGGCTCGCGGCGGCGTGCGCCGCTGCTGAGCGGGGACGTGCGCACCCTGCCCGAGGGGTGTCTCCGCGGGCGTTCCGCTGCCAGTCTGGGGCTGGGCCCGTTGCACCGAGGGAGCCGCTCGCCTTTGGGCCACGGCAGCGCCTCGATCCTGGACAGCTGGTGGCCCCTGGGAGGCCCCTGGTGCAGGCGGGCTGCCCCGCGTTTTCTCAGTGCCGTCTTGGCTCGGTTCCTAGACCTCTGCTGTTCTGTTATTTACCTGCCTCGGGATCAAAACTATGCGTTCTGCCTGGATGGAGATCTGTTGTGGCATAAACAATGCTTGCTGCTTTGCGAAGGCCTGCAGTTCGCATAAGTCACCGAATGAGCTTCTGTGGTCCGGTGATCTTGTTTGAATATGTGCTTAATGCAACTTAGGCTAAGGACCAGCAATTTCTGAATCGAGTCACTAACTTCCAGAAGAAGAGCTGAACTTGATTAAAGTTGCAGTGATGGAGATAACTTATTCTTAAACACTTTCAGTGGTTAATTAGTGTTTTCTTCCCCCACAGCATCATTTACTGTGAGCTCTAAGACTGAGTAGTTGTTAGGTCACTGGGTTGGAGTATGAATCTGTTGAATCTGAATAGATTGTGGTTTCTAAAATAAAAAAATAAAAATAAAAAAATCTATTTTACAAGCTAGTTTAACCACACCTCAGCTGATACAGCCACTGTATTTGAATCATGAATGGCAAAACTGGATGCCAGATGAGACAAAAAATCCTACTGGTGCATTACAGATAAGTGATATTACCCTTCACAGTCTTCCATTTTACATCCACAGGTTGTGTACTTTGCCATATCATTCTGTGAGCATGTTTAGCTCATTGCTTACTGAAACAGAAGGAGGAGTTTATTTGTTAGGTTTCAAAACCTGCTTCTCGAACTGCAGGATGCTGGTGCTGTTGCCTACTGCTATGTATGTCCCAAGTTAACTATACTGGTAAGATCTGTGACCTTGCCTTTACATGGAGCCCAGTATAATGTCTGTGACTTTCTCCATGCTTCAGGTTTTGCTAAAACCGTTTCCAGTGGCTTTCATTGCATCAGAACATTGAAACAACTATTCAGCTAACACTTAGTAGAGGTTGTCAAGATGATCAGTACATGTAGATGTCCAGTCACCTGAATTAGATTGGTACAAATAAAGCTTCAGAGGTACTTGATCAATGGATTTTGATGGAAGACAGTTCTGTTATCTAAAAACCAGCCAACCAAATGCTAAACCCTGTTCCACAAAAAATATACATCTCTTTAGGTCTTTGCTGTCTTCAAATGGTAGTCTCATGTTAGAACACTGTGATAGGTAGTACAGATAAAAATAAAAAAGACCTGTCTTGGGTTGCCATGAGTTTGGGATGTTTCTGATTGTCATGACTGTACACCAAGAGATACAGTGGGAAACATGAAATTGCTAGTCTGTTATGCAGCAACTTCAGTGGAGTATGAATTTGTGATGTCGTTGTGCAGTCAAACCACTGTGGTTAGGATGTAATTTTACATCCTTCTGACTGGGCATGTTTGTGAATGTTGCACAGAGTTTGAGTGATAAAACTTAAAAATAACTTAAGGTCTGACCCTAAGTGAAATTTCAGGAGCTCAACTTAATTTTGTATTAACGACTTGGAGGGAGCCACTGGTATCTTGTCATAAGCTTATTAAGCTACAGCAGAGCATGCCTAGAGAGAAGCTGAATTTAACTGGGCTTAAATACAGTCTTGGGTAGCAGTTGCAATGAGGGTAGCTGAAATGTTCTAGGGTAGCAATGGATTTGCCATCCTCTGTGTACATGTGTGGCAGGGTCCTGAAAGGTGCTCTGTTTTGCTGTGGAAGTTACCAAGGCTCTTGGGAGACAACAAACAGCAAACCAAATCAGTAGCTTTCATATGCTTTGAGCTGTCCGGATGCTGCATTTTACTACGTGTAAAGTTGTGGTGCCACGTGCAGCTTTTCAGTAGCTCTTCCTGGTAGTGATGCTGGATGGCACAATTTCCTTGAAGATCCCTGTTTTTGAGCAAGGGAGTAAGATTACTGTCCAGGATAACACAGCAAAGAAACTCATGAAGCCTAAGTAGTGGGTTGATTCTGAAACTTTATATTGTACAAGTGTGAATGCTTTGCATATTCACCTTAGGAAAAACGTGTCTGTTGGGGAGCTCAATATGTACCCAAACAGCCAACTAGAATGAAGAGTGTGTGTGTTTGAGGGTGCGCTATTGTAAATAGGAAGAACAGTTGTCAGTGAAGCAGGGGTTGTAGGTCATCAGAGCATCTCATTTGCCAATACCCAGAAGCTGTTGCCTTGCTGAAATGATTGAAGGTGACACAGTTAAGGACTGTCAATTGGAATGAGTGTTTATGAAGAAGTGGAAATTGTTGTTTTTTTCTTAAATGGAGACTTAAAGCTGTAATAACAGGTCAGGCAACTTGGATATGTTTAAATTGGTTCTGAGCAAAAAAATGATGCTTCAGAAGAAATGCAGCTAAGCAGGTATTCCAGCATTGCAGGACATGAGAATCTATGCAGTGTTGAGGACCTAGACTGGTCTGTAGATTACACAGTAGGTGGATGTGTGTGGCCTCTGTTCTTCTCAGCCCACTTGCCAATTAGATGTGTTATTATAGTCAAAGGAAAGAGGATAGGATAAAGTGTAAGTGGATGTGTGTTAACCAGACTTAAAATGTTTGAATGTGCTCTTCAGGTAATTAGAGTGTAAGGTAGTATTTGCTTATAAAATTGTTACTTGACTGTTCATTAAGCATGTAGATTATTTCTGACAAGTTAAAAATTACCTAATTTTATCTTGTATATAGACTGCCAGGAAAAGTCTGTAGCGGACTATTAAAACTTATATAGCTTGTGAAATAGCAGAAGGGCTTTTAAGAGCCACTCTTAACAACAGTTACTGTGGTTTGCTTATTTGTCAGTGTGATAATACTAATGGCATAATAATGGTATGACCTGATCAACCTCTTATGACAATTTGGTTTGTATTGAATTATAGGGTGGGGCACTCTGAACTTTTTTTTCAGACAGTCTTTGCCCTACGGGTTCCACAAAGTATAGTCTTTTTCATTGTTTTTTGTTTTCCTAGCAGCTGGCCTTAATCAAGATTGGTACCTTGTTTGGTCTAGGGAGGGTGTAACATGAGAGAGAGATTGTAACTGGTAAGAACACAAGCATACCTGGTCTGGAGTTGTAGGAGGGCGTGCATACAGAGAAGGGATATTACTTGTGAAGCAAGCTGTTGGTAGAGCTAATGTGTCCTTAGCTCAGTGCCCTGCCTGCTCTCAATATTACTTTATAACCCGTAGGAAAATAACATGGTAGTGTAGTGAGGTTTTAAAAAGGTTGGGAGATACTACTGTCATCCCTATGCTGATTTTTGAAACTTATTTTTATTTCTCTTAAAACTGGCTAGGTTTTACATTGCTGCTTCAGTATGGTGTTGGGATAATGTAGGATTGCTATGGTCAAGTAGTAAAATCTAAGGTAACTTTGCATTTGAAAAACGACTACATAATGGTCTGATCTGGGTTATGTATCCTCTTCATGTTTGTTGTAGGGGTAATACATATATCTTTAAAATACTGTAGCTGGAATAAGGTTCTTAACCTTGAACATCTTACCTATTTTTCTGCATTCTCACTAGTAATAAAGATTCCAGTGTTACACGTGTGGTTCTGTTTCCATGGCGGTTGTACAAAAGAAACTGAGTACAGAACTTCTCCCTGAATTTTTAACTTAACAGTTCACATTTCTGCTGATCGCATCTAGCTTGCTCCCCAGTAGATATTCTGATAACTTTATCAAGGGAGAACTTCTGTTGGTGAGAAAAGCTACCATTTTTAAATTTTCTTCAGAGTAAAAACTTACTTCCAGAATTCTTACACTGTGTATGCTTGATATTGCATATTGATACTTGTTTTTTAGACACAAGTATGTTATGAGAACTTCTAATGATAACTCATTTTCTTTCAGACACTACTTCAGTATGCTGGCAGTCGGGGTGCATCGGAACATATTTTACCTTTTTTGGAAGTATATCGAATCTCCATCCAAAGCTTTGCTAATGCACGACCTTACTTGACTACAGAATGTGAAGATGTTCTTTTGGTACTTGGCAGGCTAGTGCTGTAAGTTTTAAGTTGGTACATTAATATTTTTGAAAAAAGGGAACTGTACTTTATAAATGAAAGGGCAAGTTGTTGAAATAGTGTAATGCTTAATTTGACAACTATGTTTGATTTATTATCTAGTAAATGTCTTTAGTACTTTTTTTAATCATACCACAAAAATATACTTGAGCATTTTGTTAATTAACGTGAACAAGTGATAAGGATTTGTTCTTCTGTATTTGGATAATCGTGCAGGTATTAGGAAGGTTCTGTGCTTTCTTAAACATTATGAAAATTATTATTATTTCCTGTAGAAAAAGCTTAGCGTGGTCCTCATTAAACAGAAGCTTTAATATTAGACCATGCATGGATTAATAAACTTGTATCACTTGCTCTGTGGTTGCTGCCTTTGTGTGTCCTTTCCCAAGGTAGTTCTGAACATGTCCCTTTCTGAAAAGGATAAGCTGGTTTGTATTTATGGCAGTTTAAGTTGTGTGTGTGGGGGCTGCTGCAATAGGATAGCAAAACAGAGTAATTCAACCTGAGCTCTTTGGCAAGTGTTTGTAGATATGACTTAAAGCACAGCAATTCTTCAAACAAAAGAGAGAACTATTTTACAGTCCATCAGCTAAGTCGGAATAGTAGGTCCTCAAAGACTGTTTTAAGTGCAAAGCAGCTCTTTGTAATTGAACACAGTAGCCTGAGGGCTTTCGCATACAGCGGAGTATAATCAGTTACTAGGCAGAGCCTGAGAAGGATAACTTGATGCCTTGGTCATTCCTTGCTGGTAAGGTTTCATTCTAGGGGGGAGGGTGAAGATCTAGAACCTTGAATGTGAAGATCATAATAGAATAATAGCCATTCTATGAGTTTTTCAGTGGGCTATTTTTTCTTTGTTAACAGTAGCTTACTTGCTTTGTGGGCTGAAGTCAAGTGTTCTTTTTGAGAAAGATTTTGCAATGAACTCCTTGGTCAAATGCTTTTTTTTGTGATGTACTAACTTGCAATATAAATCAACAGCTTGGAATCAGGTATCTCCATATGATGCCTTCAATTTGTTTTGTTTGTTTTTTTGGTTTGGATTTTGTTTTGTTTTGTTTTTGAGTTAGAGAAATATGTGAACTAGGAGTTATTTTCTTCTTTTCTTTTTTTTTTTGTAAACCTTCTGTCAAGAAGGGAAAATATGTGAAATCAGGAAAAGTCTTAACTTCTTAACAAGGAAACTGAAGACTCAAACTGCTAAATCATTTACCTGGTATATGATACATATATTTTTGGCAAAATATCTTCATTGCTTTTGCAGACTGTCCCTTTATGGATAGAGTATTCTCATCTTCATCATATTATCATTAATTAGCTTGTGTATTCTGCTGTTTCCTACTCACGTCACTTAAGAAGTTTGTCTTTCACTGTCTTTGTATGCAGGTCATCCATACTTGGAGTACTTTCTATATATTTTGCCACTGTTATATACTTTGGGGGAGGAATCCCAATTCTGTGTCAACATTGCTTATCAAAATTGCTTTTCTCTTGAGAAAAATTAGAATATTTTGCTTCTGCTAATATGGTTTCTTCCATCTTTCAGTGTAAGGAGTTTATTTGCTGTTGCTTGTATATTGAGAAAACTTTGTGGTGGAGGACATTAGAGAGGCTGACTTGCTGGAATCTCCCCTGTTCTTGATATGATTACATTTGAGAGGAATCTAAAGAATGAGAAAGACAAGTGACGTTGCAGATACGGTGAGGTAAATGGCATACCTAACTCAACGCTCCCATGTTTTCCTTCTACATAAGAGTTTCCAAGGGAGGGAGAAAGAAGTTAGAGTAGGGAATTAAAGACAAAAATTAAGTTCCATGAGAGAGGAAGACTATTACCTGGTTAGGGATGTGAAAGTGTACTGTTCCCCTGTAACTGTGATTTTTGGGGAGACAACTGGGTTACTGACAGCTGTTGTACACATGTATTTTCAGACTTGAACCCTGATGAGAAATGAAAAGAGCAAGCTTCCTGTTTTAAAGCAAAAGTGCTCTACTTACTACTGAAATCCTCCTTCCCTTCCAACATCCCTCCTGTAGAGGGGGGGAAGGAACTTCTTCCTCCTGACATCCTTCTCAGCAGGGTGAGCCAGTAAGAGCAACAAAACTCAATATACTGTGGCTTTCTCTGCCTTCTGACCAGGTCAATTTTGTGTTGACAGTAAATCTGACATGACGTAGAGACTGTGCCCTCCATAAGAAACATGATGCTGATGCAGTGTGAGACCTTGTTGGTCCACTGTCTAACCTTAGGAAATAAAAGGAAAGTTTGGAGTGGTTGCTCTTGTAGGTTACAGATTTGGCAAACGATTGCGGGGCAACAGCAATGTTCTTCTTGGTCATGGCCATGAAGGGTCATAACCTGCTTTGGTCAAGTTGGAACTCAGACTGCTTGTTTCCACAGCCACAAAGCACAACGCATTCCCCTTACCCCCCAATATTACTATACCAAACATATTGCCTCTATAGAAGAATTAATAAAGAATTAGCCATATCAAAGGTGTCTTCCACTGAGATTTGGTTAGCTGGCTATCCTTGCAAATCTTATGAAGCCCTTGAAGCTGATTGTTCACTTGAGCTTCTGCAGGTGCGTTTTTTCTGAGGATACGGGGGGGGGGGGTGTGTCATTCCTGTTACTGTTGGTATGAAAATTTTACTTTCACCTGAAAATAGTTTATATGGTCCCAAGATTAATAGATTAAAGTTTAAAAAGTGGAAAGAATTGTTTCTAGTTCACATTGTGTTTGCAAGTAGCTAATATTTGACCGCTTTCTACCTTTTCCCATTTGCTGTGAACAGCACTGGTCTGAAATGGAGTTTACCATTTCTACATCTTCAAGGAGGTGTTTATATGCTTTTTCAACCATAAAAAGAGAAAGGAGATCTGAATGTCATCTGGTCTAAGTAGCAAAACTGGATTCATCTGATAAGACCAGTCTGCCTCAAACTTCTTGAGCTGGATCTCACCTACTGGTTGTACCTACTGAGTCTTAACACAAGTTCCTTCCAGGAACAGTGTGCTTGCTTTCCGTAACACCTCTGTGAGGAGGCACATGGGGCAGATTGTCTAGCTAACAAAGCATTTCTCAACCTAATGAACTGTTGTAATTTGATTCACTAACTTGCATTTACCACTCTGCTGTCTATCAATAAGAGTTAATTCAAATCTTAACAAATGCAGGGTAAATCCTGGCAACAAGTGAACTATTCCTGCTGATCAACCAATGTATAATTAGTAATCTTTTTAATTCTAAGAAGGTTTGGATAAGAAAAGTTTTCTAATACAATCTAAAGATGAACAGAATTCTGAAAGCTTTTAAAATTTACTTTTAAGAATTTCTTTCTTTAAATAATAGTGAATGTGGTATAGTGATTACAGAATAATTGTGTGCAAATAATGTGTCGATTTTGGGCTAGAGTTACTCCTTCCAAAATGAAGAAATTCAAATCTAGGCAACCTTCTCCTAAAAGATATTTTGAAGACGAGTGTTTCAGATCAATGATTTTTGTTAATAATGGAAGCATTCAACTGGTTACAGTTTACTTGCAAAAAATTGTGATTAAAGTTTGGAATTGAGTTTTGTATAAGTAAGAATTGTGGTGGTACTGGTAGAGTTGGGTAGAAAGGCTTGACTTCATCAAGTGCTCCTGGTATTTTGATTTGCACTCTTAGTCATGATACCTAAATTCTGTTTAGTTGCATTACAGTAAAGAAATGGGCTTTCAGGGGTAGAGGTGCATTTTGAAGTATTGTATGATAAGGACCAAAAGGAAGAATTAAGCTAAATGGTGATTTCTCCCCCTTGCCAGTAGAGAAGTCTGGCTAGTCTTTATGCAGCTGTGTGTTTGAGTCAATTCTTACACAGAAACTTAATCAATTGACGTAGAACTCTTAACTATTTTTCTGCCAAAGAAATTGTAATTGGAATATCTGGATATTACTTTTGCAGTTGTGCCATAAGTTGTTTTATGTGGTGGCTATACACCCAGAACTCCAGTTTTCTCATGGAGTAATTTCAAGCTGGAGTGCTTAATGTTGGGATCCTGAAGAAGACTTAGGAATCACAGCAAAAGAATTTGTGGGGTTTGGCTCAGCTCAGTCCTGTGGTACCACAACAGATGATAACTCCTGAAGCATAAATTCAGCTTCTTGTCTTCACAGACTGTCATCTCGCTCTGTATACACAATGCTTTGAAAATCTAATTTCAGATTTTTTTCACTGTCCAAGTAGCACCTTAAGGGTTAAGTACAGAAAAGTGATTTGTAAAACCTTGCTTTGCCATTTTGTTTAAACCTGGTATTTTACATAATCGATATCATATATATATATATGAAAAAGTAATATTGTAGAAAAAATATTTGTGGGAATTAAGAGTGGAAGTAGATGGGATTGGTTGACTTTGTTTAAGTCTGAAAATGAGGTGTGCATCAAAAGACTTTTCTAAAGCACATTGACCATGAAGTTTGCAAATGTTTTATTTGATTAAAAGAGTCTATGTATGACATGCATGAAGATTAGACACATGCCTAGTGTTTTTTTTTTTGTTGGGTTTGGTGTTTTTTTCTTATGTTAAAATAGAATTCAGCTGCTGTGAGATTTTGTAAAGTTGGTATTGACAGTTTAGTAGCAACCACCTGGGTCTAGACATCTGGACTGGTTAATTAACTTGTATTGCCAAGCTTGAGTACAATACAAGGGGGAAGTAAGTCCTGATTGTTTTATAATATTGAGACCTATGACAGTTGGAATATCTGGTGATCTTGTTGCCCACTTTTTCATGGATGTAGTAATGATTGAGATTCTAGCACTATTTATCAAGAATCAGGAGGAAGGGGGAAAGGAAAGCTATTCTTTTTGGGTACTAAGCAGTTTTGAAACTCATGTTTGCTTTATGGTCATCTCTTCCTTTTTCCCTTCCTCAAGCACAGCTCTTCTATCTATGGTAAGACTGAATGTGTTGTCCTGCCATTCTTCTATTTAGTATTTGGCAGTGGAGGTTTTGAAGAAAAAATAGCTTGAGTTGGAACTAACAATGTAGATGTAGCTTATAGGAATTATTCAGTGCATTTATTACATGCAGAGTCTTAGATCAGTTTTCTTTCCTTATATTGCCGTGATTTATGAGAACATTTTTGGTCTGTGTAAATCTTGTGAATCTCTAGACAGTGTCATAGTTAACATGTTTAGCTTGATTAGGTCAAATTGTTCTGTGCAGCAGCTGGGGTTTAGGTGATCCGTATGTCCCATCAAGGTTAGATACCCCTGTTTGAAAACAACATAGGCAGTAGTCCTACCATTGCTTTGTCTCCTAGAAAACAGTTATTCTTGTTCTCCAAGACTTTTCCCTGATGTGAGGTGGATGTGCTAAATACATAAGAGTTGTTTCCTTTTTGTTTCTGAAAAGGGATAGTGTTGACCTGATGGTCTAAATGAGGGAATATCAAGTAGGTCTTGCTTTCCTCTGCTTCTGTTATTGGAATATGAATTTATGTATGGTATAGATAGGTCTCAAATTTGCTGGGTATTTCATTTGGAAAACCTGATACACAGCAGTTCACATGCTGCTGTGGTGGGGCTGACTCATACTAACATTAATTGTTGACACATTTGAAAATGGGGTGTAACAAACTTTCCTGGGTGTGAAATCAAGAGTGGGTGACTAGTGTCCTATTTTTAAGCAGGACCTCAGCTTAATGAAGAAATAAGAGGATGTTCTCCACCTGCGTTGTGTAGATAACTGAGCTACACAAATACAGCAGCTCCCTGAATTAATGAACTGGAAATTTTACAATCTGATCTGTTTAAGTCTGACTTTAATCTGAACATCTTTTGTATGCATATCAATGTGGTGGGTTTTCTTGTTTGGTAAGCTCTTGAGCTTGTTGCTGTTTGCACCATAGGTATTTGAATGCTTCACCTCCCCCCATACTATCAAAGACTCATAAGCTGTTTCTAGGAATCTATTCAGTGGGTCAGTTTCTGTGCTGATGCTCTTCTTGACATTGCTTCTCAGTCTGTTGCTTTTAGGAAACTGTTAGGGATCTGTTCTCTAGGTCCAATTCTGTGCTGATGCCTAGGTCTTCTGTCAAGCTGTTCTTCAGTTTTATTTTCTTACGTATGTTAGCACTGAAACTTTAAGTTAGGTAAAGCTGGTTTTCATTCTCCCTCTAGGCAAAGAGAACATGATGGGATCAAATGAGGTTTTTTTCAGAATGGATATTAGGATTCCTTTGTGAGAGGAAAGGGCAGAAATTCTGTAATGCAACATCCCTGAGCCATGTTGAACAGACTATCTTGGATTATAAGAGTAGCTGCAATCTTATCCTAGCAAGATTACGCATAGTAAAAAGCACTCTTTCTATATGATGACTCATTCCTGATTTTAGGGCTGTTTCTGGCCTTTAACAAATTTGTGCAGTTGAACATGTTTCAATGGTACTGTCATTTCTTATCTGAATGCTAAGTAAAATGTGCCACAGATGTTATTTAACATAACGACAGAATGTGTTCAGGTAGCTTGCTTACTTGCCTCTTACTTTTCCAGGAGTTGTTTTGAGCTACTGCTTTCAATTCCTGAAAGTGAATTGCCGCATGAGGTGTGGTTAGGATTCCATCAGTCCATACAGGTAAGTGTCCTGAATTTCTTTTTTCCAATTTACATATTAAAAAAAAAAAAAAAAGAAGGCAGCTCTTATGCTTCTTTTCTTCTACCCTTGCCCTGAATTCCACCTGTCCTGTATTGCTGTGACCTAGGCTGCAAGAATTTCTGACCAGAAAAAGACTAACTGCAAGAGTGGTATTCGCAGCCTTAGGCCCAACAGCAGATTTATAACTACACAATCAATGGCAACTGCAGCAAGAGAACTGTAGCAAATCTTGATCTATCTAATGGTTTGTGTGAGAGAAAGACTGAGTTAGATGGAGTGATGTAACAGCTCTGAAGTATTACTTTGAAGGTGACTAAAAAGCTTTTGTGGAGATCAGATGGCAAGTTAGTGTCTATACCTGATTTGAGAGGGGTGAAAATAGTAGGACAGGTCTTTAGTCCAGGTGGTTCCTAGAAGTGTTTCTTCTGAGGTGGTGCTGAAACAAGCTCATAATACTACTATTCCTACACTCAAATGAAGATGGCTCTTATAGACTGTATAGGAGGAAGAGGTGTTTTCAAGGTTTTAGTCTGGAGGTAGTACCCAGCTGTCTGCAAGGACTTGTGTTCTTCGTGGAGCTGAAAGGCAGGAGTGGTAGTCTTGCTCTGTTCATACTAATAGACCCTTCCAGGACCAGGGACTGATGTGTTGCTATTGCCAGATAAAGTTCTGGCTTTAACTGTGACTGATGAAGTTGGAAGCTAGTATCAGTTATAAGTTACTGAAGTAAAGACTTTGGCTGGAAGTAGTTGGAAGTAAGTGAACTTAGACCTTGCAGCTGTCCTTGTGCAGACCTTGCCACAAATCCTTATAGCTCTATGACTGTGGATTTCCTCAGTCTGTGAGGCTTGGCTGCTGCTGCTGCAGTAGCTCTGAAGATGCAGGTGTACAGGTTCTGAAGGAGCTTCTACTTTCATTTCACCCGCAGTCAGGGAAATTGCAGGTGTGGAAAGTCTTCAGTAGTCTGAAGGTGAATAAACCTGGCACTTTATACTGAGGGAAACAGACTAGTAGAGCTTTGTAGTCCTGCTAGTAGTGGAAGGGACAGAGGTGGTCTGTGGCTCATGACTTCAGGTGTGGACAGACCTCTTTTTCCTGAAATATCATGGAATACTTACTATCATAGCAACCCTAAAATCAGTTGGGTGTGGCATGTACTTGGCAGTAGAAAGAAGTGCAGTAGGTACAGTTTAGATCCTATGGTCTTAGTGGTGTCAAAGATGTGTCCTTTATTTTGAGTGCTGGTGCATAAGTCCTGTGGCTCCCTTAGTGACTATGGCAGATCATAGTGGCCATTGCAGCACCCCAGAACCAAGTTTGAAGGTATATCAGTTTATTTTGACAATACCCAGCTATGCCATCTATTACACATAGCCTGTAACTGTTAGCCATGGTGTTGTAGATGCTAGATCTGTGCTCTCAACCCATTCATTTTTGGGGATGCCACAAATAAGGGTGGTCAGCCACAGGTTCATCTTTTGTGTTAGAGCTGATGGAAGAAGTTGAAACTTGCTGTTTACAAGGTAGCCCTTAAATTCACTAATCTGATTGTCCTTGGACAAGGAAGAGTGAGTCATAGAATACCAGGCTGGAAAGGATCTCGAGGATCATCTGGTCCAACCTTTCTTGGCAAAAACATGGTCTAGACAAGATGGCCCAGTACTCTGTCCAGCTTAATCTTACAAGTGTCCATGTCCAAGGCTGGTGTCATGGTTTAACCCCAGCCAGCATCTAAGCACCATGCAGCTGCTCACTCACTTCCTCCCCCAGTGGGATGGGGAGAAAATCGGGAAAAGAAGTGAAACTCATTGGTTGAGATAAGTGGTTTAATAGAACAGAAAAGAAGAAACTCATAGTGATAACACTAATAAAATGACAATAATAATAATAAAAGGATTGGAATAGACAAATGATGCAGAGTGCAATTGCTCACCACCTGCCGATCGACGCTGAGTTAACCACCAAGCGGCGAACCCCTCCCTGCCCCCGCTCCCCCAGTTTATATACTAGACATGACATCCCATGGTATGGAATACCCATTGGCCAGTTTGGGTCAGCTGCCCTGGCTGTGTCCCATCCCAACTTCATGTGCCCCTCTAGCCTTCTTGCTGGCCAGGCATGAGAAGCTGAAAAATCCTTGATTTAGTCTAAACATTACTTAGCACCAACTGACAACATCAGTGTATTATCAACATTCTTCTCATACCAAACTCAAAAACATAGCACTGTACCAGCTACTAGGAAGACACTTAACTCTATCCCAGCTGACACCAGGACAGTTGGGTAATCCCATTGCTCCCCTGGGGAGATTATTCCAATGGCTGATTGTTCTCATTGTGAAAATTTTTCCACTTGTATTCAACTGGAATCTCCCCAGGAGTAACTTGTACCCATTACCCCTCATCTTTTCCTTGTGACTCCTTGTAAAAAGGGGGTCTCCCTTTAAATACTGGAACATGGTGGTAAGGTCTCCCCTAAGCCTTATGATTTTATCATATACTAAAAGACGTACAATAAGTTTGTAACCGAGATGGCCTAGACCTGAAACAAGATGTTCTCATACTCAGAGTATGGGAGAGCATATACAAGCTTTTTCCCATTATAGCAGAGGTATAAAGCAGCTTTAAGAATTACTAGCCTTTAACCGGAGGGATCTGCAATAAGAATTCTTGTTACCAAGGAGAATCAGTAGCAAGCATGTGCGTTTCTAGGTTTTGAAGCAAGTCGTCAAGCTCTGATATCTCTGTCCGTAGAGAGCAAGTTTTTAGTCAGATGAGATGCCTTTATTCAGGCTGAATATGTTGGAAGGAAATCATGAAATTCGAGGGGTAGAAGGGTGATACAAGCCCAGATCTCTCATGTCAACTTGTAGAACTATGGGAAAATTCAAGATGTGCTGTTGCCAGGTGTAGTAATACACTTGGCTTTTGTACTAGCTTTCTGAAACTGTGCCTTCCAAGTTCAGCATTCATCTAATGTTCCCCATAGTTCACATAGTAAAAGATTTGGGCAAAGCTTATAAAACATGGTAGTATTCTGAAACCTTGCTGTTTGTGGACTTTTAGAAACATGTGCTTCTAATGGGATTTTAAAGTAACATGCTTGCAGAAGTAAGAGAATGAGAACATTTGTACCCTGCTCTCTGGAATACAGTAGGAATCTACTTGTCATCAGGGAAGGAGTATGCAGTCGTACAGAGAGCAGTATAGACTTTTAGACAGGAATTGTTCATAGGTTTTCATGAGAGGGCTTGTAGGTTTAAAGCCTGTGACCATGTTAATGTGCCAATCTCCAGGCAAATCCTGTAGAAAAGTACTGCAAAATTATATATGAGCACATGCCCCAGATTGACAGATGTGAATATGCTTACTCCTTTCCTAACAAGAGGTGAGTGTGGCTGATGAGGAATGTAACTCCAAAAGTAACTAGTGATTGCAGCAGACAATCTGGGGACAGAGAGAGGGACAGAGGTATTCTTTCAGATCTACCTGCAGTAGTTGTTGCTCTGTAACAGTCTGCACAGGTAGTGAGAGTCAGTGAAACTTCAAATAAATTTTCATCCCAGGACTGAAAAAGGTAAAGGCTTGCATTTCAGAGAAGCAAGGTGTAGGGATTGTTCTAAAGTTGAAAATGGAGTGTCACTGATATCCAGATAAAAAATGCTATCAAAAGCTTTATTTGGTGTCTGAACCTGTTTGTTCTTTCATCTTAAATAACAATAGTTATGCCCGGCAGTCCTCCACATGTCCAGTTTTCCTTATCTCTAAGCAAGACCAGAGGCAGCCTGTGCAAAATGAAAACAAGATGTGAGATTGTAGGGCAGGAGTCTCAGCATGGATTTTATAAAGTGGCAGCAGGCAAAAGGATGTGGACACAGGTGGGGAAATGCTGTAAAATATGAGTGAAGGGTTGGGGCAGAATTACAACAGGGCCCTTGGTACAGATAAACTCAGTTAATCTGGGGGAGGAATTCAGCGGCGAGGTACTGTGGGAATAGATGTAATCTGACCAGTTGAGGAAGGTAAAACGGTGCATTCAAAGATGGCTTTAGTGGGAGTAAAGATGTATTGTCACAGGAATTGAATATGGATTGCGGAACAGGGTTCCCTTCAAGCCTTACAAAGACCATGAATGCTTTCTTTAGAAAAGTTGTGTATTGAGGGTGAGCATAAAACCCACAACTTTGTGACACTGTAGTAGTTGCTGATCACTTTAAATTGTCAGGACTGAAAAGTCCTGGTATCTTTAGTAAACTGTTCCAGGGATTGTATTTTCTCTTTAACTTTGTCCATAGTCTCCTACTATATTACCCTTTCCTGACTTCGTTTAGAATAAAGTCCTTTGTGTCCCTCTATTCAGGATCTGTTTATGGTGTTATCCTAACTTCTCCTGGAGAAACTGGCTGCTCATGGCTTGGACAGGCATACTTTTTGCTGGGTAAAAAACTGTCTGGATGGCCGGGGCTGGAGTGGTTGTGAATGGAGTTACATCCAGTGGGGGTGGCTGGTCACAAGTGGTGTTCCCCAGGGCTCAGTACTGGGGCCAGTCCTGTTTATTATCTATCACTGATCTGGATGAGGGGATCACTAAGTTTATAGGCAACACCAAGCTGGGCAGGAGTTTTGATCTGCTTGAGGGCAGGAAGGCTCTACAGAGGGATCTGGAGAGGATGGATCAATGGGCCAAGGCCCATTGTATGAGGTTCAACAAGGCTCAGTGCCAGGTCCTGCACTTGGGTCACAACAACCCCATGCAATGCTACAGGCTTGGGGAAGAGTGGCTGGAAAGCTGCCTGGCAGAAAAGGACCTGGGGGTGTTGGTCAACAGCCAGCTGAATATGAGCCAGCAGTGTGCCCATGTGGCCAGGAAGGTTGATAGCATCCTGGCTTGTATCAGAAGTCATGTGGCCAGCAGGACTAAGAAAGTGATTGTCCCCATGCACTCATAACTGGTGAGGCTGCACCTTCAATACTGTGTTCAGTTTTGGGCCCCTCACTACAAGAATGATATTGAGGTGCTGGAGTGTGTCCAAAGAAGAGCAATGAAGCTGATGATGTGTCTGGAGAACAAATACTATGAGGAGCAGCTGAGGGAGCTGGGGCTGTTTAGCCTGGAGAAAAGGAGGCTGAGGGCGGACCTTGCCGTGCTCTACAACTGGCTGAAAGGAGGTTGTAGTGAGATGGGTGTTGGTCTCTTCTCCAAAGCAGCAAGTGATAGGATGAGAGGTAAAGGCCTGAAGTTGTGCCAGGGGAGGTTTACATTGGATACTAGGAAATATTTCTTCACCAAAAAGGCTGTCAAGCACTAGAACAAGCTGCTCAGGGAAGTGGTTGAATCACCATCCCTGGAGGTATTTCAAAGATGTGTGGATGTGGTGCTTAGGGACATAGTTTAGTGGTAGACTTGGCAGTGCTAGGTTTATGGTTGGACTCAGTGATCTTAAAGGTCTCTTCCAACCTAAATGATTCTGTGATACAGTTAAATTTTGCATTAGATGTCTTCAAAGACTTTTGAAGTATTCGTAGCAGATGTTCATAAATAATTCCATTAATATTAGCGATATATTCTTTAGTAGGTCCAATAAGGAAAGGTTCAGGTAAGCATCTAGAATAGAAGTTGAGTTTATTTACAGGAGTTAGTTACTTATGCTACATACATTGGTGAATTTCATATTTGCTATTTCAGTATTGATACCCTGAATCTTAAACACAGTGCTGACTCAGCAAATCGGTTGACTTGTATAATAGTCCCCTTCTTTCTCACCTATGGTTCTTTCAGCCCTTAATGCAAAGGTGCTGAAATGTGAATGATCCTCTGAACTCAACAGGCCTCTGCTAGCTCTGTACTGTATCCTGAAGCCCTCAGATTAGGGAAGAGTTGCTGTTGGGAAAACATTGTTTATGCTGGATATCTGGACTGCAGAATGGCATAATCTGAGGGATAGCAGTTGTACCTCACCCTTGTCCAAGTTGTATGATAATTTTTTTGTCAGCTACATCATTCCAATATTGGCAGCAGATAAATGGTCTGTTCTGTCTTTGTCTGAGGCAGTGGCTTCTAGCTCCTCAGAACATGCAACTCAGTAGCAGAGGGACTTGGGATAAGTATCACTAAGAGGGAACAAATTTTAGCTAGTGTAATGTGCCATTACAGAATCTGCTTGTATGGTCTTTGGCACTTGCTGGTTGGAGAGTGCTTGCTGGGACCAGGATGGGTATAACCCGTAGAGAGGGTGAGTTCATACAACCAGGAGTTGGTGTTTCCCTTTCTTTGCCTTTCAGAGCTGAAAATCCTGTTTGTAGTTCAATCTTCTTCACTGATAAATCTCTCTTGAGCTGCTGGAACAGATATTTGGGTGACACCGCTATATGTAATATGTGCTGAGAGTTCTCTGTGGCTTCCTAAAGCTGTGTCTTTTGCAGTATGCTTAAGTACAGTAAAGCATTGGTAATTTAAGAGGTGATTCTTTGTCTCATGTTTGTTAAACTATTTCTCAATGCTAAGAGCTGGGAATGTCTGAGTTGTATACTTTTATTGAAGTGATGCCAGGAAATGGCATAAATTCTCAAGACTTGCAGTAAAATTGATACATTTTTATTGGTTATTAATGCTTTGTTGAAGCTCTTTGTGAAGAATCTAAACATACAAGTGATACTGTCAAAGGAAATGTAGGCTGATGACCAAAGGTCTTCTGATAATGAGAACTCTTCTGATTCAGCTGCTGTTTAAGAAAACCTGCTGTTTAAAAGATGTGGTATCCTTTCTCCTCTTGCAAGCCATAACAGTGAGGAACCTGACACTTCTTGCCTCTATTTGATACAAACGGATTTGAAGGGCCTTGCTAGTCTGCTCCACCTTTTTCGAAGGCATAACACATGTGCTGAATGCCTTCGAAAAGCGCTGTAGCTCAGTAAAGCTCATTGAGTTCAGTCTTCCAGGTGAAATTCAGAGTTATAGGTTGTTAAATGCTGATTTTTTTTTTTTTTTACTTGGTCTTTGACCTGATCTACACTTGAGACTGATACAGGTTAAAGCTGTAATGTTAGTATATGGGAGGAGAATGCACAATGGATGCTCTAGCAACTTACTGTATTGGAAAGACTTAATGCATGGTGCTGTACAGTTGAGAGAGGTCAAAAGTAGAGGTTGTCAAAATGGGCTTGTATTTATTTTGCGGATAAGACACAGTATCCCTTCTACCTGCACACCTGTAATTGTTTTCTTAATCACCCAAGTTGGAAGATAAAATTATATACATAGACTTCCTATATGATCATAACTGCCACTTATGGAAACTCTGGACTGTGGTTGCATATACTTCATAGATACAAATTTAGATCAGTTTGTTGTTTTCCACTGACAGCATTAAAGCTGTCCTGAGGCTATAACTTGAGCATCTTTTGGCAGCAGCACTGAGTCTGTCATTCACCTGCCTGATTCTACTGGCATGCCATTTAGCTGTATATAAAGTGGGGAATTGATCATGCTTTAATTTTTAAAAACAAAGCCAAAAAACCCTCACTCCTCCCCTGAGGCTCTTTCTGCTGAATTTGGTTTCCTGATCCAGCTTGCACAGGAAGGAAAGACTTGAGAGGAGGAACAGCTGTGTGAGCATAAGGATTGCTTAAGTCATGTTTTCAAATGCTTAAATACAGCCTGAAACCTTTGTGTGTTGTAGCTCATGTATTGTCTCTCAATGCTGTTAGTTAAGAGCAGTTTGAGCTCTGGATAAGAAAATATAAAGTCACTTGCATCTTCAGGGGACAGCTGTGACACTGCCATTTTAATTTTTTTTTTTTTTGACCTTGTGAGTAACATTTCAGGCTCAAGGCCAGAAATCATAAACATCCTATTTGGCTATCTTTACATCTGCAAATTAGCACCAACTCTTCTACTTATATCAACAACTGATTTTGAGGTGGTCTCAGCCATAGCTCATTTACTAGTTTTACTTTATAATCATTTTTAGAAGTACCTTAGTCTTTAATAATTGATTTTATCTAAAAATCAACATTGCGGCAGTATTTACAGAAAATCTTGGGTATTGCTAAGGGAGATGGTAAAGTTATCAAAACTGCTTGATTGTTGCATTCAGCTATGAGGATTTTAACTTCTGTGCTCCTTAGAAGGTAGAAGTCTGTACTATAGTTCTGTGTTTGGAAATAACTCCTAATGTGTGCTTTTTCACTTACTTCTGATGTTTGTTTTTGTTCTTGCAGTCAGAGAAGAACTAGTGTAGGGCAGAAGCACTGACTCCCACTAACTGTGCTTTCAGTATGTGTAGTAAATGCATTGAATATGCAGCCCTCTGAAGGTGTGTATTTTGGAAGAGTCATGAGGTCGCTGGAGCTGGAAGGTAGCTGAAGTTATCAGATCCACCTCTTCACTCAGAATAAGGGCTATCTTGAATCAAGTTGCTTAGGGTCCTGCCCCACCAAGCTTTAAGTGTCTCTAAGAAAGGAGATTGCACAAACTTTGGGTAGCCCTTTCGAAGTGGCCGTATTTAAACATTGATACACTTCCCACAGACACACTTTACAGACTTTCCCTTTATGTGACTTTGTCTATTGACTCACTCACTACACTAGCTCCAACTACCTACTGGGGAGTATAGGGAAGATAGCTCTAAAATTTTCCTCTTCACCCTCTCTTCCTAGGATTGTATAGGCCCTCTGGTGGCCTTTGCTGGACTTGCTCCACTGTGGCAAATGAGTTGTATAAGACAGGCACAGACTGAGTGTTGTACTCCACTGGAGTCTCAAAAGTACCAGACGGGGGAACAAACACTTCACCAGCCTCCTGGTTATGCTCTGTTTGAAACTGTTCAGTATGGTTTGCCTTGTTTTCAGTAAGGGCTCACTGCTGACCTACACTTGAATTACAGACCCTAGAGGCCTGTTGTGCCAAACTGGAACGTTGCCATCTGGTCACCAGCCGCTACTGATAGTTGGGGTTCTGCCAGGTGCAGCACTTTGCATTTGCCTGTATTGAACTTAAATGAGTCCCTGTCAGTGATGTTGTGTGGCCTTTTGAACGTATTTCTGAATGGCAGCCCTGCACTCCAGTGTCAGCTGCTCTCCAAGTTCTGTATGAGCTGACTAGCAGAGAACATGCGTTGTCCCATTATTCAGACAATTAATAAAGATGTTAAAAGTATGACCCCTGAGAAGTGCTACTAGGAGACAGCTGCCAGCTGGTTTTTGTACAATTGGTCACAAGCCTTCTGAGCCTGGCAGTTGACCTGATTTTTCCACCTGCATTATGGTCCACTTTTCCATATGTTTAACAATTTGATTTTAAAGATACTATGGGAGACTGTCAGAAGCCTTGCTAAGTCTGACTATGCTGATATCATGTTGCCTGTTATCACAGAAGGTAGTCAGGTTGATAAAATGTGACTTGTGCTTGGCAAATCCTGGCTGTCTACAGTCACATTTTTGTTCTTC
Source organism: Elanus axillaris (assembly GCA_026212715.1). Taxonomy (NCBI): domain Eukaryota; kingdom Metazoa; phylum Chordata; class Aves; order Accipitriformes; family Accipitridae; genus Elanus; species Elanus axillaris. The sequence goes on from JANZLQ010000040.1 coordinate 15,954,766, forward strand.
AGGTGCCTGGATATGGTTTCCAGGAGAATTTGCCCCAAAGTCTTTCTGGAGACAGGTTATGCTGGCTGGCCTGTAGTTCCCCAGGGTCTCCTCCCCTTGGTCTTGAAAATGGGCATGGTGGTTTCTTCCAGTCACCAGGAACCTTCCCCCAGTGGCCATGACCTTTCAGAGCTAGTATAGGTCTTGCAGTCATATCCATGATCTCCACTGACACCCTTGGTTTCTGTTTGGTACCATGGATGCTAACATGATAGTCTTAACATTTCATCTGTTGTGCTGCTTCATGCCCCTTCACTGCCCCCAACTCTGCCACTAGTCTTGGGGACCATCAAGGCCGGAGTGCAGACCTTAACAGTAAAACTTGAGGCAAAGTTCTCAATGTACCTTGGCTTCTTCAGTGTCCAAGTGTTACTTGATGCCCTGTCCTATTTGGGCCATTCTCACTTTCTTTGGCCTTCCTTTTGCTTTCAGTCTTTTATTTTCCTCTGCAAAGAAGATCAGATGGATGCTCCTGTTCTTCAGCTTGGCCACCAGAGCCTTGTATTTACTCTGGATGTGCAGTGTGATTGGTGTCCAGGTGTATGAGCAGCAAGTGGTGATGGTCTGAGGAGAAGCCTTGGCAGATTCTAACAATATCCCAGATCCAAGTCCCTGTCAAGCACCAAACCTTGTGAGACATGAAGTCTGATTAGCAGCTGAAAGTGGCAAATGCTTACATAGGATTTTAGCAATGACAGCTGCTTTGGTCCCTTCCACCTTTCCCATCTTGCCATCTTGCCTATTACATTACAGTCTGGTTTTAGCTGGAAATCCTGTTTATTTAAAGGTTAGTCAGGACATCATGCTACTGCAATGTAATGAGTAGTGTAGAAAGAAGATTAGCCTAGCTATGGAGTACAGTAATACCAGTTTCTGGAATCAGGAATACATTTTGTGTTGTCTTACCAGCTTACACAGAAACATACAAAGTATGCTTTATTTCTCCTTGACTTCCCTGTGCTTCTTGTGACAAGATCTCCTACAGATACTTAACACCTGTGTTGCAGAACATGACTTGGTGTTCTTGCTCATCCTTTAAAATTTCACAATTCATTATGTGCTAGATGAGCAGCAAGAAGGTGGTTGCTATAATGAGCATTCTAGGAGTATATGCATCTTTCTGTGGTCCCCTTTCGATTGTTGAAATTTTTACTTGGTACTTGTTGGGAACGACTGTGTTCAAAACGTGCCTGTTTTCTCAGTTTAGGGAAAGAATGCCCCAAAGTCACCCAGATGCATAAACTAGAAGAGCTCCATAATGCTTAGTTTCATATGCTAGAGACTGACAAACTATCCAGGGGATGAGTGGATCCATATAAACTTGCCACTAGACACAGACTTCAGTGGTGAAGTAATACTCAAGTTTATTCCATATAGTACACAAATATGCTATGGTATACTTGGAGCAGATACGTGTAATTGGGGAGTGAAGAAGGAAGAACCCTGTGTTAGCTATACCTCACTTTAATTTGGGATTTACTAAGTAGCATGTCTGGTAGTATGGTTTCATAGTTATTTGAGAGGAGTCCTTTAAGAAACTTCTGAGACTATTACTTATGACAGCTGTGGATCAATGTAAATGAAACCTTCACTGCAAGAATATAATTTTCCCCTTGTGAATCTTTTGCTGGGAATAAAGCTTCACTCCTTAGTGGGTAGATGCTTTGCCCAAGAGTTAAATCCAGGTTCTCTTGTGCAGAGATTTATGGAATGCAGTTGCTGCAGTATTAGAAAGGACACAGTTATATCAAAACATTGATGTTGGTGTGAAATTACCATCTGATATCTGATGTTGAACATCAATATCTAATTTATTAAAGGGCATCTAATCATTAAATGCAAAAATGCCTTTTACTGTGAACGGTTAATGGGAAAGTCTTGGGTATTTTCGTAGTAAAATGAAAATGGCTTGGAAGGAACTTGGCTTAGGAACTTGAAAAACACGTGTGTTGCAATGTGGAATGCAGTTCATTACTGTCTTTTGACAGCCCATGATAAAAAGCTCTTTGCTTACTCTGGTATTCCCAGTGGTTATAGCATTAGCCCCATTTAATTCTGAAAATTCAGAACATGGAATTGATAGTTATATATAGAGAGGATACAACAGAGGCTATCAAAAGCAAACCTGGGGTTAATAATAGTGTTAGAATACTGCCAACTTAAAACACAGCTCACTAGAACTAGGGACATTGTCATGTATCAAACTAATTCTTAAACTTAAAATGTGTTGTAACCGATATGAGAAGCATTTTTACTGAACAGGTAGCCACAAATTGCCTACAGTTAGTTGGCTTCAATTTTTCAGTGTTAGGGAATCCTGCGTGGTGATACTTTAATTTTTTCAGTGCAAGTCACCCTAGATTGATTTTCCTGCTAGAGACATCAAGTGCTGGAATCTGCTTCCAGTTGCTTTTTCTTCTGTGTTAGACTCTCAACTTCTTTCTGTGTGTAACATCTCTTTTTTTTTAATTCTCTCCTTCACTCCTCAGATTTCCAGAATTAAAAGTGGTAGGGCCTTGATCACTCTTAAGTATTGTGCTGTGTATACTGGTTTGGTGGATGAACTTCAGCTGGAGACCTGTTCAGTGTGGAGGGTCTCTGGGTCAGCATCAAAACTGTCAGGATTGGAAATCCCTGCATCTTAGAGGAAATGCACTGGACATGGATTAGATTCTAAGGAAATGGTGTATCTGTATCCAGTAGAAGGATGCTTTCATCTTATTAAAGGAGACTACTAATCATCCAATTTGGTCTGGATTGTGAGTGTTGTACAGCAGTCTCTGCTGTGTATATTGTGCTCTGCTTTTTCTTTCTTAAGTTTCCTGAGAATTGTTGCATCTCTAAGCTCCAGGAAACCTGCATCTTCATATGAACCCCACCTCACCCTTTTGGTAGATGAGAGTCCTTTCTGAGCCTCTCCCATTGTACTGCTTTTTATGTAGCTTAAGGGTGTTCCCACGCACAACTTTCCTCAGACTAGTGAGTGATGGCTTTGATAATTCTCAGAGAAGTTAATTGACTGGCTTGTCTCACTAGTGTTAACACTAAATGTAAAATTTTACACTCTTGACATTTTGTTACTTATTTTGAAATCTATTTAGTCTTCATTCTGGTTTCTTAAGTTACACTAAATGCCTTGATACAAAATCATCCTTTGTCTTTATAAAATAATTTCTGTGATTTTCTTTATATGCATGTGTGTACATGGAGAAACAAAAATTGCAGAAGAGTTAGAACTGCAGAATAGGCTTTTTGAGTTAAGCCCTTTCAGTTAACTTTCCGTACTTAGAAATTGGGATGTTTTGCTGTAGGATTAGAGAAGTGAAAGGATGTTGTGCTGTTAAAATCCCAATGCAAACATGTCAAAACAGTAATAACTTAGGAGAATGGTGTGAAACTATTAGAATACAGTCAAATATTAGGACAGATAATGTGAAATTACATTGGTTTAATTTTTAGGAAAGACTTTTAATGATTTTTTTTTTTTTTTGTAGGATTCACATGATGCTTTACTGGAATTTGGGAATAACAACCTCCAAATATTGGTGGATATCACAAGGGAAGGAGTATGGAAAAATCCAGTTCTTCTTAAAATTCTATCCCAGCAACCAGTAGAAACTGAGGAAGGTGAGAATGTGATTTTAGAGATGATATGTGGTTATTAAGAAATTACTTGGTGCAGTTTTGGTGGGGAACCAGTGATTTGAAGTCAGAAGAGAGTTGTATTTTAAATTGCATTGTGCAGTAGTATTTGTATGTTGCTAAACGATATTTATGATGAAACTGTCTCACTGGCACTCTGAAGAATGTGTGCTTGCTAATGCATCTCTGCTTGGGCTATACTATCCATCAGTCTGAATATTTTGAAACTCCTTTTTTAAAAAGAACTATTTCTTTTTCCATCGTAAAAATACGGAAATTTTGTTCCCTGAGGTGGTTTGTTCTTCATTAATTCTGTGCTTTTAAATGTTTTCTTGAATGCTTCACAGGGAGGAATTGTGTGTCCACACCTTTCAGAGCATAAAAGATACATGTGGAGTGGTGACATGAGTGTGGACGTTTCCTTTTATTAAGCTCTGGGCTGGGAAGGTCATTGTGTTTAGACTATGGAAATAAGACCTTGAATCAGAAAATGTTGAGAGGTGAGGGAAAAGGAGCTTTTATAATCACTTTATGTAATTTTTGGATGTCTTCCCTTAAAGTCTCTTTTACTCAATGAATTTTTTTCATCTATTAGTGGTACTATTACGTACTTGCAGGTATTCCTTTTAACTGTTCCATTAACAGTACATGAGACTGCAGTTAACCTCAGTGGTGATTTAAAGTTAAAAATAATATAGAGGAGGAGAAGAGCTTAAAATATTTTCTTAAAAATTAAAGGAGCACAAAAAGTGATTTTAAGTCAAGGTTACTTCCATAGCAGAATCCTTCTTTCTGGCTTTGGGTAGCCCCTCTTTGAGTTGTGTAAGTTAGTACTTTTAATAAATAAATGACAAACACATTAAGGTTCTTGAGAGGGTATGTTGCTTCCCTGTGCTAGAAATCCTTAAAAAAAAAAAAAAAAAAAAAAAGCAGCCAAGGGTGGACTGCAGTCTTTGCTAGCATTCACTTCACGTATTCAATAGTATGGCAGAAACATTTGAAATCCAAACAGCATTTAGTCCCACTTCCAACATGCCTTGAAAAGAATTGCATTCCTTACTAAAATCCTGTCTCGGAGTCTTTCATTTATAGAATCATTAGGTATCCAGTTGCATGGTTGCTGCTCTTAGTGTATTTTTACTCAAAAGGACTTGCATTTCAAAATTGGTCCATATTACTGAAGACCTTAAGCTGTAAGTTGTGTACCAGTGATGGCTAATCGTTAGCTAGCTTTGCAAACTCCCTTTACCTGTGGCAAGCCAAGTGCTGTTCTGGATGACTGGTGTGAATTCCAGTAGGAATGATTTCCTCATACGTATCTGTGTGGACTCCATTATAGATGAATTTGCGTCTTACACACATGACTGGTTTTATCAATTGCTGTATTACTAAATGCTGCTACACTTCTTTGTTCCTGTGCAGGAGGACCTTGACGTGGTTCAGACTACCTCTTGACTTCAGCAGTAATAGGATAGAACTAGTTTGTTCAGTCCTTTGGCTTTTAATTTGGGTTGAAGTTTCTGCTGACAAACTGATTGACACACCTGTGACCATGTTGAATTGGGCTTAGTGTGGTTTCCTGTTCCTGAGGTCACTTGACAACCTTGAAACTCTTGATTTCTTAGTGTTCTTTATGTAGTACATATTTGTTCAGCTAGATCTGAATATTTGCCCAGAAGAGTTGTCCTCACTGGTGTTTCTTTCATGCAATGCAAGCAGAGGCAACAGGACACTTGTTGGAACTCTTCTGGGAATTTTGTAACTGCACAAGTGCACTCTCATATTGTCTGGAGTAGTTTGGAATCCCTTGTTAGACCAGTCTGTCAAAGGAAGGTTTCTCAAGTAAATCATAAGGTAAAGAGTTAAGACATTTTAAATAAAGGGCAGTTCTAAGAAGCCAAGTATCTGCCTAAAATGTCACTTCTTACCAAGTGTCTTGCTTTTGTGGCAATCTTGGAAACTTTGGTTTGGTTTGGTTTTTTGCTTGCTTTCAGGGTACCAAAGAGCAGATAAACAGAGAAAAGTGTCATCCTTGTGGCCTGTTGACATGTAACATAGCTGCTTAGACATATCTAAAAGATCTTTCTATGAGCTTTCCAAGCTATATGAATGTGTTGTCTTAGCACCCAACCAAGATGTTTTACATATTGGTTGAGTGCTTTCAACGCAGGAACATTAAGTAGTAGTAGAGCACTTGTGGTATCTGTCAACATGTAGAAAGACAGTGAGAGTACCACATGAGAGTGCTGTTCTGGTTTGCAGCAAATACTGTGAAAATGGTAGATCAAAGTAGTAGCATTATTAGTAATGGAAATGGGGAAATAGCGAGATGGAGAATGGGGATATTTAATAGCTACAAATACTTAGAAGTAATGCTTTAGTAGTTAAATAATCCTGTGCCCTTACATTACAGAGGATAGAGGGAGTTGTATTTGGTTGGTTTTGTGCTTGTTAACCTCTTGGGAGACTTAAGAGCATCTTGAAGAGGTATTGAAGAGTTGCGGGGGTTTGTAGGAGAGAACATAATGCTGGGAAAGACAACATAGGGCATAGGATTCAATCTCCTGTAATTGTTGCCAGCTATTCAATAACATTTCAAAGAAATCAAAATAATGCATATCATGAGTCACTGTGAGTCATAAAACTCTAAAATGTTACAGGAAGAGAGAAGTAGGTTGAGGGCATACATAAAGTTTATTCTTTTCTCAGAAGGCAAGATGAATGTGCCAGATCTGTATACCCTATACTCTGGTGCAAGGCAAAATGAAAACTTAAAGGAATCCTGCTCTCTACGCCAACAAATTATGGCGTGGAAAATTGTTGACTCCTAAATTGTGCTGCTAATGTAACTGGTTTATCTTCTTGACATCGTCAGACAAGTGTAATTCAGTGACTGCAGAAGTTATTGCTGAAATACCAACTGATCCATGAAGCTGTATTATAGCAGGTGTTATAATTAGTAAAGTCTTGTTGGTTGTGTATTACTTCCATTCCTTTGTTCAGTCCCTTCTTTCCTCTGTGCCAGGAAGCTAGATGCTGCTCTAATATAATTTGGCTTGCAGAAGGTCTGTCTGGGTAGCTGGAATTACTCTTTTGGCCTTGTATAGGATGTGGTTGGAGCTGGAGTTAAGCAACTATCTCTAGATGTCTACTGGATTAACTTAATCCTTTTTTACCTTCAGAAGTAAATGCTTGTAGCTGTAATAGGAGATCATAAGTCACTGATTAGTTACCAGGTTTGTCTTCCTTCTTTTACTTGTGTCACTTCTTGGATGTGTGTAAAGTTCTCTTCTGACTACCAGGCTCCATTAGAAATAGCATGAATCAGAATGCGCTTTCTACAGGTCACAGCAGGGATGACAGTTCTGCTGTTAGGCATGTTGAATAAGGACTGCAGAAAGAGCTCTAGCACAATGGTTTTTCAGTTGTTTTAGTCAAACTGCCATTTTATCCTTCAGTACAAAAATTTCACAGAATATCTTTTGAGGTGGTGTTGTAAATGGATGCTATTTCAGTCATCTAAAACTTAGTTTCTTTGAATAGCTTCTATTTTGTGCTTTTTGTGGCACATGTCTGAAAATCTTTCCTAGTTTTTGCTGTTGGGGGCCACTGGTAAGAGATGTGAGAGTAGCTCAATCTGCCCAGCCAGAGCTTTGTTTTGTGAACTGGTGGTTCATGTTAATGATCATCAGTGCTTACCTGAAACAAAGATCCTGAAAATTCGACATGTTCTTGTCTCTCTTGATTAGAATTCTTAATTTTTTTAAAATTTTTCTTTTAAATGCACTGGCCCTAAAAAGGAACTGACATCAACTGTAAATATGGCTGACCAAATTTGTTCCAGCAAAAATTTCGTAGCACTCATAGCTATGTCAAGAGTTTATTGCTCAGAGGTTTTTCCTGTGAAAAATGGAAACCAGTACCATACACCTGAATCTTAAAATGACCTCTAATGGGCCACTAAGCAAATTTCTGCAGGATACTAGTAAGTCTCTTAAGTCTCACTACAAGCACGTAGTATGTACTGGGCCTCTGAAATGAGTTTTCTGTTTAGGTGCACACTGTAAGCCTTCTGCCAACTAGTGTAGTGTCTGTTAGAACACGTTCTTTTTCTGTCTGGACAATAATTTAAAGTGCAGAAAGCATGAGAATTTTCTTGTTTTGTATTACGTACAATCCTCTTCCAGAAATTTATATACTATTGGTTTCTTAGGTACCTATCTTACATAGTAATAATAAGATACTAATATAGTAAGAATATTTTTATGCAATAGCTCTTCCACAAAGTTGTTACTCTAAAGAGACTCTAGTTTTTGACTAATCCAGAGTCTCTTGCAGGCTTTACAGGTAGCTGGTTGACTATAGCTGCTGCAAAACACCAGTTCTAATACGTATTTTATCAGAACATCTCAGGCATTACTATAATTTCTTCTGCAAATCATCAGACAATATGAACAAAACTGGAGACTAGTACCGAGCCTTTCTGTAGATGTTTATGTTAAGCTAGAAGTAGCACCATAACTATCTTGAAGCATACTATTCTGTCAGCTAAGGCAAAGTACATGTACTTTAGCAAAGTTTTTGATGCTGCCTTTCACAGTATCCTGGATAAAATGTCCAGCATACAGCTAGACAAGCCCCATAATACATTGGGTGAGCAATTAACTGATGGGTTGGGCTAAAAGAGTTATAGTAAATGAGGTTACATCAGGCTGGTGGTCAGTCACCAGTAGGGTTCCCAGGGCTCAATTTTAGGGCCAGTGCTTTTTAATGTTTCTATAAATGATCTGGGTGCAGGAGTGGAACGTAGATTAAGTAAGTTTGCTGATAGTACATCAGGAGGAGCTGTGGACTCCCTTGAGGGTAGAAAGGCCATATAGAGAGATCTGGATAGACTAGAGGGCTGGGTAATCACCATCCATATGAATTTTAACAAGAGCAAGTGCTGGATTCTCCACCTGGAATGGGGTAATCCTGGTTATATGTACAAATTGGGGGACGAGAGAGCAGTCCCGCAGAAAGAGATCTGGGGGTTTGGGTTGGTGGCAAATTGAGTATGAGTCAACAGTGAGCCCTGGCAGCCAAAGGGGCCAACTGTGTCCTGGGGTGCATCAAGCACAGCATAGCTAGCCGGTCAGGGGAGCTGATTGTCCCAGTCTACACTGCCCTGGTGTGGCCCCACCTTGAGTACTGTGTGTGGTTTTGGGCCCTTCAATATAAGGACAACATCAAACTACTAGAGTGTGTTCATAGGACGGCAACGAAGATCATGAAATGCCTCAAGGGCAAGATTTACGAGGAGTAGCTGAGGTCACTGGTTTATTCAGCTTGGAGGAGAGAAGACTGAGGGGTGGCCTCATCACAGTCTACAACTTCCTCAAGGAAGGCAGCGAAGAGCAAGGTGCTGATCTCTGGTGACCAGCGATAGGACACAAGGAAATGGAATGAAGCTGCATCAGGGGAAGTTCAGGATTGGACATTAAGAAAAAATTCTTCACTGAGAGGATGGTGTTCCCTGGAACAGGGTCCCTGGGGAAGTATTCACATCACCAAGCCTGTGAGAGTTCAAGGAGCATCTGGACAAGGGCTTTAGTCATATGGTTTAGTTTTAGATAGTCCTGCAAGGAGCAGGGAGTTGGATTTGGTGATCCTTATGGGTCCCTTCCAACTTGAGATATTCTGTGGTTCTATGATAAGTACCTGGGAAGAGAATCCAACTAAATCTGTGAGGTTTTTAATCAGATTAAGTAAATTTTGCTGATTATTTAAAAAATAATCTGAAGTTACATTTTTACTATTGAATTAGTTCATCAAGTCTCATAATGATTAGTTGCATTTGGTTGATCTAGAGCATAAGCCTAGCATGTCTTAAACATAATTCTTCCAAAGTGCCACAAAGATAACATTTTCACCCTCAACTTCATTTCGTATATTTTGGCATTACGTGGGTTTTTAACAACTTGGGTGGAAAAATATCTGGTTGAAAAGTACATAATGCTTTGTTTGAAATATTTTTGGTTTTTTGGAATATGAAGCTACAATTAAAAGCTGAAGATTTCAAATCTCAGCTAAACTACTGGTATCTTGTTCAAAAAACCTATATGGTCTGATCAGTGTTGTTTAGCCACTGCTGTGGCATACTTCCTTATTGTGTTAATGGGTGCTATCTTCTGTTTGTGGAGGGGTGTCTGTTTATGGGGGGGCATCTGCCCAGGATTCTCTCCCTACTCAGTTTGTCTCAATTTGTTTGGGATAAAATATTTCATTTATTGTTGTCACTTTTTATCACACCTAGAGTTTCTAAGAAAGCTGACCATACTTACACGAGTTTGTAATAAAGTGTGAATGCAGTGAGAAAATTTAAGTGTCAGCTGTAAATTGGTGTATTCTCAAAGGCTTTTTTCTTTTCCTAGCTAATAAATTGATTACACGAGAAGGGCCTTCCTTTCTGCAGATGCGAATAAAACATTTGATGAAGTCCAACTGCATCCCACAAGCTACTTTCTTGTCAAAATTGTGTGCAGATTCTCCAGAAATTGCAAATGTTTCATCTTTTCGCCAGGCCTACATCACATGTGTGTGTTCTATGCTGCCTAATGAAGACTCCATTAAGGAGGTTAGTAATCTATAGTCCCTTTTTAATGTATATTTATCAAGCATTTTAGAATTTATTTCTGCAATACTAGGAACTGAAGTTGAAGAGCGAAACTGTTGCAGTGGAGTTCAAAAGATAAATGACCTACTACAGACTGCAGTAGGAAAGTATTAACTGCTGGTGTAGATAAGTATGTATTATATGCTTGCATTTGCGGTTAGATGTGTTTGAAAGTTTAAATAAAACTTGTAACTTCAGTTACAAGTTACAGTTTTGCCCCTTGTAAGCAAAATATAATTGGAAAGCTTTCTTTTCCGACTCAAATACTAGTACTAGTGCACTTACTTCTCTTCTAGTCATTCTGACCTAGGAAAGAAAGGTTTAAAAAACCAAAACAAAACCACAACCAATCAAACAAAACCCACGTTAGAGTTGTTGCTCCAGAACTCTAAATTCATTTTTAGCAGTTACTCTTCCTCTTACAGTATCAGTCATAGTAATGATTTGTGTTAACACATTGCAATCGTAACAGCAGTCATACAAGTCTTGCTTCTGTTGCCTCTTGATCTCGTATATCTGTTATTTATGAATCTTGCTGTTCTTGTTAGATTTATATGGTTTTGGTGTAGTCTTAAATGTGAGACTTGGCACATTTTCAGTAAGCCTCTGTGAAACTGGGGCAAGCTTCACATACAAAAAGAATAATGCAACTCTGATGTCTGCTCTTCCTGAGTGAGTAGCAGACTTGTTTGGAGTGTTCTTGTGATATATGTAAACTATTTAAAAAGCGCTCCTTTAAAAATACTTTTTTGAAAAATACGTATTTGGATAGGTGTACCCTCAGACAGTCTCTTCAGTTTGAGCCAGATTCTCCTCAGTTTGCTGTACTGTAGGAGCAATGAATGCATTTAACAGCTCACTGCAGACACGATCTGCTTACTGGAGGCATTCGGGATATATGGGTAACTTGCAACATGTTCTTTGATTGGTTTGGCTACTAATGATGAATGGCATAGAAATCACATTAAATTGTGTTCACTTTTCAGTTTTGTTTAATAGTTATGGTGTCTGTTTTACCTAGATACTCAGAAAATTCTTTACTTGCAAGTCAAGTATGCAAGCTACAACATAGATTGATGAATTGAATAAAATTATGGTAATAACTTCATTAAACCTTTTATGGGAAAATGAAGCCACTGAGCATGAAAGCAGTATCTTAAGACCATATGGTTTGACTTAACTGAACCTGTAGCCCAGACTGTGAAAAGCGTAGTCAGTGGTGTTACAGTGCCAGAAAGTTGACATAAATAATTGCCAGTACAAGGATTTGCATGTATTTCTTTGCATGCTTGGTCACAAGTATTGTGTAGCTGGCACTCTCTACAGAATTGCTGAAATCTGAGACTTCTCGTCTTCCTCAGGGAGGTTATCAGGTCTATGACAAGTGGGGAAAAGGGGTGGGAAAAAAAAGAAAGATGAAGAGCTCAAAGAATGGCAGCTGTTTGAGAACAAGAGATGGCAATGACTGAAAACCCGGCAGGGGGAAGAGGGTATTAACTGCAATAAAAGAAACAAGGTTTAAGTGAAATTTGAAGTTCAGAGTAGTATGGGGTAGATGGAGGAACAGGGCTTAGCTAGGAAAACAAATGTTACAAAAAGGGTGAATATGAGTGAAGGTAGCTTGCAGAGGATTGGAGAGGAAGAATTTGTTTTGGAAGATTAGACAATATATGGTTATCCCTTTCCAGGACCTGGAAGTGATTGGAATAGCTAGGTCAGGCTTGGAAGTTAAATTGCTGAGTTCCTAAAAGTTAAGGCTGGTGGACTGCTTCTATATCTATCTATAGGCAATAACATACATATATACATGTGTATATATATGTATGTACATACATACATGCATTTGTACATATGGTTGTAACTCTGTGTGTGTGTATACTCTATATATAAAGTTGGCCCTTGCATTTCTGGTACCTTCTGGTAGCTTGAATTGATCCTAAGGCACACATATAACAAATAATGTGATGATGTAATTATTTGTTTACACGAATCTCACGCTGCTCAGTGAGAAACATAGAAATAACAGAACTAAGAATTGCTGTTTGGCTTACTGATTGCAATGATTGGCTTGAATTTGCCAATTTTATTGAACCAATTAAAATGCTAATTAAAGAGGTTCTCCTACACAGTAGTTAAACAAGTAGTTAATAACACTCTTTACTACTGCAAAAAGCATGGAGCCCCAGATGTTCCATAGTCTAAGATGGTTTTCTCTGCAAGCAAAGTGCCAGCCACATGTAGCAATAAAACAGGGTTTTAAAATGAAACAACCAGTTAAAATCAAAACCAGATTGATTGATTTAATCGTAACTGGTCACCTCTGTACAGTGTCAGTGTGATTGTTTGCTACGTTGCATTTGAGCTCCATATAGCCATCTCTTGTCATCAAAGTAGGGGTTTTTGAGTCTGGACTTTCTTTGTGAAAGACCAGTCAAAAATCTGAGATTAGAGGACTTGAAGTATGAATTTAAGCAAATGCCCATTATCCCATTCATAAAAAATTCAACTGGGAAGCTTAAGAACAGTCATCTTTTGGAGGCCCTCTCTAGACACTGTCTGCATAATAAGGAATTGTTCCTGGGTTGTATGCTTAAGAGCAAGGGGAAAAGACAATGAAGGTTGTTAAAACACTGGGGAAGGATAGTTGCTTGTCATGAGTTTGCTTGCAAAAATATTCTTAGTTACTGTGCTGTTTCCATTCATTGTTAAGTTAAACCAAGTGTTCCCTTTCCTCTGAAATTTCTAATTTGATTGGAAGATTGCAAGAACTTAACCTAAGTCTTCCTTGTCCTGCAGACTGTCTATGCTTCATTAAATACTTTTGATATAAAACATGTTCTTTTATTAAATTTTGAGGCAGCAGCTCCCAAATTCTTGCAGCTGTAGCAGCATTATTTAATGTAAATAAGGTGATATGCTGCAAAAGAGTAGCCTGCATTTACAGACTCAAGAGTATGTTGTCCCAACTCAGCTAGGGAGAATTTACAGTCTCTCTGAGCTGAAACTAAATTGCCTTTAGTTGGTTCGTGGTGTATCTAGCTCCTGAAAGGAGGGTAGGTCTCCCTAGATAAGCAGGTTGAGTGCCCCCTTTTTTAAGGACCATTAACATGATGTCCTACTAAAAAACTGGTAGAAGGCTTAGGTTAGTGGTAGGCAATTTTTATGATGACACAATAAATGAAACGTCTTTGTAATATTAAAACTTTCTCTTCAAACTACAATGACATAGAAGACAAAGACAAGATGAATCTTACATGCTTGTATATTCCATGGAGTAACCTTGAGGAGTAAACTGGCATCCTTCTCGTTAACAGAATGTAGGGAGGATGACGGCATTTTTCAATAATTCTCATTTAAAATACCTTAGTACTTTTCATTCTGTAGTCTCTGAACTTTGATTCAGCTGTTGGTCTTGTTGGGTTTCTAACAGTAACAGAAGTGCTGGTCAGCATTCCAGGTTTAGTAAAGACACTTTAATTTACTAAGTGTCAGGTTTGTCACTTAAGTGACTGACTGGATATTGTTGGTTGATTTCAAGCCGTGCATTTGGACTTTTTGTCTTTATTATTTAAAACAACAAAAGGACAACAAGAAACCAAATGTCAAAAAAAAACAACACAAACCCAAGGTCTGAAATGAGATGGATCCACTGACAAAGTTTGAAATAAACAGGACTTGAAAACAAATTGCCTTGTTGCTTACACAGTAGTTAATGTCCTGAATATGAGTGAGTTTGGCCAAAAAGAATCAGATTTATATGTGAGAAGGAGAGTGAATCCAATGTGCTGTGTTGACTACAGGCTGCTCGAAGCACCACAGACATGCCTGTTGCTGGAGTTGATGTTTGTGCTGTTCCTGCTGGTCCAGCACACAGCAGAAGTTCAAGGCCTTGTTGAAGTGTAAGTCTGAGTGAGGAGTAACTGATAGCTGTTAAAAAATGTGGGGTTTTTTTCATTCTGTAGCCTAAGAAACACTAGTAAGTATGTTTTAAGTTTGTAATTTTTAAAACAGCAGTAATGTCGTTCAGTGATTGTTCCTTTAATGGAACTGGGAAGCTGAGCATGGTCTCTGTCAAGTAGATCACAGGCTGCCATGTCTCTTCAGATCTGTGGAGGAAACGTATCCCATATTTACATGCACTGACAATTTTTGGTTTTCTAAAAACCACGACCTGGAAGATCACGCTTGTACCAAACCATTGCAGGCAGCCTCTTGTGTTATTTAAGAGTGTTTGCTGCAGTATTGAGAAGACAGCAGTGTGGTAATTGTGGAAATCATCAAAGACAAAAGTTTGGGTCACTTAGCTTTGTTTTCCTAATTAGCTTTATAAAATGTGCTGATGGAAATTATAATCTATAAAGAATAGGAATAAATGAGTGGAGAGAGGTGGTAGAATAGTGTTAAAAGACTAGAGCTATCAGACATGTATTCAGCTAGACTTCCTACATAAGCTGAAAGCCTGTGTGCCTGTAAGTACTGAAGGTAGATGAGAACATAAGAAAGGTACTGCTGGCAAAGGATGTTGGAGGGAGATGGTATGCAGCAGTAGCCTTTTTTGGTTTTTTTATCTGTAATCTAGAACAGCGCTGTTCTCTCCTGTGCAGTGATGAACACTTTCAAAATTCTTTCATGTGGCCATTGGTATGAGCTTGCTTTTCCATCTTCCCCAACCTGATGGAGGTGATTTTCAGATACTGTAAGTGGTTATTATCTCTGGCATGCAAGGAGAAATGATGTCTGTCCTGTTAGTTAGCAAAGCATTGTCACTTAAGTCAGTTCTTGATGTTTCTGTCTTGCCAGAGGTGAGTCAGTTAAGAAAAGTCCCGACCAAATAATCTCCTACATTTTAGTCTTCTTCAGATGCAGAACTGACATATCTGCAAGAACTTTCAGCTTTGAATTGCTCAAAAAATGTCTGCTGGAAAAGGTCAGTCATGGGTCTCGAGTTGAACATCAAAAGTCAGTGGACCCTAGAAAATGTTGACATTGCTCACTGAACTCCATTGTCAAGTGTATATGGAAAACTGGGGTAATACACCTGCTTCTGCTCTTCCTGCTGAATGAGATGTCTATGAAAATTAGTTTGGTATAGAGAGAACAATGGGAAGTTAAAATATATCATTATTTTTTCCTGTTTAACAGGAGGTTTGAATTGTTTATAGTAGCAACAGGTGATTAAAGTAGATGTTGCTTGAGTGCAGCCTATTCTATGAAGTGGAATAGATCTGGTGGAAAAAACGTATTAAAAATAGTGTCTTAATAGTGAAAGCACTTCATAATTACTGTTTGTGGTCTAAAATAATTGGCTTATAACCAAGCTAATGCCCTGTTTTGATACATGGATAGGTACTACCTTTAAGTATGCTTTCCAGAACTTCCATGGGATTTGTCTCTACTCTAAACACTTCTATTTTTAACATCATGTTTTGGAGTGTGATTGTTCAGAATCAGCACTTAGGACAAAGAGGACAAGAAACTGGCTTTTTCACATCTCTTGACCTTTTCGGACATGGGTTTTAATTTTCAAAAGGAGAACAGGGATGCCTGCAACTGCAGAGATGGAATGGGAAGTTTTAGAAAGACTGTTGCCTGTATATAAGTTTTTTGATAAGCTGCCCAAAATGAAAGGTGGTCCCAAAGAAAACGTACTGAGAAGGGATCAGACCTAGCATGTGTGAACTTCTCGTGCCATTCTTTAGCTGAAAGGTGTGTTACAAACTCTGGGTATTAAAGGCAGACATACTATTTTGTTCATGTGTTTGTGAGACCCATTTCCTTTGATAAAGTAAACATGCATTTCTTTTGTAAACATGCTGAGACTAAAGTGCCTTTTATTTTAATTTTCTTTTTTTTCTTTAAGATTGCAAAGGTGGATTGCAAAGAAGTACTGGACATCATATGTAATCTGGAATCTGAGGGACAAGAAAACACTGCATTTATTCTTTGTACAACATACCTTACTCATCAGCTTCAAACAGCAAATGTGTATTGCTCTTGGTAAGTAATAAGTATTACTGCTACTCCTAACTTCCTCACTGGCTTCAGTGCAAGAGAATTGAGCTAATATTCTACAAAAATATGTAGAGAATGTGGATATATCTTTAACTTGAGAAGTACATCAGACCGAAGCACCTTCTAGATAACTTGTGACAAAATAAAAAAGGCCTCATCTTGCTACAGCAATAGAGCAGTTAGACAAAAGTAATGTTTAAATAATTTAAAAATGAAACAGCTCTTCCATTGTTGGCATTAACAGTAATACTTCAACAATATAGTAGCTCTGTAAGTAGTGCTGGATCAGTGCTGTCTGGGTTGATATTAAACCCCTAAGCTTTGTGGTTCCACAAAGTGTTGTAATTCAGTTCTTCCCTCTAGAATACTTAGATCCATGAGTGTTTGTCTTTTTTCACTTTTTCCACAGGGTTGTAAGTAGTAGGAATGTGCAGAGACAGAACCCTTTAACTTCACCATCATCCCCTGAGAGCCTTTTTATATTTTTGTAATTTCTATAACTCTGAGAATTGTAGTAGTAGATCTTGGCCAAATTGTGACTATGAAACTTGTCTGCTGTCTTAACTGGTTGGAGATACAAAACCTTTTGCATCTCTGTTTCAGTAGTGGCAAACTGGTAGAGCCAAAGCAGGGAAGCTGTTTCTGCCCCTTACAAAATGGGTTTGTAATTTTGGCTTTCAAGGCATAGCTAAATGTGTAGTTTTCTCCTCTTTAAACACTGATCTGGATAAAGTTTTACATTACCAGACATCTCAAATGTACCTTGGGAATTTGGATTTGGTGAGCTGTGGCGTTGTTCATTTACTCACTCCACATTTTAATGCCATTAAGAAAAGTTTTCATAGCACTTAAGTGTCAGCAGGATGATTAGCCTGGTCCAATCATCTATACAAGAAGGCCAGAAGTATTTACATATTGCTTCTGCTCAGAAATGTCATTTTGAGCAAAAGCATACCTTGTAGAGAGAAATGATCTTGTGGAAGACTGAAAGGTGGAGAGTCCACCACACTTTGAAGTTCTAGAGGCTGACGTGTTTTTCACTACTGAAATGTGTCATTAGAGCCATGTCCAAAGAGATACAAGGCTGAAGTCCATCCCATGGTCTCTTTTTAAAGAAAAAAACCAACCAACCAACCAAAACCCAACAACTAGCATTCTTTCAGGGTGAACTAAATGATTTGCTGTTGTCCAAGGAGTCTTGTTAAGCAGTTCTAAAAGCTGTATCCATAGGGTGAAAATTAGGAGAGTTGGACTTAATATGTAGCTGAGACTTTGAAAATATTGGGACTGGAGAACAGACTTCAGTGATGTATCATTTATTGTTAAAGAATAACATCTCTTTTTTTCTGACAACAGCTGTGGGTAGATTTTTTGCTTGCAGTATGAAGTCTGAACTGCAACTAATTAGAATTTGAATTAAACTTTCAGGTCCTGTAACTCCAACCTACATTTTCTCCTGAGTCAGGAGATACCAATTAGAGCTGTAGATTTCTCATCTCCATGCTAGTCTGGCCCATGATGGGGCCTGCCTAAGGCTAAGTCTACACAAAACATGGTGCAGCTGTAACAAGTAGGTACTTCCATGTCAGCTTTAAAATTGGCTAGCCTAGGTGACAAGCAGTGAAGGCTTGAAGACACAAATGTTGGCACAGTCTAGCAACACAAGTATGTTCCTACTTAGAGAAGGTGTTAGCAGGTTTGTGTTACTCATGCTGAAGTCATGTCATTATGTCCACACTATTGTTAGTGGTTGTTCATATGAAAGGTGCTGGCTCAAACTGTGCTATGTCCATGCATGCCACAGTTGCCCCCTTTGCTGCTCTGTGGACAAACTCCTCAATTTCCAGCTGCATTCCCCTGGGGACAAGACAGGAGAATGAAGTCTTCAGTCTAACCCTGGAATTGTATAGGTGTATAAATTCAAATTCTAGTACTGTACATAGCACTCCTTGTACAATAGAATTGCACACAACTGATGCAGTCTGGACCCACTGAAGAGCAAAGCTTCCAGGATGCTGGAGCCCAGATTGAAGAAATTTACCTTCTTATGGACTCCTGTCTTGTGAAACTGGTGTAATACTTCTTGACCATCAGACTACTTTCTCACTTTGAGGGTGTACCTCTAAGTCTGTTTAAAAAGTTCTGTTGCTTGAAGATAAGGATGCCTTGCTGGTCTAATGGTGACCTGCTGTTTGATGGAGTGGCCTTTTTTATTGACCTCCACTGACTTTCCTTGTGGCAGATGCGGATCTAGTGATTATTTAGCCACAAGGTAGATGAATTCAAGTGGTTGATATGACATAAAACTTTTAATTTGGAGGATTACTTTTGTCAGATCAGACAGCTTAACTGATGAGGCATGAGATTACACATTACAGATGTAGTGGATATTATGGCTCACAAAAAGGAGGAGGCTTCTTCCCCATACAGACAGTGGTGATCACTGAAACCATTGCGGAGCTGATTTGAATCAGTGCCCTGGAAAAGAGATAAGGTAATGTTGCTTTCTCTGCACTAGTAAATTGAGCTCAGTCAAAAGCGTGACAAATGTCAGAGCTGGCTGGAAGGACAGGAATTGTTAAGATGGACTTGCTGTAATATGTATTTTTAACATAATCCTACAGCTAAAACTAATGTGGAGGAATCACATGCTAGAGATTGCTTGTTAGCCATTACATAGGCTTAAGTACAGCATAAATATACACTCAGAATACTTAGTTAAATTGAATACATAAACTGAGACATACTCCTTTCTGTGACCAGCTGCTGGTTTTAAGGGGCAGCAATTGCTTAATTCACTTCAAAGAAGGTCCTGTCTGGTTCAGAAAGACAGGATTGTAGTTGAGGGGTTATTTTACTCTGTCATGCTTGATCTACTGATGATTTGGACTCTACTTACAATTCTTCTAGCAATGTCATTGACACCTTTTGCATTTTGATTGTTAATAATAAAATGTAACTTTGTTGTGTGTATTTAATCATAAGCCTACATAATGGTGTTTCAAGTTAATAAATGATTTAAGCTTTAATCAGTTTTCGTAGTGTACTTCTGATGCATTATGTAATTTGATAGACCAGAACTGAGTGGTGACTAAAACATTTACTGAAGATCTTTGTGAGGAGAGCAGGGAGTAAGAAGAACAGAGACCCTCTGGTACAGTGTTGTTTGCAGGTCAACTTCCCTTTGTGCTGTTGCGGATTTGGTGCAACATGCAAGCCCTAGCTTATGTACTTGGAAATGTTCATTCACCTGTAGGATCCTTAAATAAAACTGTTTCCTGCAGGATTTTCTGGATCATGTCCTTCTTGATTTTTACAGTAGCAGTACATTGATGAAACATTTTCTGCTAGCCCCTGACTGGCCTTTGACAGACACTGTAAGCAAGCAGTATTGTCCAGTACTACCCTGCTTGCTGCCAGCCACCCATTCCCATTATTCTGCTCTGTATCTTGCTTTGTGCAGCGTCAGAGTGAACCAGCATAAGTGATCCAGACTGAAGGTTTAGACAGAGGAAAAGACCAGTTGACAGCTGTGAACAGCAGGTGAAAGTGAGGATGCTTTTGAGATTCTTATTAGTGTGGATGAGTGTCTTGCATAGTGGATGAAGATGGAGCTCTGGTGCCATAATACTTGAGTTAGTCCTAACAGGTTGCTGCTCCCCAAAAGTGGAAGATAAATTCTTGTCATGTTGTGGTGCTAGCTGCACAAGTCTGCCTCATCTGTTCCAGCCCCGGGCCCACCTGACCTGTAGTGAGCACATTCATCTAACCCAGCCAAAACTGTGTATAGCTTTCTACAGGTTAATGCTTGATTAGTTTTACTGTGTGGTCAGGCAAGTTCCAGCAAAGTGCAACACTGGTGCTTCTGGAATTTGTAAGCCATTAAATCTGTTAAGCTGTAACATCACTGTCAGTCTAGAAAGGGAAAACTTACCTCCCTTCCCATCTGTCTTAACTGCTCTAGCATCTGCTTGATGGCACAGAGCTAACTGTCTAACCCAGCACAAACCTCTAATTATTATTCTTGCATATTTAGAGAGGTTAAGCTATTTGATTAGATTAGCTCAGCTCATCCTGTAGCCTCAAGTCTGTACCTCCAAGAGAAGATCAGTAAACCAACCATACATGTATGTGAATTAGTGCTGTTGGTGTGAAGCTTCATTTCACAGCTGAAGATGAAAGCAAACTTAGGTTTGTATATGATATTCTTCACCAAAATCAGAAGGTTTTGCAATGACTGTTGCTGATATTCACAAAATTATGTGTAATGCTACTTTTAAGACTGGAGGTATCTGCTGTGTTTGGAAATTTATCTAAGAAGTAGTGCTGCTCTGGGCAGTAGTTCTGAGCTAGCTGATTGCTTTTGTCTCCAAGGAGTCCAGCAGTTCATCAATCCATAAAATAGTGTAATCCTTAGCATTAACACAAGTGGCATTAAGTATGAACTGTAGCTAAGAACAACTTCAAAAAACTTCTCTCTGGTCTGATATGGTAGTAGGATTTTTTTTTTTTCCTAAGTATTACTAGGTATCTGTCTGTCTGTAGTTCTTTCTGTTCTCTGCACTGTGTCACATCACTTCTGAAATGGAAAATTGCCCAAATACTGAGAGTTGTCCTTTCTTGCCTTTTTATATGTATGAAGATTATTTGAGAAACACTTCTTCATCACCATCCTTGAGGACCTGTTCCACTAATGTACTTTAGCTTTGCAGAAAGAAGGAATGGAATGAGAGAGAACATGGCAAATACTGCAAACTTTTTTGGTCTGCCACAAACTCTTAGGAATAAGGGATATCCAGAGTGAAGCCCTTCTCTCACTATTCTTCCAACTCCCAACTATGTAAATGTACTGAACAGATATACAAGATGACTGATGTCTTGATAAACTATTTTTCAAGTTTGTTTCTGTTGTGGTGACAAATTTTTTGTCACACTTTTATATACATGTATATATTTTATGCCTTCCTTGCATAAGCTTCCCTTCATACAATTCTTCCATGTTAGTCATCCTGATGTTCAATTAAATTTTAATTTTGTCAGCTTCTTGGGGCTAAAAGGGCAGTAGAAAAAGTTGCTAATGCTCTGGGTGAATACCTTTTTTTCCTCTCTAGTTCTGTTTTAGGATTTAAAATTAAAACAACTTGAATTATACTGCTTCTGTGTTAGTTTCTTGTAGGCCTATCTAGCTTCTCAGCTGTCTCTTCCTGACTATGAAAGGCTGTTACCTGCATTTCTAGGCCTTTAAAGAAAACAAACAAAGAAAACAAGCAAAAACCCAAACAAACAAAAAAAACCCCAAAACTGTTACCAGTAAATATTGTCCATTTTTGTGCAATAAATGCATCCCATGTCCAATCCTTAACAAGGCCTCATTCCCTTTCACTTGGCTTAGGGTTCAAGAGTAGGATTGCAATAAATCAATTGATTTTTTTGGTTCTAGAGGCTATGACAGACCTTGCTTCTAGAAACCTATATGTATAATTTGATGCATAGAGTGGTTAAATTAGCAAAGGTGACGTTTGCTCTACTAAAGGAACATAAGAAAAACTTTTCAAGTGATATAAGACACAGATCCTATCACTCATGTTTTTCCATTTGTGTGGCAGTCACTGAGATGGCAAAGCAATACAAAGTGATAGATTGCATCATTCAAGGGCTGTGTTGCCTTGTTTATAATAAATTGCTTAACAGCTCTGTGCTCAAATGCTGCAAACAATAAAGCACATAACTGCTCAAAGACAGTAGACAAAGCCCTCAGCTTACATATCCCTTATTTAACACTTTACAAAGTGTGTTCTGTGAGAGGTATCTTTTTAAGCATTGAGTGACAGTTACATCATTTGAATGCAGGTGTCAACATCTAAGCTGTTTGCCTAGTGGGAGGGAAGTGGGTACTTTACATTATGATTCATCTTACCTATTTTAAATTTCTATGCGAAAAGTCAAGGCTCTGCAAGTGTGCAGAGACAGAGACCTGATGGAAGTGTGTGCTGGTTTTTAATAACAAATTGTTGTGGCATCAACTCTGAACTAAAATGTGTAGACTGGACAAATTGTGCGTATCTGCAGTGTTCTTACATTTTGCTTTCAACTCTTTGCAGGGAACTGACACTTTTCTGGAGTAAACTGCAGAGAAGAATAGATCCTTCTTTAGATTCCTTTTTGGAGAGATGTCGTCAGTTTGGTATCATTGCCAAGACACTACAGCATTTATTTTTCTTGATAAGAGTCATACAATCCGAAGTAAGTAAGCTGAAGTCCAGAGTCCTTGGATGCAGCCAGAACTGTTTACATTAATTTATTATTTTCTTAATAATTCTACTGAACTGATATGAAACATAGCTTATTTCATTATTCATACTTTCTGATTAAGTGCCTAATAACTAACTAGTAAAAATCTCTGAAAAATGCCTGCCATTGTAGTTTTGTGTCAGCTTGACACATTAAAGTTACCTTCAGTCAGTGTGGAATGGTTTGTTTGTTACTCTGAAAATACATTATGACAGTATTTTGCAAACAAAGCGTAGCTGTGTTTTGATCTGATGCCTGTTCAGAAGTGAGGAACAGCAACATTTTCTGCAGCATCTCTAAGAGATGGCAACTTGGCTGAAACGTCTCGTATTTTTGTATTCTGAGAAAATGTCTTTTCCTCAAAATGTGTGATACAGTCACATGTGGACTTCTACCTTCTATTCTGATGCCTATCTCTAGAAGGTTATAGAAAGGTTCCAGAGATGCCCAACAGCAGTTTTTATAAACTCATAATCTCTGTTTGAGGTATAATGGAAAGACTTTAATTGATCCATCTACCCAGGAGGCAAATATAGCATGCTGTTCTTAAGCAGAGCAGAAAGGATAGCTATGGTTAATCTGGATAGTTGCACGATAGGATGTTTTTGTCTTCCTCTGATGGCTACTCTGACTCTTGGAATTGGTTAGACTGAAATTTCCTGTGTTTTGTCACTATATAAGAATAGATTTGTGGAGTTATGAACGAAAGTGAATCAGGCACGCTTCAATGGAGGAAAAGTAAGGCAGCTGATAAAAACAGGATTTTAACTGTTTCAGTAACAGTATTACATAGATCATGGACCTTAAATTTGATATGGGATTTTCCCTTAGGAATGTCACCACTTCCAAAAGGGTTCAGACATTTCTTCCTGAAGAACAGCATAGTTTTGCATATGTAGAGTAGAATTTGCCAGATGAACTTCAGTTTTATGAATGTTTCTATTAACAGTACCCCCCCATATTTGCCCATCTTTTTGCATTCTTATATGGGTATGAGTTAATTCATAGTTAAGGCATCAAATGGATTATGGATAAAACAGACAAGGTTCCTTTTTTCAATTAAATTTCTCTACAGCTTCAGGTTTGTTTGCCTGGGATTCTCTTTCACTGACCAGAGTTAATCCTGTGAACCAAATGAGTTATCAAGTGTGATTTGATAAGAGAAGAGCAAGTATCAGACCCCTGTTTTAGAGTCAAAGTAGAGATCAGAAAGGTTACATGATTATCGTTTTGACAGATTGTAGAGGAGAGTCTGGAACTCTGATTTGGCAAAGATGAATTCCAGTATAGTGATTGCACAGAGTAATGTTTGCTCCTAGTTTCTCTAAAGTTGGCCTATTTCTATTTTTAAAACGTGTGTGAATGTGCACTTTATATATAAAGTATAATACATTGTTAGCTATATACCAGTTCTTTCTGTGTTTCCTGCTAAACCATATTAAAATTTCTTCTCCTGGGGAAATAGCTTTTTTTATTGCTCTCTAGCAAATTGCATGACTTCCAATATACGGTGCACAGTGAGTGTAAGAACTCACTAATTCCTTTAACTTGTTTTGCGTTCTTTTGGATTTTTACCATCTGAGCTGGCATGGAATTGGTTGTGTTAGCCATGTGTCATCTCTCTGCACTATTCATAAATATCTTAACTATTACTTATCTTTACTAATAATGACTAAATAGTTACTTCATGCATTCAGATTCTTTATGCTGAAAAGTATGCTTTTGGAACAAGGTATCTTTCAATTTTGTCCATGTAGAATTTGGAATATATTATTTTTTAAAATCATCATGTGAGTAATATTTGTAGGTATCTTCCTGATACTATTGAGCAGCACCTCGAAGTTGCATAGACTCCTCAGAAAATGTTTGAAAGTGAAATGCCAGTTACCTTCATCAGGAATAAATTCTGCTACTGTACTGCTTATGCTGTTGATGGTTATTTTGTTTCAGGCTGTGAATTTACATTAATTTCCTTATTACACAGTACCACATGTTCTGAATTAATATCCTGTGTGGATGCTGCCGGAGGAGTGTATATGGAAGATTTACACCATTCTGTTTTAGACATTTGACTTATTTATGATAGAGTCGCTCAATGAAGAGAGAGAAGAGTTAGAAAGATGTTTTGCAACATCTAATGGCTAAACTAGTTTGTGTGACTCCTCCACAAAGTGCACTAAATGTGAAGTGGCTGCCCTTGCTTGAAAAGTAGAAGAGGTTCCTCACATAAAATGAGCTATAACTTTTTAGAGTATGCTCAGTGACTCAGGCACTTAGCACTCAGAAGCCTGAATACATTCTGAATGGGCTGTAGTCTATCTGATGCTCTCATTGCATGTTTTTTTTCCTAGAACAGTTCTAGAGAGAATGTACTTGTCAAAGAAAAGTAATATTTGTTTTGTGGCTGTTTGTTTGTTTGTTTTAAACAGGCAGAAGAAGCAGGACTTGCTGTGTCTGTTTTGTTATGTGTGAGAGCTCTTCAGATCAGATCAAACGGAAGTGATGAAATGAAGACGTCAGTATGTAAAACAATTGCATGCCTTTTACCAGAAGACCTTGAAGTTAGAAGAGCTTGTCAGCTCACAGAATTTTTACTTGAGCCAGCTTTGAGTGGATTTAACGTGTTGGAAGAGCTCTATATGCAACCAGATCAAAAATTTGATGAAGAAAATGCACTGGTTCCAAATTCACTCCGTTGTGAGCTGCTGTTAGCTTTAAAAGCATATTGGCCATTTGATCCTGAATTTTGGGACTGGAAGACTTTAAAGCGGCATTGCCTTAAACTGTTAGGGAAAGTAGCTTCTGATTCCGAGGACGATGCAATTTGTAATATGTCAATCAATGAAACTGACATGTTAGAAACTTTTTTTAGTGACTATGATGAGACAAAAGAACATAAATATTATGATGGAAAAGACACAATCAACCACCCTAAAGAAAAAGCAAGAGTAAAAAAACCAATTGGTTCTTCAGAAAGATACCAGAGATGGCTTCAGTACAAATTTTTCTGTGTGCTCTGCAAAAGGGAGTGTATAGAGGCTAGAATACTGCATCATTCTAAGATGCATATGGAAGATGGTGTTTATACATGTCCAGTGTGTACAAAAAAGTTCAAGAGAAAGGAATTTTTTGTACCACATGTGATGGAACATGTTAAAATGCCACCTAGTAGAACACACAGACCCAAAAAGAAAATAATACTGAAAAAAGAAAGATCACCACAGAAGACAACAGCTTCCAGCAGCCCACCCCCAGTGTTTCAGGAAAAGTCACATCAGCCTCAGCTGCCCAAAAACTTTGAAAATGACACACATGAGTATGTCACGTTTAGCCAACTGGAAAATTGCCAGCTACAAGACAGAGACATCTATCCATGTCCTGGAACAGATTGTTCTAGAGTATTTAAACAGTTTAAATACTTAAGTGTACATCTGAAAGCTGAACATCAAAACAATGATGAGAATGCAAAACACTACTTGGATATGAAAAACAGGAGAGAGAAGTGTGCTTTCTGCCGCCGACATTTCATGACATCCTTTCATTTGCGGGAGCATGAACGTGTGCACTGTGGACCTCAACCGTATATGTGCGTGTCAATGGATTGTTATGCTAGATTTGGGTCAGTTAATGAGCTTCTCAATCACAAACAAACACATGATGATCTGCGTTATAAATGTGAGCTAAATGGCTGTAATATTGTTTTCAGTGACTTAGGGCAACTTTACCATCACGAGGCACAGCACTTCAGAGATGCATCATACACCTGCAACTTCTTTGGTTGCAAAAAGTTTTATTATTCAAAAACTGAATTTCAGAATCACCTTGCAGTGCATAATATTGAAGTGTCAAACGGGGAAGTGAAGCAAACCCTAAAACTTGAAGAGTCGGTTTCAAAAGACAAATGTAGTTATCTTCCAGAGTCTCAGCTGCTTGAACAATCTGAAAATTCCAGTCTGAATGATAACTTGGATCCTTCGGGCTCTCAGGAAATTCCACAGATAAAGGAAGAAGCACTGTCTGATAGTGAAGATCTAGACAGTGAAAGTAATTGCAGTCTTCATTGTGGGGACCACAGCACAGATGCTGCAGTAAACCAAGGCCACGTGTCTCCTCTACCAATTGAAACAATGGCTCACAATCAATCAGTTCCAGGTTTTCTCATATCCCAGGAAGGAGTCTTCCACCCAGCAGATGTGAAACAACAGTGTTCCAATGCGGCAGTTTGCTTTGATGAAAAAAAACTTTCCTGTGGTTTTGAAGGCTGCTGTTCCACACACAAAAACTCCAGAAGTATGCAAAAAAACCTTCGCAGGGCCCATCCATATAACTTCAAAGGTAAAAAAAGTGTGGAGATGAAAACTAAAGACTTTCTCGATCTGTTGAGTGACACTCAGGACAGTAAATCCCCTACAGACATTAGTACAGAGTTAGGTCATAATTCAGATACAAATGCTGACTCTCCAGAAAGCTCGTATTGTACTATAGATGCTAAAGGAAGCAATGGCCTGAAGGAAGAAACTTGTCCTTCTTCCCCAGAAACATCTTTTTATGACAGTTCTAAAGAATCAAATATTGAAGATAACATGCTGGAACTAATGTTAGGCTTGAAACATCTAAGCTTAAAAAATTCTAACATTCAGAATTCTTCAAGACACAAGCCTCTTTTGGGCTCTTTACAGTCCTATTCATCTAGGGATGCCAAGTGCCCTGAGTCAGTAGATGAAACTACCTCAAAATTTCAGCTTCAAGAGCAACAAGATAATTTACCCAGCCAGTATCTCACTCAGCTGGCAGCAAAACCATTTTTCTGTGAATGTCAAGGATGTACGTGTGAGTTTGTGACCAGAGAAGCTCTCTTAATGCATTATGTTAAAAAGCATAACTATTCAAAGGAAATGGTTCTTCAGTTAAATATGTTCCAGCATCGGTACTCACCATTTAAGTGCCATATTTGCCAAAGATCATTTACAAGAAAAACACACCTTAGAATTCACTATAGAAACAAACATCAAATTGGCTGTGAGAGGGTAGCTCACAAGGTATGTTCTAATGAAAAATTTGATCATGTAGGTTTACGTACAGATGACATGCATAAAAATAGCACTGTTCCAACACCTGTCTGTGCAACCAACATTGAATTCATTGAACATTCAGACCACTCTGAACAGCTGTGTCATCCTAAAAAGGAAGACTGTAGTTCTGAGACAGATTTGGAGTCCAGTGAAGAGACGGACAATAATGTAACAAGAAAAACATCTAACATGGCTTCTCTGGACAGTCATAGAGAAGAACTGGAAGCAAGACAGGGAAGAGGAAGCAAAAGAACAGTTGCTAAAGGAAACTTATGTTATATATTGCATAAGTACCACAAACCATTTCACTGTATACATAAAAGTTGCAACTCTGCATTTACCAACCAGAAAGGTTTGATTCGCCATTATAGAACTGTTCACCAGTATAATAAGGAACAGCTCTGCTTAGAAAAGGACAAAGCAAGAACAAAAAGGGAAATTGTCAAATGTAAAAAAATATTTGCATGCAAATACAAAGAGTGTGGTAAGCGTTTTTTATGTTCTAAAGCTCTTGCTAAGCATTGTAGTGACTTACACAATGAACACTTAGAGGATCAAAAACTGCTTTCTGAAGCTGAATCTGCAAGATTTGCTTGTAACCAAGCCCAGTGCCCTGCTGTATTTTATACCTTTAATAAGCTTAAACAGCACCTAATAGAAGAACATGCCAATGAAGAAAAATTAAACAAGGATTTTGAAATCCATTGTGACCTTAATGGCTGTGATCGAATTTTCACAAATTACAGTCACTACTCTCAACATGTCTATTTCCGACATAGTGAATATTATGATAGTCTTTTTGGAAATCAGAAGGAGGAGGAAGATAATCAAGATAAAGATAAAAATGAACAAAGTTACTTGAAGGACAGTTTTGACGTGAGCAAGCAGAATGGGAAGCAGTTAAAAGAAAAATCTAAAAGAATTAGCAGAAGTAGAGAAAAGCATTTGATGAATTTCAAAACAAAAGAGGAAGCCCTACAAATGTGCAAAGAGAAGTCTAACCAGACGCAGTACCCTTGCATGGTTCAGGGATGTTTGTCTGTTGTCAAATTGGAAAGCAGTATAGTGAGGCACTATAAGCGCACACATCAGATGACCAATATGTATATAGAGCAACGGATTCAGAAACTTGTTGTTTGTGTTAAATGTGGCATAATGATTGAAAAACAGTCCTGCTCCGAAACAGCTTTGGACTTGGATAAAAAAGGTGTAAAAGTTAAAGAAGATAAATCAGCTAATCCTGACTATGTGCAGGAAAGTGAAAAACCTCTTGTTCCAAATACTGACTGTGATCCTCAAGATGTAAGCAATGAAGACCAAAAAAGATATCCATCAAGTAGTGAGAGTTTTGATGCCAGTGCCTTTATGTATTCAGGCACTTTAAAATATAACCACAGTTCAAAGAACACCTGTTTTGAAGAGCATAACATCAGGGAGACAGTTACACATAAACCTGAAGATTTTTCTGAAAATAGTGAAAGAGAGAATAGCTCTTATTTCTCCAGTTTACAATTAGAGTTGCCAAGAGAGAAAGACCCAGAAGGATGTCAACATAGTGCAGTTAATCAAAATGCAAAAAGAAATGTACTTTGTGCTACAAAAGACAAATTTCAGAAGCCTCCAGTGTCCAAACCATTTGATTTAAAGACATATAAACCAATGGGATTTGAGTCTTCATTTTTAAAATTTATTCAGGAAAGTGAGGGAAAAGATGATGACGACGATGATGATGATTTTGATGAGGTAGTAGAATGGGAGTCGCCTGAGCAGTTGTCAGTAGATAAAACCTTGCAAAAAGAGGGAGATGGTCAAGGGGATACACCAGTAAACAACTTTGTAAATGACAAAAATGCAATCATAACCCAAAATAATCATGGGCAGCTAACAGAAATCCAGCCCTTGTTGTCAGAATCGTCATCTGCCCCTTCTTTAGAAAACTTGAGGGCGATCTTGGACAAGGCACTAACGGACTGTGGAGACCTTGCCTTAAAACAGCTTCATTACTTAAGACCAGTAGTTGTTCTTGAAAGATCCAAGTTTTCCACACCCCTCATAGACTTATTTCCAACAAAAAAGGGAGATGAGCTTTGTGTAGGAAGTACGTAAGTAGTTTTGCTTAGAGCATATTGCCTCCACTACTGCTATACGGGGAGAACTTCAAATTAGAACAGTAATTGTTACAGTACACACTGTTTAGGTTAGTTTAGACTGTTTTAATTCCATGAATGTATAATATCTGTCAAAAGTATTGGCCAAGTTAATTTAGCTCCCCATTTTTTTTCAATGGACTATGCTGATTTTGGTGCTATTTAATACATCAGAATACTGGGGGCTTCCTCTTGAAGAGTAAATGTGCATGATTGTATATGGAACAAGTACTAGGGTACCAGGGTTTGGGGGGCGATGGAGTTATTACTTGACTTGAATGTGCACCCTAGGGTGCTTTGTGTAACATATTGTACACTACAGCATCTTATATTTTTTGAGTTATGAGTTTCAATAAATTACAGTTTTTCACCCATTTGTTTACTGTACAGTAAGTCTTTAATGTGGTTTACTTGTAATTGAATTTGGGACCATTCTGAGTGCATTGGACAATGTTGCTTAAGTTTTATGCTTTTGTAGATAATTTATCAGACTGGTGAAACAGTGCAGATACAGAAAAGTAAAGTATTACACTTTATAATATTCTCTGTGCTTTTTTCAGATTGAAAGAATTATAATTAGTAGAGGCAGAAAGCACTTGCCACGTAGAGATGAGAAAGTCCTAGTAATCTTTCCCTTTAAAGGAAAAAGATGTTTCTGAGAGCATAGGGTACAACATAAATGTTTGAAGAGCGTTGCCAGACTTTCAAGAGAGTTGTGTCACATGAAAGTATCAGTGCATGTTTGGGGTTCCCTGGTTAGCTTTTTCGATAATGAATAAAACCTAGCTGGAAGATTCGCCAGAAGAATAATCTAGTATTTTAAGATCTGTTTCTTGTTCTTCTGTGTCTCATTTCTTGTCACACTTCTGGGCACATCATGAGGCCCAGAATCTGTTTCCCCTGTGAGTGGCACTTCCCAATCTCTGTGAGGATGCTAATAAGCAAGCAGCAATCACAGCTGCTTATTGATTGAGAGCTTGGGTTTTGTTGGGGTGGTTTGGGGTTTATACTGTGATCTCAAAAGTAGCAGTGGAAAGCAAATGGAGAAAACTTTGGGAAATGTTGTTTAAGAAAGACCATGGATATTGACTGGCTGCAGGAATGAAGAAGACTATCTAAAAAACTATCTGGAGAACTGTGTTATGACCAAAACTAGGCAGAAATTGCATCTTCATACTACACTTGCAGAAGTTATTTGGGCATCCTTAAAATAAAAGTTAGATTACAAGTTGTACACCAAGTAGGAGAAGTGTAGTATATTGCATATCTTTTCCTATTGTTTCCTTTTTCTAAACTATAAGCTTCTTGTAATGAAGGGAATATGTTGCATGAATCTTCTCACTAGGTTTTAAAAATGGAAGTAAGTTAGGGTCAAAAGGTTTTAACCCTGCAACAAGGTCAGACACCTGAAGTTGCTAAAGTGTATTCCAAAGTGATTTTTGTCTCTTTAAAACAAACAAACAAACAAAAAGTCTGCCTTTTAATGTCAAGTTTGTGTCATGTTCAAACATAACTTGAATCTTCATGATCTCAAAACAGGAAAAGAAATTAACTGCTACCTTAATAAACATGTGATGACTGCTTCAGGTAATGTCCCTAGAGAGATACCAGTACACTACCACTGAGTATCCCACAAAGCAATCTGTCCCCTTCAATGCCTAGAGAAGGAAAACTGGTCAGCATAAATAGTAAATTCATTGAGGTTTTGAGTCTTCAGTTTTGGGTCAAGCAGCTGTATTTCCACTAGATAACCAGAACTTCAAATATGACTGTTAAAGAATTCAAACATTTAAAATACTTTGAATGAGAGAAATTAGATGAGAATGCAGGAATGAAATGAGACAGAAAATACGTATATATGCCACAGGCTGGAGAAGGGGTGAGACAAAGGCAGCATGAAAGCTTTTGCTTATGTAGTCCTAAAAATGTACCAAACCTTTTAAAAAGTAGTTTTGATGTAATTGATTGCTTCCTACAACTTAAAATGCTATGAGTACAGTCAGGAAAATGGAAATGATTAAACAGAAGACTGATACTTAATGTGGTGATAAATTAGCTGAGTCATAAGAGACTAGTAAAGAACTTTCTACATGGGGAATAGCTAAGAGAAATAGATTCCACCAGAGCAAGTTATCTGCAGACTTAAAAGGTAGGAGACAGTTTTGTGATGACTCCTTAGACTAGCTGAGTCCTCTTTGAAGGTAACAAAATTTTGTTCCTGAGACAAATTTCATCACGTCTGATGCTGACTGCCACTTCCATCCATGAGCACACATTGGTGGAAACCTACTCTGTGCAAGGACCTGAAGTTGTCTTGAGTCACCTGGGGACAACTTGGTTTTCATAAGAAGTTTGAAAGGTAATGTAGTCCTACATGCTTACACAAGCTAGAAACCAGAAGAAAACCTAAAAATTAAAAATGGGATTTATTTCCATGGTGCTGCTTTATGATGTAGATGAAGCTTTTGCTAAATGGGGTATTTAAGGTAGTATGTTGTATATAATGTAATCTTGCAGATTTAATTTTTTTTTATAGTTTTGGAATAGTTACAGGTTTTTTGCAAACTGAAGACATTTAAACACAGGCTTTTTGCTTTCCATTTTCATTGGGTTAGTTGACAGTTGCTTAGCTGACAGGCAGAAATTTGTTTAACTGGGGTAACAGTTCAGTGTGATCTTTTTACTTATATACACAAGAAAACTTTTCAGAGAAGTTTGCATTTATTCTTTTAGACTTCATTCATACATGATTCATTAGACCTTCCTCTAATGAATACTTGAGGTTCTTGGAGAACAGACATAACTGTTTTTAGAAATGCCACAAATGGTATGGCACTGATTGCAAGATCTGAGCTTCTCCCAACCCACACTCCCCTCATTGCCCATGCTATATTTTTGCATATATTGTGATCTGAAGTTGGATAAGATTTCACTTTAACTCCTCAATCGCAGTTTCCTTCTCTTTCTTTTTACACTTGACCAATACTCAGGTTTGATTGTACTTAAACGTTCTTCAAGTTGTTTCCTTTCTGTTGTTGCCTCTTGGAGTTGACACTGGTAACTTTCTGCTGAATAGGAAGCTATAATCACAGATTCCCAGTGAACAACCTCATGGAGTTTGTGAATTAATTCTTTTTATAATTAAAAAGATTCTGGGACCACAGAAGTTGTCTAGAAATAAGGAGCAAAAGAGTTTCTGCCTGGCATGGGTGAAGCTTTTCTGTGTAAAAGATAAAAACTTTACAAGAGTTAGCTTAAGACTGCTGGATAAATTGCCACGTGAATGAAGGCTTATTGCAAATGTCCATCTTCTCCAGTGTAACTCACAGTGCATCTGTCTGCCTGTTCTGACATGAATGTAGGAATGGGTTCACTTAAATTCACTGTCAAAAACAGCAATGCAAAATGCAGGTTGTTCGGAGGTACCATGTGTCCTTGTAGTGTGACTAATGAGCAAAATAAAATACACACAAGTGGTACAGTCTTGCCTCTCCCTTTGGAGCATATCTTCCTACTTCCTTCTGTCAAGCTCTCAAATTATGGATCATTTTAAAACTATGACTTTGAATGAGTTTGCATTTCTTGTATAGTGTTCATAAAAGCTCTGCTGCAAACTTGCCACCAAAGAACTCTACAAAATGATATAAAATTACCTGTATAGAACCCTGCTGTGTTTAAGCTGTGTATTAAAGTTCTTCAGTGTTCAGCTTTCCTATTAAAAAAAAATCAGTCCTGCCACTTGTATTAAAAAAAATTTGCATATTAAGCATGAATTTTGTGACAATTGTAGTTCTGTAATCCCACAGAACACTTGTGAGTGAAACACTTAATTCCTCAGAGGTATTCTGCTCTTAGCAAATAAGAGTTACTGCATTCGTGTAACTTACCGCCACTATACACAGGGCAAGCTTTTACAAATTGCATCTCTGAAGTATTTTGCAGCTCCTCTTGAGTAGGCTGCTGCTGTTAATTTATATTACTACTATTTCCATAGGCTTGAATATAATGCAGGACAGGGTAAAGAGACACGTACCATTTCTGTCTGGTGGGTATAGAAACAAGTCCTGTGGTGTTCTTCAGTCCAAGAATTATATTTAGAAAGTGGTGAGTGGGTTTTTCTCAGTGGTCATACATGAGCATCTTAGAGACATTTTCCTCTGGGGATGTGGCATCCCATGTAATACTGGGGTTTTTAATGCTGTGGTCTCAAGTTGTATTCATTTTTCTGTTGGCAGATACCAATGTCGCACTGGTCTTATCGCTACTTCCTTGTTACAGAAATAATGTCTTGCCCATTTCAGATACGGACAATGTGTTTCAGTCTTTGAACTCCACTTCTTTATCATCTACAAAAATGCACTACCATCTTGGTGAGGTAATAGATGTTACACCATCAAAACTAAACAGTTTGAATCCACATCCTGATCCTGATTTCTTCTCCGGCTTGTTTATATGATCTTTCTAATTGCCTATCACTGATGGTTAACAGGGAAGTAGGTCACAAAAAGGGTAAAGGTCTGGAGTTAAGAGTTCTTACTGTCTTATTTCTGTTTTCACATCATCAAGTAGGCCATCATTTTTCCTTCCAAGGGCTACCAGAACTTGTTTCACGTTTCACAGTGAAGATGTAACATTTCCAGCTTCTTGCTTTTGAACATATGGGAGAAACATTTTGTTCCGCAGTAAAGGAACACCATCACATTGACTTCCTAAAAAAGGATTCTTACTGTAAACAGCAGATACCTGAGAAGAGTAGGTCCAAGTTCATAATCATGGTATGTTGCTCCCATTTTTAAAATGATTGTCCTCAGGTGTGTGGATTTTATAGTAAAACAACATGTTTATTGGTTGTGCGTAATTAAATTCCCCAGTGATGTGGGCTGCCCTGCCACGTTCCTATAGGTAGTAAAAAACTGTAAATACCATTACAAAGGGAGACCTTCTTAGGCTGACTTCTGTGCTTCTGGCAGGGCTCTCAGCAGAGCCAATGGGTTAGTTCAGTGTATCCACTTGTCTGTTGTTTTCTGGCTGTCTTTGTTCATGCAAAGTCTTTGAATTTTACAATGCTGATAAAGCCTTGTGGCACTGTATTTCACAAATTCTGCATCTTGGCTGCAGTGAATTATTTGAGAGAAATTCAATTTCCAATTAAGTCTTAGCATGTCTTGTCAAGAATCTGAGCGTGGTTATGGCAGAGAGCAGGGGAGGCTTAAATGAAACCACCTTGCCTTTGTCTGGCCCTATCAGGTGCTAAACTTGTTCGCTGCCTCTTCCCTAAGGTTTGCAGCTGGTGCCCTTGAGCCCTTCTGCTCTCCCGACTCCTCCAGAGCAGTATTCCCCCAATTTTTTTCCCTATGCCCCCATGAGTTTGGAGGGGGCGAGGGTGGAATAGGAGAGCTATTGCTCTTCCTTGAAAATGTCTTAAGATGTACGATTATGGGGAAGGAAGTAGGTAAGGGATTAGTCAGGGTGCAGTGCTGGGGAGGGATCTGGCTTGGCCAGCTTTGATGAATTACTAGAGCTTCCTCTAGGAAAGGAGAAAAGTGACAGCCAGTAACAGAGCTCACTGACAGGAGCATTGCCTTGTCTTTTGTGGCAGTGGTTAGGCATAGTATTTCTTCTGGGGGGACATACCAACTTACAGAAAAGATAAGGCTGGTTTTTAATTTATTTGGCAGGTCGTTCTGCTAAATAGTTACAACTGATAACTGATAGAAAATTAAGTTGGCATTATTTTATTAAAAGTTAATGATTAAAAATCTACAGACAAGTTTTGTTATACTTTAGACTGGTAGAAAGAAGATGAATGACTAACACAAAAATGCCGTCTGAAGAATAGGTTAAAAAGGAACATACATTAACACCCCTCTGTGTCTCTACCAAGTTACACATTCATTGTGCTCTGCATGGTATGTGTGTCCCCAGTACTGCTGTCGCAAGCTCTGTGGTTTTCAGCAGCACCTATGCTGTCTTCACTTAACAATACAGTTATCAAGTATGGTAAGAGTCTTTTGAGTCTGAATAAATACTTGATTCCTTATAGGGCTCTGTAACTTTATATTTCCTGAAACATTTTTTATTCTGGTTCAGAAAGGAGGGGACCTGCTTACCTTCAGAATGAACTGGGTTAGGCAAAAACCATGACAAGAAAGGCTTAAAGTGTTTTAACAGTGATGAGTTCTTTGGTCCTTACTACAAAACCATGTAAATGTGTGTGCACAGGAAGTCAGAGGGAGAGAAGGGGGTTGGTGTTCTGCTTTTGAGGGCAGTGCTGATACACATCAGCTTCACATGCTCACAGAGATAAGTGAGGCAGTAAATGTTTCATTGCTACCAAAAGGAGCCTCTGCTTCCCCTCTGTTCTCAGCTGTGATCTCCTGCTGTTTCCTTTGTGTCAGCTCCGCACTTCTGTGAATTTAACTCCTTGAAACATTAGAAAACAAACCCAGCAAAGTAACATACAATTAAGTACCTTTCTACCATTACAGTGCAAGGAAATAGGGCTGCAAATCAAAGATACAAGTTATTAATGCTATTGGGGCTACAGTTAACGTGAGAGATTTGTGTCCCATTTGGATACCCTTGCATCCTTGCTCAGGCCAGCTGTTTGCTTGGAACTATCGTGGTATCTGTACCCCTACCTATCTCAGTCCTCTATGAAGGCTGCCCCTCTTCTATACTCTGGTCTCTGTACTCCTGTTTTCTTCCTGTGCTATAATCCATCTTTTCTTTCTTTATGGGAGTAAACTCAGGCTTCCATCTCTTTACCCAGAGTGCAGGTCCTGCCCTTTGCATACTTGGTGAGAATGGAATTGGCAAAAAATAATAGCTCAGACTGGAATCACAGCCTTCCTAATGTGAACATGCCTGGCTGTGCTCTGCAGCAGTCCCTTCTACCCCCTTTCTTCCACTATAAGCTATCACAGTCCTTCACATGAGTAAATTACTGTTGTGTACCAAGTTATTGCTATCTTAGTTCATCTCCAGGGATGGTCTGTAGCAGCTACTTGTCACTGTGGCAGATCTCTGGTGGCTTAACCAGGAGGGGCTAATTACCTTGAATTCTTCCCTGTTTTTAAAAAGGAAAGAACCCACATTCTGGGAATTCCCCTGCAGCAATATCTCTCTGGCTGTAATGGGGAGTCCCAGAGCAAGCAGCCAAACAAATGACTTAATGGAACATGTGTTGTGCCAGCCTGCTTTATTTTAAAATGGACTTAACAGAGCTTACTCCAGTAGAATTAGAGTCACTGATACTGCATTGCAAGGAGGAAAAAAAGCAGCTGTTAGGAGACAGTCAAGGGACTGCTTGCAACATATACTGGGGGAGAAAACTAGTCAAATACCAGTTTAGTCAGTATTAATTTTTGCACTTCCCTTTTCTTAGTGTGGCTATGAAAGGATTTGGACAAGTACTAGTGAGCATATATATGCATTACTGTGCACGATCTGGATAACTTGTACTAAAGTTTAAACATCCTATGTACAGACTGCAGTACCTGGGGAATGAAAAGTCTAGTGGATGAAGAAAAACTAAAGGCCCTTGGATTGGACAGCAAATGCACGTTGGGGGTGCCTGTCCTGTCTTCCCCTCACACAACATAGAGAAGCTGTGTGATCCTGCAGAGAGCATTGCACGGAGGAAATCAACAGGAACACTGGACTGGAAATCAGAAAAAAAGTTGCAAACTATTAGAGCAGTTCTGGAAGATATTTTCTGTAGAAGCACTTAGGAAAGAGGCTTCTGTAAGCTTGTGAAAGGACAGAACAAAGGTACTGGCCTCAGTAGCAAAAATTGCATCCATCCAGTAATAAAGGAACACCTTTCAAGCTGTATGCTAAAGCAACAGAGAGGAACTGTGTGACAATCAGGAGTTTACTCTTCTGTATTTTAGGTCATTAAGAAACTCCCTGCTTATCCAAGCAGGCCTTCTGCTGAAATCTTAGTTTTACTGGGGAGCAGGGAGCGCAGGAGGGGGTATGAACAGAGAAGCAGCAACATTGTGCTTGGGAAAGATAATTCACCTCTAGCATGTAAGTTTGTTCATGTTGTGCAATACAGGGAAGAATGGCCAATGTAAATGGCTGCAAACAAGGATTGCTGAGTAGCAGCAGCAGGAACCAGTAGAAACTCTCAAATAGCAAAGACTGGTGGAAAATTTCCTAATGTTATCAGATGCAGCCAGCTGGAAAGTATTTGGGAGAGGTAGAGTTGGAGTTAGGGCAGGATTTCAGATCTGTGCAGGGTAAACAATGCAGTGTGAAGAAGGTATTTTGATTCCATAGGATCTGCAATTGGAGACACCAATGTAATGGAAAAGGCTTGATATCAATTTCATCACAAGATGTGCTTGTGTCAGAATAATACCCAGATAACACTGAGTGGAATAAGGGATTCCAGATTTATAGTTATAGGAGGAGCAAAACTAGGCAAAGATGAAAATGTACAGCTACTGTACACCTCTCATCTGTGATGAGCACAAGTTGCTGCATGGCACTGCTGGCACAAGTGTCAGTACTGCCCAGGAGTCCTCAGGAGCATCGCAGGGTAGGTGTTACTAAACAGTACAGACAGTAGGGTAAGTCTTCTCTGGAGCCTTGTGCACCTCTTCAGAAAGGAGGTTGTTGTGTCATGTTCCTGCAGGACATACACGGTGCTCCAGTCACTGAACTCGGATGTCACTAGGGGTATAATGACCTTGCTTTTCACCAGCCTATTTCCTTTGGGTTGCCAAGTTTATACCAGGTCACCTGCTGGGTCTTTGGGACTGTGAAAAGACCTGATTAATTAACTTGTTTAATGCCTGTGCCCTGATGCCAGGCCCAGAAGAAGTGTGATTCTAACTACTATGCTTTCCTTGATGGTCTGGTTAACTGTATGTTCATGGATTTGGAGCTGATGCAGAAGGGAGCAAGGCACCCTTTCTGGAGTTCACTTGCCAGACCTATGAGAAGGAGCTCCCCCATGGTCACAGAATCATTTAGATTGGAAGAGACCTCTTGGGATCATCTCCCTCGTCCCTACCTGCTCATCAAGCAGGATCAGCAAAAGGGGGTTGCCCAGGACCACGTCCAGACAGCTTTTGAATATCTGCAAAGATGGAGTATCTCCACAGCCTCTCTGGACAACCTGTCCCAGTATTTGACCACCCCACAGTAAAAAAGTGATTTCTTGTGTTCAGATGGAATTTCAAATTTTTTAATTTGTGCCCATTGCCTCTTGTCCTGCCGGTGGGCACTGCTGAGAAATGAGCGGCGGGTCCACCCCGGCTACCCCGGCGAGTCTCTTTGCCAGGTCTCCCCTCACAAGAGGCCTTCCCAGGAGCAGCCTTGGCCCAGTCCTGCGGGATTCCGACTGGGATGTCAGCCGGCGGGGTCGCCTTCCACCCTCCCGCGGCTCCTCAGGGAGAGGAGCCCGCCCCGCCCCGCGCAGCTCCTGCGGGGAGGCCGCCCTGCCCTCTCCGCAGCGGGGCTCCGGCGCTGCCAGGGGCGGCGGAGGAGCCCCACGCCAGCAGGGGCCGGCTGACACGGCGCCCCGGCCCCGGGCCGCTGCAGCCTCGCCGCTCCCCGGCCCCGCCGCTGAGGGAGAGGGGGGCGGGGCGAGCGGGCGCCTCAGGCGGCGGCGGCGGTGTGGGAGCGGGAGCGGGAGCCTAGGCCCGGGGCGGGCGTCTCTCCCCGCCCAGGCCCGCCGAACGGTCCAGGATGAGCGGTGAGGACGGTAACGAGGAGTTCTACCGGCAGCTGCAGCTCCAGCAGCAGTACGAGGCCGAGCCCGGCGGTGAGGGCGAATCCGACCCCTTCACCTACGTGGACCCGGCCGATGGGGCTGCCTACGAGTGGGACCGGGAGAAGAAGGCCTGGTTCCCCAAGGTGGGTGCGGGGCGGGCCTCGGCGCTACTTGACGGCGGGCGGCCGGGCCCGCCCAGTGCCCCCTCCCCCTTCCCCGTTGTGAGGAGCGGCCTCCTCGCCTGGCTGCGGCCCTCCGTGGGGGAGCCTCGCGGGGTGTCCCTCCTTGGGGCGGCTCTTTCCCCCCGTGGCGTGCGGAAGTTTCCCCGAGGAAGGGTGAGAACGAAGAGCAGTTGATGTTGGGCCTCTTTACCACGGAGATGTCTCACTTGTCTGGATTCGGCCAAATCGATGGTGTGCTGCAAAGTCTCTGTAGTACTGAAACGCTCTTTTTTTACAAGCGACACCACGGCAGCCGGCGTTATCTCTATCTGTAACCTTACCGGCTGCTTTCTGCTATTTTGTTGTGAAGAGCTGGAGGTTGGCTGTTCTCCTTGGCTGTGAATCTGTAGAGTTGCTCGGGCCTGGCATGAAGTCACGGTTGTATTTGTGGATCTTAACAAGTCGGTGCTGCCTTTGACATATTCAGGTTTCTTTATCACAGTTGCTGTGTGTTGTCTTTCTGTTGGCAGTGATCTAGTCTGTTAAGAGGTCTAGATGAAAATGGAGTTGTATGTTCCTCCTTTACTATTATTTGAAAACGACACATGTGTAAAGATGTCCTGTTCCCTCTCCTGAGATCTTAGAAATGCACTTGAAAATTAAGTGTATTGGCTTAGAGGCATTCCACAGAATTGATTACAGTTTTTCATCTTGGCTTTTTTTATTAAATACTTTAAGTATAAAAAATGAACTTGCTATAACAACGTGGCTCTTCAAGGTGAGAGGGGACATAGATTTAATGTGTTGAGCCAGTTACTGATCTGCAAGTGAAATAGTACTTTTGCTACTGTAGAATAGTGAATGAGGGCAGCTACTTAATTTAGAAGTATTAAGACATTTTGTAGCATATGCTTGATAAATGTAATGTGCCAGTTCTTATTTATGACTCTGAATTCATTGCAATTCAGAGAATCTGAGTGAGAATGAAACCTGTAGTGCCAAGTTTATATGTGTGTAAACCTAGTAAGGTACCCATGTAGCAGATGGCTTATGGAGGGGTAAAAACATGTGAAATATCCGGAGTCACAAAGTGGAGCAGTGGAGAACTGAGTATCCCTGGCTCCCCGTGGAGTGCTATATCCAGTAAGCACAGTAACTTTTAGCAGGGTTCTTTGTTTTTTCTCACTGTTCCTTCCCCTCTTTCTCCCCTTTTTTTTCTTTTTTTTTTTTTTCCAATTTATCTCTCCCTCTCTGGAGCATTGGTCTTTCCTAAATGCCTTTCTTATCTCATATTTCTGTGTTGGAGAGAAGATGACATTAAGGGTTGGACAGATTATATAGGAACAGCAAAGTTCCATTAGTAAATGTGATGTGTAGTAGAAGTTGGTAAAGAATCATTGTGAAGCGCCATGTGTCATAGATGGGTCACCAAGCTAGATACCGTAATATCTCAGGTTACTTAATTTTGCTGATGATTATTCAACAGAATGTTGTATCAAAATAGATTTAAGAGACCGCAGGAACCAGAAGTTGTAGTTCTTTCTCCACTCCATTAGCAGTAATAAAATTCCTTATCTCTGTTCTCTGACAAAAGATTTAAATATTCTGACTGGTCTAAGTAATTGTCATCTACAGACTCGTATTGCACTGCTGCTTTACTTTGGCAATAGAGTGTCTGCTGAACTTCTACTAAAGCTTATTTCAAAGCAGTGCAAAAAGTTAATGATATTAACTGTCAGTATTCCTCAGAAAAATTTGGAGACAGTAAAATATTTAATAAAAGTGATTGCAACATCATGGATTATTTAATGATTTTTATTTCAATGGTACTATGTTGATAGCTACCAACTTTTTGTAGTCCTTCACAGACATAGTACAAACTTGCATGTTGAATTCGTCTGCCTTCCTTCATCACTTACTATGAAAAAACAGATGGATTTCTTCTGTAAGCATAGGGTTTCTTCTGTTCTTCATTTGGTTAATGTATTCCTTTCCATTTCAGTGTGACCAGTAGTTAATTACATGCTAGCATGTCCTGTAGTATTGTATTTCTTTTCCTATAAGCTTCATTGCCCCAAACTGTACAACTATCTAGGCATGGAGGTAGAACTGATCTCTTTCTGTGATGTTCTCCACCAGAACTGGATTGAAGCCCCAGGTAAAAAATACTGTGAGTGCTTGTTTTCCATGCAGGCATGGTATAAGTTCTGGTAAAAGCCTTTGTACTTGTATAAAATCCTTTATGCTTGCAAAACCACATTTTAAATTGGAGTAGTTGTAATGGTATATATGGTAGGATGATAGCATATTAGAGAAAAAAAAGTCTTTGTTATTGACTGGCAAAATTTCACATTCTGTGGTAGGTAACCTGCTAAGAATAAAGTTAGATTTACATGAGAATGTGGTTCCCCCTGAAGTTGAAAAATAATACTGCCACAGGAAGGTGGCTAGTTGTTGCAGGTTTAATCACTAAATTATCAGTAGGGTCTCTGATGAAAGAGTAATATTGTTCACCAGAAAGTTTAAAAGCTTCTTAATTCTTTGGATTTCATCAACTGTGAAACTAAGGATTTGATAAGATTGCTAGTGTCAGATATAATGAACCTGATTAGAACAGAGTCTCCTCCTCTTCACTAAAGGTGGTTGTACTCTTCCTTTCTCTTGACGTTGTGTTATGTCACGTCTGTAAGAGCAGCCACTTACATCCCTGATTGAGGTGTGTTGCAAATCTTGTTTAGTGTAGAAGCTATCCCTGCCAAACTTTGAAGTTATATGGGGTTCCACAGCATGTTACGTTATTCATAAGCCTGTTGCTGTCAGTTCTGTGTTTTTGATTTGTCATAATGAAAGGTTAGACTTGAAACATCAAGCTGCAAATCAGTATGAAAGATATGAGATTGCATTATTATCATTGACACCTACTACTGTCGTGCTGCTCTCTTACAATAGCTTAATGACATTAAGTTTTGTTCCCTTTTGAATACAGATGAAGCAAATGGAGCACAGGTCAGTCAGATAAAATTTTCAAAGGTTAAAGTGTAATTTTGGGAATAAATAATTTAAGAGTGTGTAACTTCAGAAAATACTTCATAGTGCAGTGATGCTAGCAAAATCCGCTATGATGTATTATCTCTTTGCATGTTATTGCTAGTGGCTACTATTAAAATTTACCTGGCTTGAAGTACTGGGTGTAATTTATAGGGGGTTTTTTTGTTTTGGTCTCTAAAAATAGACATTAGTCAATCTTACATTTTACCCAAATATAGTCTCTCTCTAGGAAAGAGCAAGCTAATTAATTATTTATCTATTAGTAGGATATAAAGTAGGGTGTATGGCCTTATAAACAGTCTGTTAAGATACATCTCTAAGTGCAATATTTATTGTCTATCAACACAAATGTATGTTATCTCTGAAAATATTTCTATGAAAAGGCAGATGCCTACAAATGTCAGCCATTTACCCTCTGTAGATAAGTTGTTGGCTTACCTTCAGTGTCACTTT
The DNA here is from genome assembly GCA_026212715.1 of Elanus axillaris. NCBI lineage: Eukaryota > Metazoa > Chordata > Aves > Accipitriformes > Accipitridae > Elanus > Elanus axillaris. Next base: position 15,998,013 of record JANZLQ010000040.1, read on the forward strand.
ATTTCTTCAACACAGTCAGGAGCACTTAGTTTCTCTCCTTCAGGCAAATCCAATTTATGTGGAAAGCAGAAAACTTTGCTTGAAAAAAGGCAGAACTTGTGGAAGGGTTAAAAAAATCATGTTCTGTATGGAATTAGCATGTTAAAATAGTTCAGGTAATGTCTGAACTGTCTGAACTGAATGCACTTGTTGTGCGTATGGCTTTACGAAGATGATTGAAAACCAGTTTTAAAATACTGTTATTTTCTGTGTTGTTGGATTAGAAAATAACCATCAACTAACTAACATTAGAACACTTTCAAACCTGAATTTGTAATAATCAAAATCTTGGATTAATTTTCCTAATTTCCTTTCAGATAACAGAAGATTTCCTGGCTACGTATCATGCCAACTATGGCTTCCATGCAGATGATACAGACAGTTCATCTGCTTCTGGCACAGCAACTGAAAGTAAGCAACCAGTAAGTTCTAAGACATCAGGAGCACAACCATCAGCAAATGAAAAAGGACCACAACAGACAGATCCAAAACAAAAAGCAGAGAAGCGGAAGCTCGAGCCAGGTAAGTGACACAGAGTTTCCTTCTGTGTAGGCTGCAACCTGTACAGTACTGAGTGGAAACTGGCAATTGTTCAGTGTTACCATGTACAGCAAAGGTATGGGTTGTTCTGAAAATTGCCAGAATGGTTCTTAAATTATATGGTGCTTCATAGGTATCCTCCTAAGTCCATATGCAAGGTGACAAAAAAAGTGTATTAAGGCATGTTCAGAGCTTTTTCCTGTGAGCAAGCAAAATTTCTTAGAGATCTGATGGAATGTGTACATCAGTGTATGTTTCCATGTTTAATATATTGGCATAACTGCATTAAAACTCTTGGTTTTAGGATGGTTTCATGTTGAAGAAGACAGAAACACAAATGTTTATGTGACTGGTAAGTAATACCATTTATTTATCTACTTTGACTGAAAATGGTAAAAAACTTGTGTGTGTCTCACTGACTTGCCACTTGCAGGCTACTTAACGGTAGGTTCCTGACTGTATAATGTCTTTCCAACCTTTAAATTGCAGATGTGGGAAAGTAAAATAAGGGACATACTCCATGCTTTTATGTTTTAAATGTGATATTCTGTGAGCTGTCAGCCAAGTCACTAAGTTTTTTTAAGTAAGCCACAGCCAGGAAAAACAATTTCTGTGAGCTGCTAAGGAATAGGATAATAAGTTTGTAATAAGGTAGTGCATTGACTATACACATCTCGTAATAGTTTAATCCTCATTTTTTATTTGATTTTATAAATACATAATTAAATTCTTAGAAAGAGGGGAAACGGTAAGGACAAAAAAAAAAGCTGGGAATAGAATGAGCAAGTAATGGGGAAGCTCAAATGAAACTATCTGTGCCTTTGTTATGGTATTTTTCTACCTGTTTTGGATGTCAGGGTGCTATCTTTAGGTGCATATACAAAGGTACATTTAGTGGTTCTGAGTAGTGACAGAAATACACACACTTGAATTCTCAAAAATCTTCATCCTGGCCAAACTAGCATGGAACATTCACATAATTTTCTCCTCCATTTTGTTTTTGGTTTTGTTTTTCTTGTCCTCAATTCAAAGTTCAGACTTTAAAAACTCCGTATGTTATCAGTTGCTTTTTTTTGTCGAACTTGTAGGTGGAGAGAATGGTCACCTGTTTATAGGTTGGGGTTTTTTTTGTCTCTGATCCCTAGAGGTGCAGTGGAACTTAAAAGTTAAGTAGCAAGATAGCTACATCTGCATAGGCCATTGTGTCCACTGCAATGTCGGTATCGTGTGTAGCACTAAAGCTCTAGGCCTGCAATTAGGGAGTGCAATGATGTTGCTATATTACACCTATTAAAAAGCAAAAAGGATTTTCAAAATACTGGTATGAAGTAAAGTTTAAAAGGAGGTATCAAAAATATTGGTCCCAAGGGCAGTGGTTTCTTACAATGTATGTAAAATATCAAACTTAAGGATGAAATTTTTCATTTAAAGAAGCACTGTGGGGTTTTTGCTCTAATGAGGTTTAAAAAAATTTGAACGTACTCAAGCCTTCCGTTTTAATTTATTTTGCAGGTTTACCTCCAGACATTACAAAAGATGAATTTATACAAGTCATGTCAAAATGTGGTATCATTATGAGAGATCCTCAGACAGAAGAACACAAAATCAAACTGTACAAAGATAAGGAAGGAAATCTTAAAGGAGATGGCCTCTGTTGCTATCTAAAGGTCAGTGGTGCACTGAAACAGTTTTCCTTCCAGTTGAAGATACTTGTGGCCACTGTTTCAGAATCAAGTTCAGAAGATTATTGAAATATCTAAAATATAACTTAGAATTTAGGTGTCTGTTTTAAAGATTTATTCCAGAAACACCCACTTACCTGCTTGTGCACCTCATTTGGTTCCCTTCACCCTCCCCCTTAAAATGTCCATAATACCTGGTGAACATGTCTCTACATGGTCCTTCCTGTCTTGGCTGCCAGTGATTATGGAGTAAAATGGGGGACCTCTTGACCTTTTACTTTGAAAATATGCCACAATGTGGCCAAGAACAGAAGAATAATGAGACGGGAAGGAACATACTGTAGTCCTATATTTCAGCTTTTAGTTGAGAACTGGTTAGGTTCAGAACTGTTCTTGCCTTCTATATTAATCTATAAAAGTTTAGGCTGCAGTACTATTTCCTTCCTGTGTTTCACTTGTGAATCATTTGCAAAGTTGGTGCTTGCAAGTGCAAAATGCTTTAATTCTGCAAGAAGCACCAGGCAGTACTAAATCAACTGCCTTGTAGTTGATACTAGTTTTGTAGTTTTGGTAGTTAAGGTTGTTTAGTGCACAACTATAAAGACAGTCTCCACTCTAAAGGACTTTTAGGAAAATGTTAAAAATTGCTTAAAGCCTCAACATCTGCTGTTCTTGGAAAAGTGATAAAAGCTTTATAGAAAACCAGTCCCCTGAATTTTTTTTATTCTTGCTTTTAAATTCATCAGTTTGCTTGACCATTGCAGGTTAGTTTCTATGACATACTTGAATGAAATGTATGCCATTGCTTTTGGGAGCATTAATCAGCAATAACAGTGGTGAAGAAATACTGGGTTTTGATTAAGAAAGCGTTGCTAGCTGTGTGTCAAGAGACTTGGAAGAAATATGGCATTATGGTTTTCTGTGAAAGGGAATTGATTCTTAGCACAATATTCTTAATTAAATGTTACTGGAATAATGTGACTGTACAATGTGCTTTAAAGCTTGTGCTCTGTTTTATCTTCAAATAGAGAGAATCAGTTCAACTTGCATTGAGACTTCTGGATGAGGCTGAAATTAGAGGCTATAAATTGCATGTTGAAGTTGCAAAGTTTCAACTGAAGGGGGAGTATGATGCAAGCAAGAAGAAGAAGAAGTGTAAAGACTACAAGAAGAAGTTGTCTCAACAGCAGAAGTTTGTATTTTTTATTTCAGTAAAATATTGCTTGAATTCTGAGTGCTATTAATAAAGCACTGCTTTCTTTCAAATGCAATTCTAAGAATTATGCAAGAATTAAGTCTTACCTGGCAGTGAAAAATGGCTTAAATAATGCACATTTGGAGGGGAAGAACTCCTAAATTAAATGTTGACATAATTAACTTCTTTGTGATTGACACATTAAAATAATACATAGAGAACCAAGTCCTTTCAAATATAGAAGAAAATATTACAGCTCTGGGGAGATGAAAGACTTTTTTTTTTTTTTCCTCTGTGTGTGAGAGTGTGCAAGTCCTGCCACGGTATCTAGGCTTACTTTTATAAGGTAATAACACTCTGGCTGTCCACATGTTGTTGTTTGTACCATACTTTGCTAGTTGCAAAGGGCAAGAGATGATAGCTTCCATAGGACAAAATACTAAAATATCTCTGTAGACAGACATCTCTTCTCCCAGACATCTCTCTCTGGTATAAAATATACTGGATTTTTGATTGTACCTAGATTCATTGCTTTTGTCACTTTAAAATTGTTTTTCTGTGTTTTGGAACCAAGAAGATGCAGATTAAAGAAGAAAGAAGTTTGAGAATATAGAACTTAATAATATTTTCATGGAAGCAGCATTCTACTAAACATTTTAAATAGTAATGCAGAGGGAGCGAAATCTACTTGATATCTTTATCAGTTACAAATAGAAGTAGCTTGAAATGTATCAGCATCAAAGATACAGTGCCAGTTCTTTCTGTAAGAAATCTCCAGTGTGGAGAGAGGAGTATGAAAGTAATGAAACTGCATTTGACAGCAATTTCTGTGAATAAACTGACGTCAGTTGGTGTTCCTTTTGAGTTGAAGAGCATAATTTACTTACAAAACTACCTTCAATGAAAATCCCAAGTTTTCTTCGGTTAAAGTAGAAGGTACAATAAGGAACTTAAACAAGGTTCTTCCCCCCAATTACAAGATTTTGAGATTTTACAGTGTAAGTGAATGTGTCATTTTTTTTGTAGTAGGATATGAAGTAGGCATTTCTATGAGAAGTAACGTTTTTTGTGAGAAGGCAAAATCATAGAACAGAGATGCCCTAAGTTACAATTGCTGTGTTGTGGCAGTGGCTCTGTACACTGTGGAACAAAATACGTCTTGCAGCAATGCGTGTGTAAGACTCAAGGTGTTCTTGCATGCTTGTTTAAATAAAGCAGTTAAATTTAACCAAAGGGAATAGTGGATCTCCTTTTTTTAAAAAAAAAGAATAAGTTAGTAAAAAATGGTAAAATACTGACATTTTTATTATACTTGGCAGCAGCTGGTTCCTGTATCTGAGCTGATATTAGGAAGGAATTAAAGATTAATTTTTCAGTGTTTAACAAAATGCTTTGATTTTAAAAATTTATATTCCCTCTATGAGCATTTAAGTACCTTAAAACCTCAACTGCTTTGTAGAAGAAGTGGTAAAACTGGGTGATTATTGCATTTTTTTAGAAGAATAACTTAACTCTGTGTGTCAAAATACGTGTTTTAGTTGATGTATTGCAAGAAATGCCAAATTAATGATTTTTTTTCAACAAATACTTGTAGAAACTGAAGAGAGCCGCAACAATATCTTCTTACTGTTGCTTCATTTCATTAGACAGCTGGATTGGAGGCCTGAGAAGAAAGATGGCGCAACTCGAATGCGACATGAACGCATCGTTATTATCAGGAATATGTTTCACCCAAAGGACTTTGAGGTAGGAGGGTACAGTTTGCTACTGTAGATTGTGCTGTTAAGTTAACATTGTCTGAACTTTCTGCCGTAAGAATTTTAGCAAAATTCTAAGAAGATGAGAGCAAAATTATATTTACTGTTTGGGCAGGGCTTTTTCCTGTGGTAAGCATCTGCTTAAAATTAATTCTTTTTCCAAACAGCAAGAAAGAAGCTGGTAAGAATGTGTTTTTCAAACTGGCATTTTTTACTGTGTGTATCCTGAAAGTACTCCTTTTGGGGATGGAAGGAGTAAACAGTAACAACGTTAGAAAGGAGAAACTAGCACAAAATAGCCTTGTTAATAAGTAGCATTTATTAAATTCAAATAAGGGCTGTCTGCCAACTCCCAAGTGGCTTTGAAAATGCAGCATAAAACCACTTAATTTATGAACTTTTAATAGATCAGTGGATGTGTTCCATTGGTGATTGAGCAAAAATAACACTGGGAGAGGTAAGGGCTTCTTTTTAATCAAACCTACGTGATTGCATTGCAGGAGGATCCCTTAGTGCTAAATGAGATCAGAGAAGATCTGCGGACAGAGTGTGAGAAGTTTGGTCAAGTAAAGAAGGTTCTCATATTTGATGTAGGTATTTTTTACATGTGCTGGCAGAATGATGTAATGTGTAAATGTGCAAAACATTTAGGATTCTTTAAATTTCAGTGGAGCATTTGTTTGGTTTCATGTGTTTATTTCATAGAAACTTGACCTAGTCTTTCAGTATTTTAAAATTAACTGTTTTGGAAATTAATTTCTAAGCACCTATCTACACCAGCCTATGTGAAGGCAAACTCTAACTCTTCCCAATTAACTTGGATATGTCACAAGTTTGAAAGTTTATAAATACATTTATTTGTAATGAAAGTGGCTGAAACATTTTTTTTCTGTGTTCAAAAAGTCTGTTCTGTGTACCCATAGAATAAAATGTGTAAACTTGCAAATTGAATTTTTCAAACACGATTGTGTATGATCAGGATGGAGCTATATCCTGACTGATTTTGTAACGCAATCTAAAGGTGTTGGAATAAAGACACTGTTTTGGAAACTACTAAATGAAAGTTGTTTTTCCTTACAGCGACACCCCGATGGTGTAGCTTCTGTGTCATTTAAAGAAGCAACAGAAGCTGATCTGTGCAAACTAACTCTAAATGGAAGGTGGTTTGGTGGCCGTCAGCTCAGTGCTGAAACATGGGATGGTGTAACGGATTATCAGGTAGCCTTTCATGGTCCTGTTTTATCAAATACTTCTTCCAAACTGTAAATCTGTTTAAATTTGAGAAGTGCTTAGTGTTCCCATGCCTGTACCCTCCCCTGCCCATTCACGCCCCATCTTGCTTCTCTTAAGAAACTGCTAGGATGTCTCAAAAAAATCATCCTTAATTATTCAATTTAGCACAAAATTTAAAGAACCTGTTTGATATTAAAAATTTTGTGTTGGAGATGTCAATTTAGAGGATTAACCACTGAATATACAGATCATTAGTTCACAGTTAACAGGGCCTATAGAAGTCTCAAGATATACAAGCATTTATATTGCAGTAATAATTTTATCTATGTAAACATTCATTTTTACAAGTATGATTTTGTAATGATGTGTATAAACTTATCTTTAATAGGTGGAGGAGACTGCAAGAGAAAGGGAAGAAAGGCTTAAAGTGTGGGGATCATTTTTAGAGGATCCTGATGCAAAGGAGCAGCAAACTACATCTGATTCAGATTCCGCAACAAGTAGTGTTAAACTGCCTGAAGGCAGACAGCCTTCAAAAGTTAATGACACATCTAAGGAGGATGTAAAAGATGAAGCCCATAAGAGGGAGAATAATGGTGAGGGCATTAATGAAGACGGTGCTCCATCGACAGACAGCAGCCTTGCAGGCAGTGATGTTGAAGCAGATACATAACATATTTAATGCTTTATGAAAGCATGGGGTTTAGGGTGATGTTTGAGTTTATCCCTTTCTTCAGGGTGACTGCAGACTATTCATATGAATATATGCATATTAGAATGTCATCAGCTGTGTGCTTTGAAGTTTTCATTAATATCCGTATTTAATGAGGTTCTAAAAGTTTGTATTAATTGGCTGTTCAGGTAAAGTAACTCAAGTTGCCAAGAATGCAGTAAAACTCATCAGGCTTCTTTTGTTCTAACTATGCTTGTCAGTGTTTCACTATGTAAGTGTGAAATATGTTCCAACCCTTAAGTTTATGTAACTATATGTAACTTAAGTAATGCAAAGCTATTACAAGATTGGTGGATTTTACTGTTAATTTTCCTGTACCCCTTGGAACTGAATATCTCATCCTTAAAAATTATTCTTGCCCTGAGTACTTTGGCTCATTTTATAGAACAGATGCTGTGATATGTATAATGTGTTGCTATGTATTAAGTAGCAAATGATAAGAGTAGTACCAAGTGGAGAACAAATAACATTGCCATAGCCAACATAAGGCAAACTGAGTGAAGACAGATTATGAAATCACAGCATTCAGTAAATTATTTTTTTCTTCCCCTGTTTAGATCTTCTGTTGATGCTTACATCTTCTATTGAGGCTGGAATTATGTCAAGGAGACTAGAAATGCATGAGCACACACATTCTAGGCCATAGTTAAATAGGACTGATCTTAAACTCTCATGGTCTGTATGCAGTAGGTATGCAAAATAGGCTTTTGACAGATGTGTTGGCTTTGTTTAGTTTTTGCTTTAATAGAGTAAAGGTTTTTATTTAACTTTGTTAGAATGATGAATGTGAGTTCTTGTGAACATCTTAGTTTAGCCCTATGTGCCCTTCAAAGTGAGGAAGATCTCACATATTTCATAAAATTTAAAGGCTTTTGGCAACTTGAACTACATTTGTTGTGCAAAAGTTAGAATATGTGAAAATAGGCTTTCAAATAATACTCTTTAGTATGAAAAAAGCCAATGCTAGCTGTCTTAGAAGTATTTTCAAAAGCAAGGATTTAGAAGATGTTCTAGCTCTAGGTATCTTAATAAGTGGCAGGCTTTCAAAAATAACTTTGAGGGAAATGTTCTGGGCATAGGCATTCTTAATTTATAATCCCATTATTTTGGCACCTAAGGATAGAAGAAGAAGGGTTTAGACACTAAACAATTAAAATATTGGTGCTAAATTCATAGCACACTGTTCATATGGATGGTTACTAGTGCACATTTGTAAGGAGGATTTTTAAAATTTTTTTAGTTCATATTGGATTGCAAGAAACCATAGATGCTAATTCTTATATTTCCATCCTAAAGTATTCAGAATACTCTGAAAATTGGTATTTTCAAACTGTGCTCTGAGATTACCATCTATATTTTTTCTAGAAGCCTACATGGTACTTGTAAGTTTGTTTGGGTTTTTTGTTTTGGTTTTTTTTTTTTTTAATATGTAAACAATATGTATGGGTAGCTATTTCAACCAGAGCATCTAAGTTAACACTTGCCACTGTGGTTATAAATTATATCTTTTTGTGAAAAAATATGTGGTCTTACAACAGAGGTGATACTTGGATTCAGGGTTTAAAAGTTTGGGGGCTCATTATAAGCTGGCATGACAAATTTCCAATTTTGAGTTGCAATACAAAGAAGAGCTGTAACTCTTGCCAGCTAAGATAATTTTCTCATCTTCACAAGTTTGTGAATTGTACATTTCGGCAAAACAGGTGTTTGAACAATTCAGGGAATCTGAAATACTGCCTGTTTTGTAGCTGCACGTAGTGGTATATTCAGATTACATTTCTGGGTTGTGTTGGTTCTACCTAGTTGTTTTTATTGGTCATAAACACCACAGACCTTTGAGGGCTGGAAGATTTTGCCTATGAAGAGTGTGATGTTGTGTGGTGGGTATTGCTTTCAGTGCTCCTTTTTTTTTTTTTTTTTTTTCCTTCCAGCTTCTAGACTCGAGGCTTTAGATCTGTTAGAACATTGTGTTTTGTTAGCTTTTTTTTTTTTTAAGAGAGCCTAGTCATATAACACTCTACACAGTTAAATCACCTGTTTTACTGTGGAATTGCAACTGATATAGGGAAACTATTGACAAATGTATAAATATTGTACAGTTCTATGAAGCCTTATCATGGTATCAAATATAAAAAATAAGGTTAGTGTTAGTGTTTGAAAATAAGACGTTGAAAAATAAAGAATCATTATATGTGCAGTAACCTTCCTCTCTCCAGTTGATGTACAAATTTGATTGGCTTGCATCAAAAGTCAAACATGATGTTAGTCTTTCCGCCTTTTCCTCTAGACTTCATGCTGAAGTAGAGCACCGATAAAGACTTGAGACCAAATGCTTTCCTGGCTTTCCTATTAACTAGGATTCTTACGAAAATAAAAGCTGTTTTTCCATGCAAATATGTTGTTCTGAAGTGCGGCATTACACTCAAACAGGTATTTTCCTTTTGTCTACCTCTGTTATTCCCCAGTAAAATGTAAAAATATATTTTTATAAACTATTCATTGAGTTATTGAGGCATTTAATAGTCTATGGAGAGGTTAATGCAGCTGTGACTTTCTTTTCAGCAGATTTTAATTGAGACCGAATTCTTTTGATGTTTTCCTTTTTTAAATGATGCAAATTTTTATAAATTAATCTGAACATAAATTAAATTTTTTCACAAAAGTTAAAATTACTATTTTGAAATATGATTATGAAAAATCTTATAGTATAGAGCAGTAATGTTTAATACCAAATTTTAACAAACCTGAAGCTGAACAAGCTGAGTTGCTTTTTAAACTTGCATTTGTTTCTGAATGAGCATCATCATAAATAAATTGGTAGGAAGTTAAAACCCCAATGCAATTTTCACTATATTTGTTCTTTTAATTAAAAGTGCTTTTTCCTAGGTTCCATTCCAGCGTTCCAGTATACTGCATGTTCCTTCATCCCTAGGCTTTTGGTGAGAGGTTCATTTTAAGAAAAGCAGTCTCCTTCCCTCTGCATATTGCAAAAACAATAACTGGCAGCAGGTTGAAACAATTTGTGGATAATCATTGTTGCTCAGTTTTGAACTAGAGAAATATCTGTTTCTACTGATTCGCTCAGTGTGACAAAATGGATGTGAAAACAAATATAACAGCAGGGAAACAGTATTAACTAACTGGTACTTGAGCATAATTCGGCATAGATAATCACTTTCTTAACCATGCAATACAAAATCCGTTGCTTAGCTTCAAGATATGTTGGTAGTTTGCTTTACAATCAAAAGCTGTTTAGTGGTTTGCTGGCAAGGTAATTGTACAGAGTTACAAGTATTCATCAGAGATTACATGGTTTGAGGAGCATGGTCAAGGTAGACATCTGGAAACAAAAAGCCCCAAAAGAAAAGGCACGTAAGTTGTAGCAGGTTCTTGAATGTTCATATACAGCTGCAAAGAGAGAATTAGTTTCATTTTGCATCAAAATGTTTATCTGTTTCTCCTGCTGACTTTTTTTAATTACTTTTTTAATTGAATTTCAGTCGCTCGTACAACTTACATTTTGTATAAGGATTGCAATTCACTTAAAATCATTAGTATGTTAAATGCAGTGCATTTTAGCAAAAACATGTCCTAGACATTATTCAGTTAGGGTTATTCTATTCACAATTACAAATACTTAGCTTAATTCACTTAAGAAAACTTAAAGGTATTGGATGCTTCATAGAAATTCAAACTTTCCTTTAGATTTTCCAGTAAAATCAATATTCGTACCCTGAATTCTTGAACTGATAACCTAATCAAAGTCTTTAAAAGACCAAACCATACCTCTAGATTTTAATTGGATTTTAAATTCTTACTTTTATTTCTGAATTTGAGGAAACATACTGCAGTATGATAAATGAATTATGTAAGTTGTGTATTTGTGTTGATTTGACTTGTGTGTATTTTAGTGCTCATTATACAAGGCTTGAAGTCTTACTGTCAGGATACTCTGAAAGTTCTGTAAAATGTTTATAGAATTATGAAATCTTTTGCAGCAAATTGTTTTTTTGCTCATTCTGTAATATGAAAGTCTATTGTTAGATTAAACTTTTCAGTAAGTTGACTCGGAATTTTTCTGACAGGTTATTTTATTTCGATAAGTTAAACTGATCATTTTCACCTAGTCTTTAGAAAACCAACATTTAAAAAAACCCATTTGAATAATATCTAGACCTGTGACAGCATCTGAGAATCCCTTGGTTTGTCTTCAATTTTGTTTCTTAAAGGGGTTGTGTTTTATACTACCTTTTTAATAAACAAACTCGTGAACAAAACAAGTCTTTTCTGATTAGTGTTGAGATAATGCATTTGTCTTACTTTTTTCCTCAGTGAAAGATACTGTAGCATTTGTGCCCAGTGACTTCAATTTATAAAGCTTATGAGTTAACTTGCCAGAGCTTTCCAACTGGAATCCAGTAGTCATGTTGCTAGAACTGTAAGTGTTCGCAGTGGGACATGGGGTTTGTTCCCTCTTTGTGGGTTTTGTCTCGGACTTCAATCTGGCTGCTTGCGTTAGTGGACCCTGCATGAAGATAAAAGGAGCTGGAGGAATGACTGCAGACACCATAGTTGTAATTGACATTAGGGGGGGATGTTGTTTGCTAAGGACAAGCAGAATTTCAATTTTTATTCTTGGAAATTAAGGGGTTTGGTGTTGGGTTTTTGCTGGGAGTTTTGGTTTTTGGGTTTTTTTTAAAGCTTAATATTTTGAATGCTTTAAAAGTGCTGGCAATCAGTTGTTTCAATTCATAAACTACGAAGGAATAGGGATGATAATCCCAGTTTTACCCAGTCGTTCTTTGGGGTATTCACCTAGGAGCTTTAAACTGATGCCATCTAACAACCTTACAAGTCCTTTAACTGCCAGCCTAAGAGGAAATTCTTGAATGAGGTCTTGAAAAGCTTTTGCAGATGAAATCTCTGCTGTATGAAACAGTTTAGAAGAGGGGATAAAAGAATGAATGATTGAGATGTTGAGGGCACTTGCCCTGCTGATAAACTGGAATCCAGTCTGTCTCTCAATGAAAATGTGTTTACGCAAAGAGTGTGTCAATAAAAGACTAAGCACCATCCCAGGAAATCTTACAGCCTGATAGTTAAATTGTTCTGGGAGATTGGCAGAGGGCGGAGTCATACGTACTTGGGCAGAGGGAATTGGACTGTGCTCTCCTACTTTCTGGGTGTGTAAACAAACTCTTAAGGTATGGCATAGAAGACTTCATGTCACCAGTTTGGTGACTCTAGTTCCCCAGTGTATTATTCCAGCTGCAACTGGCGAATTTGACCCTGATTCATCATTTCTGGAATGGCTGCTATTTGGTAATTTTGGTAAATTTACTACAAAAAAAACCCCCACCACCCTACCTTTTTCTTGCTACAGCCCTTACAGAACAAGAATGGTGTGTTTTATTTTCTGTAGTTTTTTAAACAGATCCAGTGAAGAAGAGAGAGAAAATTAGGTATCCAGCTTATCTGGGATAGAGACAGGTAATCTTTTCCTTCTTGCAGATGTTTGTAGTTACATACTTAATGCTGAATATGTTACAACCTGGCATAGGAAAGTCCTTTCTGACCCTGGCCAGGTTTGGTTCTCTGCCATAACTTGTTTATCATCTTTCACTAAACTCTTCTGAAGTCCAGACGCTGTCTTCTTTATTGTGTACACTTTGTCATAAAAAAAACCCTACTTACAATCCTATTTTCCTCATTCCTGAAACCTCCTAACCTGGTTGACTTGTTGGAGTGCATTTCATGCATTCTTAGCAGATAGGCTGAAGGAAACGCCTAGTTCACTCACAGCTAGAGGCTAGAAAGCATGTAGGGAGTTCATGAACATTGCTTGTCTCTTCCTGCAGTCATTGCAGAGTGCACATAGCCTGCCAGGGCAAGGATCGCAAACTGCTGGACACAGCATGACCATCCCACATCTGGAAAATCTTACTGGTGTGACACCGCTTGTGACATTGTGTTAAGGTAGGAGAATTCAATGATAATGTCAATGTATGTTCGCTGGCTTTCTCAAATGTTCCCTCATTTGAAAGATACTTGATTAAAGAGAATGCCTGCTTGTTAAATTACTGCTTAATAGTTGGGAAGAGGAATTTTTTAAAAATCTTACTTATTTTTAAAACTGGTTTGGGCTGCATGAACTACAGAACAGAGAGTTCCCTGTCTGATGCTACAGTGATGGGAAATTAATACTACTAGCAAGGGTAGGGGATGTGAAAAATACTGTACAGTATTGTCACTTGTGGTGAGCAGTTAACAACCATGTCTCTTAAGCCTGTGTTGACCATGCATCCTTGTCCATTTGAAGGATGAATAACTTGGACAATTACTTGCACTATTTTGCCGTAATTAACCCATTCTAAGAGTAGTGTGAGTTGAGCTGAGTCCATTTCATCCTGAGCTCCACTTCTACTATAGTTTGACAACAGCTAGTGGCAGACACAAATCGGAAGGATTTCTGCCTTTTTTTGCAGACTTCCTGCTGGAAGATGGAAGAATGGGAAGTTCAGGTAATGAAGACCACAGTGCTCCAAGTCCTTACTCTTGGGACATTAGATTCCTCATATGTGCATATGAGCACTGAGGGGACTGAGATATAACCTAGATTATATCCAGCCTTCTTGTGACTATGTGTGGGAAAGCACAAGAGGGTTTTGGGGGAAATGAGGGGGGGAAATAGATAAATGGCCATTCTTTCTTTTAAAAATGTATTTTTTTTCTAGCATTGTAACTACTGTGGTCACAATTCACAGAAGCGTAACAGCTGCTACACACCACTAAATGGTGCTAAAAGAGCTTACAATTAATGTCACAAGCAAGTTAAGCATGTTAATAAAGTGGTACAAAGATGCAGTGGCTGGCTTGCATTGAGTGAGGAACAGGGAAAATAGACCTCTGGGCCAGAGGTAATGCTTTTTAAATTGTATGGTGATGCGTGGTGTTAGACCAGTGTAAGAAGAGCTGGTTTGCTGCTTGCTATTGAGATGGCCTGATGTAGTCCTTTTTCAGGCCATATGGCTGCTGATGACTTTGCCAAGCTTTCACCGCTTGGGTTGGAATTTTCCATGGCAAGCATTGGTCTCCAGCTGAGCAACCAGAAAGTTTCTTAACCTAAACAGTGGGTTGCTTTCTAAAACAAAACTGGGAAAAAATAGTGTCTCTTCCTGTGCTTGAAGTTGTTTGGCTGGGTTGTGCTAGTTCCTGCCCCCCTCATGGGCCTTGGGAAGGTGCCTGTAAATCAGGAGGAAGGTTTTTTTGGTTTATGTTTTCTGTGTTTGGGAAAGTTTGGTCAGTTTTAAAGTTCTGAAAGATTGTCTTCTCAATCAGATGACTGTTGTGGAGTATCCCCTTGCATTTCCTAACTGGTGACCAATCTGTATTTGTCCCATCCCCACCACTATGTTCAGGTGGACTGGAGGTTGGAGTTGGGGAAAGGATGCAAGAAGGGCAAAGCAATAGAAATCTGAAGATGAGGACTGAGGAACTCTTGAATTTGAACATAAATTGGTAGTTGATGACAGGGGACTAAGGCTAGCTGGGCAAGGGATCATGACGAGGGGGAGAACTGAACAGACAATATGGGGGAGGTAGAGCTAACAAGCAAAACTAGACATAGAAGCAAGTAATAAACATGGACAGTAAGTTTGTAGGTGAAGGTTTAAGGTTAAAAAGGGAATGGATTATGGCTGGATAACCTTAATCCTCATGTTTCTTAATGTCTGAATACTTGGCTTTACAGTCTGAACAGTCTTTTCATGTGTAAAGAAACACTAAGAGGCCATTTGGAGGCAGCCTTTGCAGATACTTCAGAATATCCGTTGAGACACAGATGAGTGCAATGTTTACTAGGAAGCTACTGAAGATTGGGGGGTTTATGATTAGGAAAGAAATCCAATAAATGTATCGGAATAGGTTAAGCAACACCGTGTATTGCAGGGCTACTTGGATGGAGACACAAATCTAATGATTCATTAGGTTTTGCTGATACAACTGGCTATTGGCCGAAGGTTTCCCCAGTCTCTGAAAAATGACAGCCTTATTTTTGCTACCAAGGTAAATCAATTACGCTATGTGGTGTGATGAGCTGTTCCAGTGAGACTGGAAAATTGAATAGAAACAGCAGGCACTTCTCACTGCGTGCATAGCTTGAGCATTGCTAAATATGATTTTGATTACAGCAGAACATATGAGCTCTGGTTGTAGAACTAGCTCCCCTGCAGCCAGAAACTGCACAAATGCATAAAAATGATCCTTCTCCAGGGCAAGTAGTGACGTTCCTTGTCCTACTCTTACCATATCTGGCAGCAGAGATTTTTAAGGAGAACAAAAAAGAGTCTTACAGTCTTCTGTTGACTTCCTGCAAACTATTTTAGAGTAATTCCTGCCTTAAATCCATAACTTCTGCTTGAGCTACAGTGTGTGTTTTAGCAGTTTTGCTACCAAGGTTTTAAACAACTGGCAGACCCACCACGTTCCTAGGTAAGTTGTTTCAAACAAAAAGGGGTGTTTGTTTGGTTGGTTCTTTTACTTGAATTTGCCATAATTTGAATTTCCAATAATTTAATCTGAATGTCTTTTTCTAACAGGTGAAGCAGCTAATTACTTTCGGAAGTCTTTTCCTTGTGGAGGTCTGTACTGACAGTGATCAAGGTACTTTGAACTCTGCCGTATCTAAAGTTATTATTATTTTAAGCTCCAAGGAGTGTTTTTTTCTTCTTTAATTTTTTTTTCGTTCTGTCAGTATGTTTTTTTTGAACAATGCAAAAACCAGAATTGGACAAACCATTTTGATAAGTTCACCCTGAGCTTCATCCAGGGATAATGCCACCTCTGTATTGTCTGAAGTGCTTCAGTTCTTTTAGCTCACTTCCATCCTCAGAGTATATTTGCACAGTGATAGATCCTAAGCCCAGAGTTAGAAAGATGGATAAAGGCAGGGTGAGAAATAACAGCTGGTGGATAGATGTACTGATGTTATTCTTCAGTAGAGCTGATGCTATGGCATTGACAGGTAACTTATACAAGGTTGGTATCCATCAGGCACTCTGCATCTCTAAGCCATTCACTGCTTTCAAGACACAGTATCCCTTACTGATGTCGCACGTCGTACAGTTATATCAAACTTAGAGCTGACCAGCAAAAAAAGATAACTGCATTGAAAAAGTTAAAGACTAATTGGACTCAGTTTGTCTGATTGGGAAAAATACACCCCATCAACATTCTGAAAAATGTCGTACATATTTATTGAAATGTTTCTCCTTTTGATTTATACTTAAAGTATCTCATATTAGAAGTATATAATAAGGAAATCAGTAAAGAAAAGGTGCATGGAAGAAGCAGAAACCCAGATAAAAAAATCTAGTCTTGCTAGTAACAGTTCTTGTGGCCCTACCAGTTTCAGGAAGAAGATGAGCTCACAGCTGACTGTGGACTTTAAGTTGAATAGTGTTTCTTTGACTGGTCTGTTGTTCTTTTTTTTTGGCAGAAGCTGTTGGTTATTGAAGATGGAAGAAACAAGGAAGCCCTCTCCAAAGCCGTGTAAAAGCAAAGAACCTGTGAAAACAGAATGGGGGTCTCAGAGTGTTGTATTTACCTATTTCCAAGGGGATATTAACAGTGTGGTAGATGAACATTTTTCTAGAGCTCTAAGCAATGCCAAGAACCCACAAGACCTAAGCACAAAGCACAAGGGTGAGACTGTTGTCCTGAAGAATGGTGAGCAGCTTTCCATGTGGGAGCATGGTGTGAGACAGGGTTGACTAGCTTTCACTAAGGAATTTAGGATGCAGTGTGCTTCAGTTTGGAATTGTGTGCAAACAGAAAGCAAGAAAAATGCTTTCAAAGCCCTGGATTATGAGCTGGGACTTCCTGGGTAAACCCCTGTGCTTGCTGGGGTCCTTCCCAAGCTCTCCCTGGGCCTGTTGGCAGGACCGGGTCCTCATTTTCCAGCCAAGAGCCTCCATCACTGTCAGATGCATTAAGCACATTATGACTTAATTTGTTGTCTTTGCAAGAATATATTTGTCTAAGCTTGCAATTGTTAAAACCCTGCCTATGCTAGTGGCCTGTAAGAAAACACATGTAATATTTATTTGAAAGTATTGGTGGTGGTGGTTTAATCTGCTTTTAGTATGAATTTGGTGTTGATTTTTAAGATAAGCAGCACTAAAATTTCTTTAAAAATGAATATGTGATCTGGTAGTATTCCCTTAGAAGTCCATTGGAATTTGCCTTGCAAAAAAAGTTAGAATTTACAAGACTTCAGATGCTTTCTTTCTTTTTTTAAGTAGATAGCATGTCTCCCCATCAGTGGAATTTCTCTTCACATTGCTCCAAACCATATCCGTCATCTTCAGCTACAAGCATGTCAAATTCTGGTCTGAATTTTTCTGCTGCTGGTATGGCAGGCCAATACCAGACATCAACTCTGCGGAGTCATCCAACTCAACCTGCAGATTTATGGCCCTTCCCTTCGATTGGGACTCCCAGTCTTACCAGTTCGGTGTATCATCATGCCTTGCCTGACCTGCATGCGGTAGATGAACCGATCTCTGACAGGAAATACGGTTCTCTTCTTGGTCTTCTGCAACAGGAAAGGTGCTTAACCTCCATGCAAGAATGTACCATGAAGCAACACTCAAGTTCTGCTTGTATGACTGGACCTGCTAGGTTACAAAATATAAGTCAAAGTTCAGCTCCTGGGGGAGGTAAGGAGATACTTATTATCACTTTATTCTTTGATAGCATCTTATGTAAAGAGGCAAAAATAATAGTCTGTGGTTCTCAAACGGGAGCCATCTCCAGCCCAGCTCATAGAAATTTTTTTCCATAGTTAACCCATGCTGTGTACTGTGCTACTTGGGATGGATTAGGTATATAGTATGGCTTAATCAAAAATGTGCGTTGCCCACTTGCACAGTATTTTACCTTCTAGCTCACATTAGGGAGATATTTTACGTGAATATAAGCATTATCCACAGTGCTATCAAAGATCTCTACCTTATAGGTAGCAGGTAGGGTGGCACTGTGTGTACTGGATGCTCCTGTATTATGACAAGAGCGGAGTGGCCAGGTAAGAGCCCTGAGCAACCTAACTTACTGTGTAGGGTGTTAGTGATATTCTGAATACAGGATGTGAAACTGCAGCCCTTACCAGAATGGCCAGGGTTTTTTCTCTCTCTCCAGTCTCTGTAGCTGCCAGGACAAGGGTAAAGAGGCTGGCAGGCTGGCCTTGCCTTGTCTGCCAAATAATCGCTGCCTGCCACAAAGCACTGCTGCCCTGTGTGTCAAAGGCTGTGTTTGCGCTCTGCAGTAGATTTCCCAGAACTAACGCAATTCACACAGAAGTGATGATTGTTACTTAATTATTATTAACAATTAGCAGGAATCCCAATCCTAGGTACTACTATCACACAGAAGAAAGATGGCTAGTGGCTGAAGTCCATTTCCCAGGAGCTTACGTTCCTACAGCATCTAGGTCTGCTAGATACAATTACTCTCTTATGAGTAATTTCTGCCTTTGAGAAGCTCTCTGAGATCAGGCTTCCTGGCCAGAGCCCTGGTGCCCTGTTAGGGTATGCCTGCATTGCTGTTCCTAGGCGTTACCCAGATAGTCAGCTTGGCACTGGTCTCCAAGAAAAAGGGTTATGAAATTGTTTAGGGAGTCTGCTGGAAAAATACAGCACGTCCTACCTGGTGCTTCTAGATAAAAAAGACTAGGCATGTGAAGAAGTGATCCTGAGTTTTAGCGTTTCAGAAATAAACAGCTGTGAAATACCTACTGGTTACCTGGTTTCTAATCTGCATCAGCAGGAATATTGCAGAACATGGGCTAAAACTGCCATTTATATCTGCAGGCAGTCTTATCCACAGTTCCTCTTTTGAGGCTATACTGAAGCTATGTTGTTACGAGGACTCCCAACTGTATGTGTGTTGCTGGCTGAGTCCTGCTGGAGCGTCTAATGCCTGTGTCTGTGCATGCAAAAGGGGGAGCATGTATGTCTTTGGCTGGAATACAAAGTTTCTGATCATGATACAAAGTTAGATTTAGCTGAGACTATATGTATGTGTTACACAGGCATGCACCCTCGACTTTTTGCAGCTAGTAAATGACAGTCTAATTACTTCAAAGACACTGTCTGGACTTCTAGGATTTAATTTAAGAACAAGGTTAGGTGCCCTTTTCCCCCGAGGGGGCAATGTGAGCCTATCAAGGTTTGGGAACCCAAAGAACCAACTCCTCCAAAAAAGGAGATGTTTCATGAAACTAGTCTTGGAATCAAAAAAGGGAGGCAGCGCTGACAACAGTGGATTTTTGTTGAGAATTTCAGAAAGAAAATGAGTGAGGGGGAGATTGAAAAGGAAATTAAACAGCTTGGTGTTCCCCAGCCATTGCAAATTAAAGCCTTTTCTTTCAGAATGTTTACAGGGCCTTTCTGAATATTCAGAGAGCCTTATAACCACACATGTGTAACATTGTACATGTACTTATCAAGCAGCCCAAAAAGAACAGATAAGAAATGACTGGCCCAGGTTCACAGGGAATCTTTGGCAAGTCCCTAGGATGTGTGCATCTAGTCTGGCTGTGGGAGTCCCTGTTTCTTGGCTCTATCTGTTAAATATACTTCTTGTTACGCTGTGTCATGTTTAAGAACAGCTGATATTTATATTTATGGAAGTGTATATTGCTGTGCCAGACAGCACAGAGCTCCCCAGCACCTGTGCTATAGGCTGGGCTGCAAAAGCACAAGGTTTCTTTAGGAATTACTGTCTGCTTTTAGCTCTATGTTGAATCTCTGCTCATCTCCAGTATTTTTTTTTTTAAGAGAGGAGAGCAAGCTCTTACCAAGGCTCAGAAAATCCCAGTGCAAGCCATGCCACTGCAGGTGAGTAATGAAGCCAGCATGTTTGGAACAAATTAATACTCACCTATGAAGGACAGCTGCTTTGTTTACACATGCAGAATTAAAGATGCTTCCTTGCTTGCTTCCAAACCATTTCAAAAGCTTGCTTTTCCCCTGGATATAGACACCATCTCCCATAGCTACATTAACAGAGAAGAGGGAAAACATTCTATTAAAATAAGATGCATGATTTTCTAACTCCATCTACCTTAGTTTTTGTGGTTATACCATCAGCCTGCCACTTCACAAAGCCTATTTTGCACTGACTGTCCAAGTTTCAGATCCCAGAAAGATAGGATAACCCTTGCTTTGTCTCTCAAGCACCCAGCTTCAGGCTGAGTTCTCTGTTGGAGCTGCGTGCTAGCATTACTGCAGTTCTCACCAACAAGCCCACCACGCTAAGAAAGTTGTTCTAAGAAATTATTCCCAAAGTATTCAGGCTTCCATATTTTATTATTCTCTTGAGACTGTGTCGTACCCTGTTGTTGGTTCTTTGATGTGCAATGTTTTGGGGATACTTTGTATGGGTCATTCTGGTTATTCTAGTAAGGGCCCTCTGGCATCAGACCCAAAAGTGCAATTTTTTTTTGCACAACATCCTAAGAGATTGCATGGACTATGCTGTTTGACTGTCCTGATACTGACTGCTGTGTCTTTCAGGTATTCAGATTCATGACAGAAGACGAGATTTGTACTTTTAGCAAAGGATGTTTCTACTTTGTTCTGAAAGAGAAAGTTCTTGATGTGAACTTTTATTATTTGCAACTGTGAATCAATAAGAAATGAACTGCAGCTATTTTGTGTTTTTTCTCTCAGTTGGAAGAATACATGTACTGTTTACTATTTGGGGAATGAAAAATCATCTTGTTTCTATTCAGTAAATAATTTCTAATAGCTATGGTATCAAACCTGACAGTATGTTTGTTGTGAAGAAATATTGTCAACTTAAGGCTTTTATGTAGCCGTATTGAAAGGACTTGTAGCACTTTTTAATCTTTCTGTGTTTATTCATTTACCATCTCTTGATGAGAAGCACAATTCTTATCAATGCAGTTGATAACCGGTAAGTGCAGGGATGCCGTTACCATAAATTCAGTGCTGCAGCTTCTTAGCTGATTTAATATCTCCATATTGTTTAAAATAGTCTTAGACCATGGGCAAGAGGCTTCAAGAAAAACACAGGTCAGCAAAGCATGTTACCATGTTTTAGAAGTATGGGAATTTGTAACCATACTTGCAATTCACAGGGACATTCTTCCAAAACTATATAATATGCATATGCCCAAAGGCTCTTTTCTGCCTGCTCATAATGTATAATCATCCTCTAGAAAACAGTGAATTAACACTGGATCTGGGAGGAAATCTGGATCCTCATTGGATGCAATTAAAATACCATTGAGTAAAAAGCCGGAGGTGGGAATGGTCTATTTTCCCAGTCTCTCTGCAGGTGTAAAAGGTTCTTTTCCTAAATAAGCCCTGTGGGGTTGAATTTTAAATTATTGAGCTTAAAGGGCTTGGCCACCTGAACAAGCAAAAATCAATCCCTTCATGGTAGCTGCATCCCACAGACCTCAGAGCCACTGAATGGGGGGTGGTCTTGATGCTCTTCCATGCAGCAGGGCAGCCATGAACTGTGCATTGATACTGCACATTCAGATCCTCCCCTTGCTTCACCACTCACCCTTGGCAAATATGTTTGCTGAAGCTACTGTGAGTAAAACTTTATGTGACTGGTGTTTAGGTTTGTGCATACAATCCCTGCAGTAAGAGAGACTGCTTAGCCTTTATTGTAAATCCTGAGGATAAAAAAGATTTGGGTTTATTTTTTCTTTCTTCATTAGCTAGACATTAATTTAATAAAAAGGAGCACAATTAACTCTTTGACAGCTCTATGCAGTTGCTTAAAGAAATTTGACCTTTGAGATCCTAGAGCTTGTCATTTATAGGACAAATCCTTAGCTGGTGTGTTTGTGGATCTGTTTACATCAGGCATCTGTGCTGCCACTGGTGTACTTCAGTTACAACACCTTGAGTAATTTTATAAATAATTTGAGTTCAGCAACTTTAGATGTTTATGGTACTGATTTAAAAAAAATAATTTAAAAATCCCATCTGTATCATACAAGTTTGCTCTAGCATATACACGAGTTAGACCAACCTGAGATGACATGCAAGGGGAACTATTTTAACTAAATTAATAAAAAGTAGACCAACATCCTGTCTTCCTATAGATGAGCATGAAAAAATCACTTGTTTTTAATATTTCTACAAAATTGCCTTCCCTTTTAAGGTTAGGAATACATCTCAGAGTAGTTTTCTTCTGTCATGCCAAATCACTGATTACCCTGATTTTTAAGGCTATAATCTGACTTCCTCTATGGGATGAAGCAAAGATTTCCAAGCTGTACTCATTACATCTGTCTTACTATTGTGTATTGTAATTTTGGTTATTGCTTCAAAGTAGTGAAATGTTGTTTTTGTCTCCCTCTGCCATCCCTCCTAAAAGAAAATGCTTAAATAATTTCTCTAAGGCTTGAAAAGACACATAACAGTGTATTTAAATGCTCTTAAAATGTAGCGCTGCTTGGTTGGTCCTGTGCATGTGTCAGCTGGAAATATTCAAGGTGACTTAAAACCTGTGTTTCTGGTGAATCAACCAAGTGAAGTCAGACAATGTAGGAGTGGGGGGAAAACCCCTTGTTTTTAAATGTACATCACTTACTGCAAGGACACAAGGCATCAGTGATTCTGCCTTGACTTGGTAATGCTTTGAACCATTGCTGCGAAGTTTGGCAATGCTGCGTCCTTGTCATCTAGCTGCATGGCAGACCTGGGGAAAGGGAGCAACTGCCTGGGCAGCCCAAGGGCCGATGTCTTATCCCAGCCCCCCTTGCCAGCACTGCGAGTCGTGGTGCTGGGCTCCTCACTGGGCATATGGGTGCTTGCTCTCTTCCCCGGCTGTTAGAAGAATGATGACTTTGGGGTCAAGGGCTGGGGTGTAGAGTCTCCGGTGTTTTGTCTTATACCACCACAGCAACATGCACCAGGGCGTGCCTGGGTTTGTAGGCATCTCACTTTTCTTCTGCAATAAACATGGTTAACCCATCAATGCAATTTGCCTTTAATGATTTCATATGAATAGAGGTTTGAACATTTCACACCAGTTCCCTACATTAGGTAGGCTTTTAAATATACATGTATATAATATATATCTAAAATAAATATATACATACATATTTCTCTCAATATTGTTTGTCCAGAGTGGAGTGTTTCTTGTTCCTCCACTCAGGCTAGCACTGTGTTTCTGCTGCTGCCACGTTGCTGTCATGCTCCGATGGCCACATCTTCATTCCCATTCAATACATGCGCTCTTTTGCTCAGAAGGACTTGGCAGACAGGGTGCTGCATTCAGCAGCTTCCATCTGGTACTTCCCATGGTTATTTTCGGTTCCTCCTCTGAATGCAGCAATCATGGTGGTGACGGGAGGAGAAGGGATGTGGAATGTACCTGTTTCAACAGGTTCTGACTCTCCGAATGCTAGTGCACCTCTGCACAGACCGCTTCAAAGGACAGAAGGACAAACGTGAGCCGAGTGCTACATTCTCTGCTAATTTACTGACCCTGTGGGAAACCACTATTTGCCTCCATTTGGGTACCACTTCTAAGGCTCTAGTGCAGGAATAACTTCTTTGTACAGATGGTCTTTCTCCTGTCTTTTTCTGATGGGGAGATGAAATGCAAGCTACATGCTCTGTGAGCCCTGTTCAGAGACAATGCAGAGAAAAATATTCAAGGGTTTGACATGCCTGTCCTGTGAAAAGTCTGGGGCTTTTTTTAATAAGCTGCAGGAACTGTTGTACATTTTTTTTACCATGCGTGTCCCAGGACATAGACCTCTTCTTCCGCATGTCTCGTGTTTGCAGGCGCCTTGCTCTGCCTTCTCGTGTGGGATGGCCCTGGTCCAGCTCCTCCTCTGATGGTCAGATAACCCTTGTGGGTGGCTGGGAGCAGCATAGCTGGCTTAGCTACTCCACCCCATTTTAGTCACTCATTAGTAGTGTTAAAAATAGTCCCAGACTGCAATGACAAACAAGAGAGATTCTTTCGCTATTAAAGAAAAACCTAAAGGTTTTTTTTTTTAAAAAAAAAAAGGGCAGTAATGCTAGTGGGTAACTTGGCCACAGTTTATATGGTCTCTTCAGGGCATTTATTGCTTCTCTTCAGCCTCGCTTTCTACCTGAAGTTGGTCTAGTTTTGAAATGTCCCAGAAATACGATGGAGATGTGACAGTATGTTTGGATTTAAGTTATTCCTAATTTTGGCTGAACAGCTGAAAGAAACACAAAATCTCCTGTGTGTGCTCAGGCTGGAGGTGGCAGCGCTTGGCAGGGGAGCTGGGCTGGCTCCAGGGTCACTGCTAGAGGGCTGGCCAGCCCCAGCCCAGGAAAATGGACATAGCTGGTGGCCCACACCCTGGAGCTGATATTCCTCATCGTCCCTTTCGGAGAATTGAACCCAAGTTGCTGTTGCTTATATTTTTGTTCAGGTGCCAAGTAATTTGTCCCATCACAGGTGAGAAAGGGACACCTCATGTACCCATGTGGCATGTAGCCTTTGGTAAACACTTGCTCGTCTCTGGAATTTTTTACTGTCTTGTGGTTTTTAAGCCTCTTTTCTGGCAGGCTCTGCCAAGCAGGACAGTCCTGCTCCTGGTGAGGGGCTCAGAGTCACACAGCAAGGCTGAGATCTGGCTGGAGCATGTCAGCACTGCTGAATTTGTAGTTGTCTGAATGAACGGTGTGTTCTGTGCCCTGCACAATGCTGCAAACATCAGGAACTGGAAGTGATGCTTGCAAGTGTCCAAAATATTTTTTTTTTTTTAAGATAAATAATCTCAAAATTGGTTCATGTGGGAAAATTCTCAAAGCATTGATGAAAGCAAGCTGTTTGGAGGAAGACAAAAGTGAACTCATGGCATCCTTCCCCCCAGCACGGAGAGCAGAAGCACGGGTAGGGGCAAGCTTGCCATCAGAACAGGGAGGCTTTCACTTTCACTCATGAATGCGACAGCTCCTCACTCCTGGATAGATGAGCTCCCAAATCCCTCCAGGAAAATGGCAGCCAAACCGAGCTGAGCCCTTTCAGTCCCTTTCTGAAGGTCTGCCTCTGCTTGCTTTGTTTCCAAGCAGCCTGGAGAACCTCACAGGCAGCCAGCCCTGCCACTGGGCGCGAGGAGCCCGGCAGGCTGGCGCTGCTGCCTGCGGCCACCCCAACCAGAGCCACAATAAGGAGGGGAACCAGAGCCAAACCTGCCTGCCCCATTGGTGCCTTTGCTCAGAGAGCACAGTGCTCTGCCAGCCTTTTCCAAAGCCGGTGTCGGTAAAAATACCCCTTACTCTTGGGGTTTTTTTGGTGTGTATTTGGGGTTTTTTTCCCCCCCTTTGGGCAGATTTATGACTAAGTGACCATGTGGCCTTCGTACAAACGAAGGCAAACCTGAAATAACTAGGAGAGGTGATTTCCTGGGAATGGTAAAATGTTGCACCACTTTGTTTGGTGATGCGTTCTCCTGTACTGTCTGGTTTAAAACACCGTGTTTTGGGCTCAGGGCTCTAATCCACTTAGCTGCTGATCCACTGAGACCTTGGTACTCCCCTCTGTTACCATGTTTCGTTCCTCTTGGAGGATTTCAGCAGAGAACTGGTGCAAACCAGTGGTTTTGGTGCCTTCGTTGCTGGGAGGAGGATGCTTTCCTTGTTTCAGTATCACACACGCTGTCGGAGGGCCACGTGTTACCGCACTGGCAATATTGCTGTGCAGGCAACTCGGCTGTGGTCGCGTCATACAGATCACAGTTTCTTTGCTGAGGGGGTGCAAAGGCAGCTGAGGGGTGGGAAGTCAGTGGCTGGGCTGTAGCACGGGGCCACGGGGCTCTCTGGGCCAGCTCAGAGGATGCTTTCAGGTGGGCTGGAGCTGTAATATATCTGGCTGACCCAAACTGGCCATGAGCCAACTCAAATGTGACGTTCCCCAAAAGCATGATCCAACAAGAGTCCCTCAGGTCCCCTCTGAGCTGCCATGAACCTGGCTGAGCTCATCAGCACCCACACTGCTGATTCACGCTGCCCCTGCAGCTGGGCTTCTCCGTGGGGGTTAAGCTGGGTGCAGCGCTTCCCATGAGCCAGGCTGGTCCCACAAAGCCCTTGCACCCCGGAAAGGTGGCTGCTTCCCCGACCTCCATCCTCACCTCTGTACCCCTGTCTCCCCCCACCGCCCCAGCCTGGGTTTTGCAGGCTCTGGGTTTGAGTCTGAGCAGAGCAATTTGTGTTTTCCCCATCACTCTTTCTTCACAGAGTGAATGCTAGGCACAGCACAGGGCTATATAAATATTATCGAGCAGTATTTCATACTGAAACACAACAGTGTTTCATCTCCTGCTTACTCCCTTTCCACCTGAGATAGGAACTAAGTAACAGCTCTCTCCCACACAGCACAATTAAAATAAAAAGTTTCTATGCTCAGCATTGTAAATTACTCAGCTCCCAGTATTGTATATTTTACAGAGAGAAGTGTCACTTTAGGTAAATCCCTCTGCCAAATGGAAAAACAAATTGAGCGGATGGAAGGAAACTGAATGTACCAAACACCCAAAGGGCATCTCTGGTAAGTGAGCACAGCCTAAAATAATCCTGTACTCTCTGCCTGTCACACTGCTGCCTGGACGGCTGTGAGTGACTCCATTGGCAGCAGAGAAGCACCCCCGCACGCATGGGCTTCATCTGTTACCCATGTTTGTAGGCTCAGAGATGACCCAAGTCTTGCAGATACCACTGAATGATGTGGTCAAGGGACAACCCTTTGATTTGGCCTTGCAGAAGATCAACACTTTCTTGGTCTTTAAAGATTAGTTCCCATGAGAGCCTTGAAAGTCTGTCTCAAAGCTTTGTGGACCCCATCCAGCTACTGGTCCCACAGAGCTGCCCCCAGATCTGACTGGGTCTGGTTGTGGCTCTGGAAACCAAGACCTCTGGATTTGTGTAGGTTGTAGAGAAGTATGGACTAATGCAGACAAGCCAGGTTCTCAGGAGGGCAGGGAGGAATGATATTGCTTCTTGTGAACTACCTAATATCGTCAAGTCTCAAGTGTGTGCTGGATAGATGGTATTTAGCAAAAGTCACCATGTGCAGCTCACCAGCATGAGGAACATTGTGTGCAATCTGGGTACTGTACTCAAATCACTCCAGAGAAAAACATGAGGGCTAATTAAAAATGATGGGCAATTCGGAAAGTCCTCCAGCTGGACTTTTTGGTGCATAAAGGAGGGTTTTTTTTAAGGTAGAATAAGTGGAGTTTAAGGAAAATCTCCTGGCTTTAGTCAAGCTGTCACAACTAAGTCATTTGAGACGTGTGATGCTATCACAGTTCCACCTACCATGCATTGTTGGTGCTGGATCAGTGCCATGTTTTAAGAAAAGATTAGCATCAAAATACTCTTTTCCCCCTGCTTAAGGTAGCACCAATAACTGCTGATTGTAAGTGTGCAAAGAGCAGCCAGGCATTATTTTGCTCGTGAATCATAAAGGTACTTTACCAGAACAACAGCATCAAAGACTGTGCTGCGTTGCGGGTACACAGCACCCGAGGTCTCTGCGTAGCATGAAGGTGAGTGATTTACTCTGAGTAAAAAGGCTGGGGCAGGAGGGGCAGGAGTATTTCCACCCTGCTCCATGCAGGATCTAAGCACCATCTCATTGACCTCTACAGTTGCTGACAGAGTGTGAAACAATTGCCCAATGCCTGCCGTGGGTGATTTGGACTGTTTTTCTGGGTTTGTCCAAATATGTAGGACGAGGATCATGATTGCACCATTTGTCTCGTTTCTTGCAAGAAAAATATTATGGACGAGTTGGTTTATTAGATGTATTTAAAGTGTAAAATCCATATACATCATCTGTAAGAGGGCTTATTGAACAAAACTGGGCAGCATGTGACTAACGCCTGCCCACACCTGGGCAGGGCTGGAGGATGAGCCGGGTCTTGCGAGGAAGTTTCTAGGTCTGTTGTTCAAAACATGCTGTTAGGGACTGCTTGTCTCACAGGGACACCTATGGGATGGTACGACAATGGGGAACATCAGGAGGCAAAGCCACACTGGAGCTCACAGCCATGGGCAGGCTGTTGAAGGGTTGTACCACTCATCATCATCCTGCAAGGCATCTCCATGCAGCATCCTCCCAGTACAGGCGCAAGTGGTGACCCCCCTTCCTGCACAGAAACCTGTTGTCTGCCTGCAGGCTGTGTAGTGGTATCCCAAAAAGTAGATTTTTTTTTTTTAATTTTTCCTTGCTTACACAGGAAAGCAGCCTGGAAATACTGGTGAGAACTGGTGGTTTGGGAAGCAGCTCTGACTTTATCCCGCGGGGTGCTGGTGCTGCTGGGCTGCAGCAGGCTGCCAGGCTGGTCTTATTCTAGGCAGATTTCCCACACTGACAGGCTGTAGAGCACAAAACAACCATATAATAGTGACTAATGAGAATTGCTGCCCGTCTCCATGCAGAAACACTTGGGAAGGGAGGGTTTCAGGGAAATAAGAGCCTTCACTATCGCTCCTCCTTACCTGGGAAAAATGCTTTCTGTGGCTTTGCAAATTGGGGAACGCGGGAACCTAGAGCCAGGTTACTTCCCTGTGCATATCCACCCCCTTCATCTCTCATATACACAGCTGCAGCATGCACAGGAATTTGCTTTAATGCAGACTGAAAACCCAATGACCTTCTGGCCTGATCCCAGCTTTTATGCTTGTGAAGACAGATACAAACTTTCTCACATGCAGCGGTGCATCAGGAGTTTAAACTGTGGCAATCCTGCCTGTGCCTCTGACTTTGTTTATGTCAATAAGAGCAGGAATGTTGCACATCTCTGCAGGCACAATGAAAGGAAAAAATTAGTGCATCTAGTCAATCTGGCTTAGTTTGAGTAGTTCTGGGATTGTGGTCTGAATCGTTTTTAGCAATCTTGAAAGGAGGGAGAGAAATCTGTAATTAAATCAATACATATGTAAACGAGCATCTGCCACAGAACCAATTTAACTTCTTTATGTTAAACATGTATTTCTGTTGTGTTATTTGTGACATAGTCTTTGTATATAAGGGTGTTATGAAATTGGATTTTGGCTTGATTTAAGCAATTAAACGAGTCAAACCATTCTATGCATTTGCAGGATTTTTTAAGCTGTTATGTTGGCTCTTGATCTGTGTTCTTGAGACTGCCTCTCAACTGACAGCTACTTTTATGATTTATGATTATTCAGAAGTAGGTTTGGGTAAATTGTGCAGCTGATAAACTGCCAGTGTTCATGTTTTCACTGCCCAAATGTGGTTGGATGTGAAACTAAGAGCCCTCCTCGCAAGACTTCTGAAACCTCAGTCAAAGCAATGGCTTCAGTAACTTCAGTCCAATTCTTTGGTGGCTCTAAACTCAAGTAGCTCTATTTCAGTCATCTGGCATATAGTAAAAATATTGAGACTTCATGGCGTGAAAGAAGATATTGTTATTTGCCATGTAGGAAATGAGTCTGGTCTTGCATTTCCTGAATGCTCAGTGCTGCCAATTTACTCCATGGATAAACACGATCCATTGTTCTTTGTTTCTTTCCAGGGCCCAGTTCAGAGCTTGGACCTCCCTAAATCTCTCTTCAAAAAAATAATATATTCCTAGCTGATCTCTTTGGGGAAAAAAAAATCATAACGGTGATTTTTCTGTCTGTGATCACTCATTCTGCAGTGACACTCCAGGGTGTGCAGGGCTTGTGCATTGGATTTGGGTGCTGCTGGTGTATGGGTGGCAGGGTGAGAGGATGAGCATCTCTTCTTCCTGAGGTGTATACTTGTCTCTTCCTAAATCGGGAAATCCAACTGTGTCAATATGGCTCTGTCAGGAAGGACGCTTGGTCTCACCTCATTAGATAGATGTTTTGGCTGCAGCAGGTTGTCACCATGGGTGCATAGTCCCCTGTGTCATTGGATCATGCAAATGCTGCATTTCTGTTCCCTTTTGCAGGATGTTTCTGTTTATCTTCTCCTTTGTGTTGCTTCCACTGCTGCCACAGAAGGAGAGTGGGAGCAGTCCAAACAGCAAGGGTCATCTCTGGCTGCTTTTGCATATTATAGCACTTGGAGATTATTAGTGCTATTAGCAGTACTTCGCATGCCTGAGGATATGCAGTGTGTTTGCACATAGGCAATTAAGTTTGCCCCTGCTTTGTGGGTGGATTCATTGTACTGCTGGTGCTTGTGATTGCTAGATACATGGTGCAGCTCCTGGGTGATAAATGCCATGTCATGATGCTACTATGGTAATTCTAGGACGCTCCATCAGGACGAGGCTCATTTACTGTATAGATGCCCAGAATTAAAAGATGTTTACTGATCCCAAAGACTTTAATGTTTCTCACGCACTGCTGCTGCAATCTTTGAACATTACATTTGCTGTATAGACACCAAGAGAAAGGACTAAGAAATGGATTGAGGAAAGGAATACAAATACTACCTTTTAGCCTGATGATAAAACAAGAAGATATTTGGAAAAGCCACCTGCAGTGCCCAGTGGAAGAGGGATAACAGAAAGCTCGTGCATGCTCCAGGCACAGTGTTTTACAGATGCCTTAGTCCTCAAATAGAGGCAGTAACAGACTGCGTGCAAGCCAGCTCTTCTTCCAAAGGTCCTGGCTCTACAGCTAATGCTGCTACCTGGGGAGCTGCGATCTGTCCCAGAGCTGCCGTCAAACGGCGCAGTGTGGGAAGCAAACTTCCCACCAGGTTTAGCTTGAAGAAGTGCTACATTACTGTACTGCGTCAGTAAAACTAGTGAATTCCCACTGCTAAGGAAATGAAAACTGTAGAGCAGCTTGGCAAGGATCAGACAGATGGGTGAAACAAGGGAAAACAAGTTTTTCTGTCACAGTGTGTAACCAAACTGTGGTGCTCCCGGCTAAGGGATGCTGGGGGGACAGCAGTATAGCAGTATGCACAGGTCTCTCCTAAATGCAGCTCTGTGGATGGAACCTTCAGTGTGGGAATTTACAAACAAACTTTGATGGTCACAAGGCGAGTCCTTAATTTCCTTGCTTATCAGGTACTCTTGGAAGTGGGCACTGCATCTTTGATCCTAGTGTAGGATGGCTTTTATGCCTATTGTCTCCTGAGCTCCAGCTGGGATGGGCTGGCATTGTAATCCAGCCCTCAACCCGTGTAATGGTGCGTGCTGAGCATCATGCAACCCCGTACTGCATCCTCTAATGCTGTGTGTGGGAATGAAAACTGCCAGTCAACGTGCTGCCAATCCAGGTGAGGCTTTCTGCCCCACTGCCACTGAACCCTGTAGGGACTCAGCAATTCAGGAGTCGTGTCTGCTGATTGCTTCCTAGGCCTTAATCAGGTCCCAGAGCTGCTGAGTGTTGGAGCTTGGTGTTCACTGAGGCTGTTCACTGGGCTGATATATGAAACACTCAAGGGCTCTTCATTAATTTTGTATGCTAATATCCCCAGGACAGCGATGCAATTTCAAGAGCATTCCATTTCCCATGCAGAACTCTGACCTTTTTCCTACCCGAGACATAATTTTACGAAAGACTTGCTGGCACCTGCCACCCAGCAGGAAGCCACCACATTGCAAAGGATTGTAGTGGTGGCTATTAGGGAAGAAATTTCCTCCTCCTTCGGGGAAGAAGAAGAAGGTTGGCCCATCCCATGAACACCAGTTACCCACAGGCTGTGAGGAGGACATGGGACCAGAGGCTTCTGGTGCCCCACGATCCTCCAGGCCATGGTGCTGCTCCTGTGCCATGTGAGGAGGAGTAGGCACGTCCCCACCTGTGCAAAGTGGTTGTAAATTGTGCTTCCTCCTGAGTCATATGTAGCCGGAGAGGGATTTCTCAGGGATTTTGGAAATCTGCTCAGAGGAAGGAATTGGTTGCTGCAGAGCTCTTTGGTGTTATCCCTCTTCTGACCTGCAAAAGTATCCCTGCATCAAGGTGGGCAGGGTGCCTGGAGCTGCCATGGCTCTGCGGTGTGT
This sequence comes from Elanus axillaris, assembly GCA_026212715.1. Classification (NCBI taxonomy): domain Eukaryota; kingdom Metazoa; phylum Chordata; class Aves; order Accipitriformes; family Accipitridae; genus Elanus; species Elanus axillaris. Next base: position 16,030,180 of record JANZLQ010000040.1, read on the forward strand.
GCACCCAGTGGGGTTTCGGCTTGCACGCCTCAGTGTACACACAGCCTCGGCCTTGACCATTCCTTACGGGTAGAGATGGTTTCAGCTCCAGATCCCATGGCATGGCCAAGACAGCCCACATGTCAGTGTGTGCAGGTGGCTTCCCGCACTCTGGTCTTCAGAGAGGTTACTGCAACTTGCTACTTACCTTGACTTCACTTTGGTGGTGTTTTTAATAAAAGCAGCTAGTTATTTTAGGAGGTTTGTAGAAGAAGGAACATCACATAATGTGTTGTGGTGGTGTCTGTGGTTACCTGCCTTCTCCTCTGCTGGATGCCCTGTGTGATAGTGCCTTTGGCTGTGACCAAAGAGAATCTGAAGATCCTGGTCTGTATTTTGGCAGGGACAGTGTTTGGCAGCTCCTGAAATGGGCTAAAATGACATAGTTGGGTCTAAGAGATGCCCATTGTCTACTGTTAATCAGATATGCCCTTTCCATATGGTTCTTTGCAGGCACCATGAACCTCAAGTTCCATCCTCCTGGGACATGCCCATCCATCCTTGCCATGCAAGGAGGAAAACTTGCTTTACATCTTCTTCCTTTGAGCTCAGGTACGTGAAGGAAGGTGATATGAGAGCTCTGGGTTTGTACCGAAACACTTGCAGGATTATTTGAAGACCAGGGCTCATTCTTAGAGAACTGAATTGTGTGCTTCTACCCTCTAGGACAAGCTCAGTGTTTTTTCTGGCAATAGCAGACCAAAAGGTCATTGCTACCACTAAACTCTTCTGAGGTTGTTTTCAGCAGCAGCTAGTGCTCGGAAAATGAACCTGGTGAACATTAGAAGAAGATTGTGTAATTGCCTGGGTTTGTGGTTCGTTATAGTTTTGCATGGGTGGGCACTGTGGTGTGAACCTACTTTCAGTTCTATTGATGTTCTTGTCTTGCAAAACTAAAGTAAAAAACCTGAGTCCCCTTTTCAAAGATCGTGATGACCACCCCTGAGGCTGCACACTCGGCTATTATTTCATACACTGCAGGAGGGAACTGGGGGAAATTCTCCTTCCTGCGCGGAATCCAGGCTGTCGCTTAGAAACTGTCTTTGCATCATGTGGCACTGCCACAGACCTTCACAGTCCGGGGGGGCGATTAGTAGAGATGGGAGATGTGTGCGTGTGGCAGCACTGAGACTCAATATTGCACTACGTAATTATTAGCTGTAGAGATTCAGCTCAGTTCTTTGAGAATTAAGGTGAATTCACTGGTCAGGAAGCCTGCAAGGGCAGTGATGCTCCGCAGGAACTGCATTGCAGAGTGGGAAGGGAATGGGGCTGTGGGAGGGCTGGGACCATGTGGTGGGTTGACCTTGGCTGGCTGCCAGATGCCCACCCAGCCACTCGCTCGCTCCCCCTCTTCAACAAGACACAGGGAGAAGGTAAGATCAAAAAGCTCATGGGTTGAGTTAAAGACAGGCAGATCCCTCACTGGTTACCACCACAAGCAAAACAGACTCAGGGGGAAAAAGGGATCTGCTAATCCTGCAGCCTCAGCTCAATATACAATCCACTCTGCAATAATATTGCTCTGAAGATTAGAGCTGGCATAGTGATATTTTCCTATATCCACTGAATATATCAGGCTGTTTCCATTTCTGGATCATTAGTCTTCCCAGCAACAGAGACGCCTCATTTCACCAGTGATGAAATTGAGACCAGTTGACTTAACTAAGGTATCATAAGCAACCAGACACAGGCAGCAAGGGAAAACCAGTGTCCTGCCTTCCAGATGTCTCCACCTATATGCCCAGGTGGCAAAGGCCAACGGGATCCATACCCCAGCTGGCTCCTGTCCTGCAGTAGGGCATGGGGACGCTGATGCTGAGGGAACCGGCTGGGATGTGCTCTGGGTTTTCTTTCCTTTCTCTCAAACCACTTAGCCCTGTTTCCAGTACAGTTCCCCCAACTTACTGTCACCAGGCTGACAACACTCAATACTTACGTGGGTAGGTTTCCTTGTGGCTCAGCAAAATGGTGGTAATTTCTTGACAGCTGCATGTTCTTCTTCCCCTCCCTGAATACTGGGGGGAAAAGGTCCTTTTTTCTGTCCTTATGGTTAGTGCCATTTGGGTGTTTTCCTTGACAGAGTGTTTTCGTTCACAGGGTATTGGGGTTTTTATTTTACTGTATTTTGCAGCAAGTGGCCATTTTGGTGTGCAAGCCTCTCTGATTGCATCATGTCTGTGTAATAGTTCCCTCCAGGTGTGCAGGGGTTTTTTAGGCCAAGGTTTCCCACTTTAAAATAAATGTTGCTTTTCTGCTAAAAGGGAATTACAGCTTCTGGGTTTTAATGACTCATTGAAGTGAGAGGGAAAGTGTGTGCCCCAGCCTGGGCTTATGAGGAGCTGCTCTGGAAAGAAAAAAGTGTGCCCTGAGCAGCATTTGCATGTCCCCAGGCCAGCTTTCATCAGCAGACATAGTGGCAAGGTGGGGATCTGCTGCCTGGGACTCTGGCTCAGCCTGGGCATCAGCAGGAGAGCTGAAATCCCATGGCTCTGCAGTTTGGTGTCAGGATCTTTCCCCTGAACCCATAACCAGCACCCACCCATGAGGCACATAGCTCTGGCTCAGATTTATTATGTGTGAGTTATATTTGGAGGAGTCTTTTCCAGAGAAAGCTCATTCCTCTGATGTGACTTGATCCTGGAGGACCTGCATGTGGATAATCATCTTAATTTTAGTTTTAGAGTTCCATCCCCTCCTAAATCAGAGTGCTTGAACAAGTCACGTTTTTCTGTAGCTCTCCAGGAACTTTGTCTACACTTACAGGAAACCTCTGGGAAGGATGAAGACAGCTGACACAGCATGCTTCCTGGGGGGTTTCCAGCCACCAGCATGGTGGGACAGGAGCCAGAGAGAACTCCCACAACACGAAGCAGCCATGTGAGAGGGGCCAGAGCTGGGTGTGGGGGTCCCAGCACAGCAGCCGCTCTGTGGGAGCTGCCTGGGTGTGTGCCTGGCCCCTGTGGTAAATGTGAGATGAGCTGAGGTCTCTCAGCCCTCTGCAAACTCTGAGAAGTGTGTCTGCTGGTAACAGTGACTTGTACCTAGAAACTGCAGCAGATTTGCTCCCAACGTCAGCGGGACGCAGGGGCTGGGGCTGCAGCATCTTCTGCTGTCACATTCCTGGAAGGACAGGAGATACCCTGCTTGTGCAACAGGGCTGTGATTCAACGGGGCTGGAGCCACTTCTTGGAAATGTCTCTCCTTCGGGCTGAAAAGGGCAGAGGGGAACGCAGAAGCTGGCATATCCAATGCCATATCATCACTGGGCGCTATGCGTGGCCACATCTATTGACCTCATTACTCGTTTTCAAGTGTGCAGCACCCTTTGCAGAAAGGATGATAGCACACACAGCTCAGCAGGGTTTTTGGAGATCTGCATCTCTCTGGGCAGTGACCAAAAAAAATGAAAAGCAGATCTTCCTGGTGACAGGTGTGTCTGGCTGTGAAGGAAACGGTGTGCCAGTGGGCAGGAGAGCTCGAGCTGCCATACAGCCTTTTGCCACTGGTACCTGTGTTGAAAGTGAAGTATCTCCCTTGGGAAAATAAGGTATTTGTGGATCAGCTTGTCTACACAGTGACCATGGTTTTAGCTTTCTCACTGTTTAGAAAGAGAAACATCTTAAAGACCCCCATGTCAATGCTTCTGGTAGCACTATCCCATTGCAGCACTGCCATGAGAAGTCTCCATCCTCCATCTGGTGCATCCCCAGAGCACTGCAGGCAGAAGGAGTCCTCAGCCTCTGAGATGCAATCTTGACATTTGTCATTGTGCTGCCACCATTTTCCTCTGCAGAAGTCCCCCAAGCGACTGGGATTGCTGGTGTGAGGTGGGAGTCTGGGGCTGAAGCCATGGTGTGCAGTGCGCTGGCCCACCAGCCATCTCCGGCTTTAGAAGTCCTGCAAGTGTGGTGCATGCCAGGACTCCACTGTGGAGGAAAGCAAAAGAGAAAATCAATTACTGGTGTCTTTCAACACTCCCACTTATCACATACAGCTGCCTCTGCACTGCTTAGGCATGAATTTAGTAAGGTGCAAGCTAGGGCTGGGGTGCTGGTGATATCCTTGTCATTATGGCTGGGTGTCTCCCTTGATCTCTGCAGCAAAAGCTCCTTTGCTTTGTAGCACTGGAAAGAGCGAGCAGCCCCAGTGGCCAGGATTTATTCCAGGAGGTACCTTCCCATGCTGGCAAGATGGTTTCCGTAGCACCAGGGATGCCTTTCTTCTATTTCCACTTTTGCATGTGTTGTTTCCTTTTAATTTTGCTAGCAAGGTGATGCTGAGCTGATCTTGCTGCTCAGGTTTCTGTGCACAGGCGGTAGTTCCTACAAAAGGGATGCCGTCCAACCCTGCCCAGGGCTTGTCCTTGCCACTGTGGCGGTCTGTGAAACCAGCCAAGTGGGGTCGCAGCTCAGCCCGGACCTGGGCTTTGCACCGCCGCTGGTCACAGCATCAGGGCTGCCAGGCTGGCTTGGGGCTGTCACTTGCTCTGCCCCACCATGGCTGCCAGCACTTCGGTGGAGCACAAGCTAAGCCAAACCTGGGCTCTGTGCTGGCCCTAATCCCATGGACTGTGGGGAAAGTGGAGGTGGCCGGACCCTGAGGAGACACACTCCAGCCATGGAGCTGTCCAAAGGAAAACCTGAAACATCAGTGCTTTATGGCAGTTGGACTGACTTTCTTCTTTAAGCAGGTCTTGTCCCTGGCCTGAGCACTAAGAACATTATTACGTTGGCAGCAGCTTTAGTTTGCTCTTCTCCCCACAAAGCCCTTTGCTTTGCAGCCTGAGGACTAGCCTGAGCTGTGCCCATATCCCCAGGGCGCAGGGCAGGTGAGGCTGCCTGCGTTCTTGGCTGCAGGGCTCCTCAGTCATCACCTGTGGCATCACATCCCAGCACAGAGGCCCTCCATTTTTAGCAACAACTTTCCAGGTGGCTGTGTGTGGCAGGGATGCAGGGATGGACGGGGCAGGGAGGGGAGCCAGAGAAGTCAGTAGATGGCAGAGTTGTTTTAGCATCCGCTCTCTGCCATGTCTCTTGGAGCCTCACAGGGATTTTATGATGGATTTGTTATCAAGATGATGCCCCAAGGCTTGGGCCATTGCAGCCTGGCCTAGGAGCAAGCTGTGGCTGGGGCTGCTGCAAAGCGGCTGGTCGGGGAAAGCATTCACACCACCCTGCTGCAGCAGGGCTGGCAGCATGCAGGGAGAGGGCTCCTTGCAATGCCTATGTGCCTGGCTCAGAGCATCACGGCTTACGGGCTGTGGGTTACCATTGCAGTAACTGTTGCACGCAACTGATTGTGATGCTGCTCTGCCTTATCATTGCTTTGCAAGAGATTCAAGTCTGATTTTGCTGCCTCCAGCTGTGTGTGCATCATCTTGGTTGGGCTCTCAGACCAAGCATTACTAGAGAGTTGTGGCTGCATGTGGATTTCCTCTTGAGCACAGATCCATCCTGCCCCCAGGCACTGCTTTCTCCATGGAGATGGTGAGTCCCGGGCAGGGGCTGAGGATTTTCTCCCCAAAGCCCTCAGGTCAGAGCAGTGCCCCTGGTCTGCCCCCACCCCTTTGGCTGCTCACCCTTGCTGGCTGACCTCCTGCCATCACCAGCAGCAGCATCACTCTCTCTTGCTCACCTTAGGGCTGGGCATGACCCCAGGGAGATCCCAGTGATCCTGAGGGAAAAGCACAGCCTCCCAGGGGATTCAAACGTCAACAGGGAGAGAGGAGAAATGACAGTGAAGGCTGAAAGGAGATGCGGTGAAGACCCACGGAGGTGATTCTCATAGTGGTGAAGAAAGCCCTATGAGAGCTTTATGGAGGTTGATGTGTAAGGTTTTGAAAAGGATGAGTAATTTGCATTAATATTGCCTTAGCTGGGGGATTGTGGTTTAATGCAGGAGAGTAAAAGGCAGAAGATTAAATTAGTGGCTGCCAAGTCAGCCTGGGAGATTGCCCATCTCTTGATAATTTCCAATCAGGATCCAGATGATTTGCTGCAAGACATGTTGGTGCCGTGCAGCCCCAGTGGGATAACCAGATGCAGCCACCCTGGTGCTCAGCCAGCATGAAGGCTCACTGCAAACCTCCGGCTATGGAGGGAAAGGCTGTGCGGGATGGCAGGTGATCCAGGTTGCATTTCACCCACCTCCCATGACAGAATCTATCTGAAATCCTTGGGGTCCCATCCATCCCAGCACTGTGTATGGCACCACCTCCTGAGCTTTTGGCCAAGATCTGTGAAACCCTCCTTAGGGCACAATGTAAACCCTGACCTATGGGCATGTCCCATCTGCGTGGCTGGGGACCCTCACGGGGTGGTAGGAGCCAGGGGCTGGGTGGGTCTGCTGCAGCAAGGCTGGGTTTGGCCCCGTGGAGCTCAGCAAGTGCTTGGAGCTGGCTGCAGCAGCGTCTGCCAGGGACTCAGCCCCACAGGGTGGGGAGGAATGGCAGCGTCCCCCCCTCTCCTCCCGAGGCTTTTTTTTTTTGTTTGCAAGTCCCACATGGATGCAGAAGATGTGGTCCTGGCTGTCTTTCGGTCCCGTCCTGATGCGGTGGGCAGGAGAGGAAGAAGCAATGCAAAGGCGATGCTGGGACCCTCCCCACCCACCCCATCACGCGGTGCCGTGGGAGGCAGCCGCTGGTTTCAGCAGCCCCGTAGCCTCCCTCAGGTTTTGCTTTTCCCTGCTCCTACCCTCTCCTTTTGCAACATGAAAAGGCAGAGCCTCGCCAGGGTGTTTCACTACGGCTTTGATGGTCGCAGGCCCCCGCAGCCCGTGCCAGGGAGAGCTGCTTTTGGCACTCGGCTGAGCGTGGGGGTATGCACGGGATGCTCCTGCTCCCTTCCTCTGTGACTCAGGCAGGGGTAGCAGGGGCTTGTTTGGAAGGGCTGGGGCCATGGGGCTCCCCCGAGGCAGGCTCTATTTTTAGGAAGCTGGAAGAAGTAGGTGCAGCCGTCACAGCAAGAAGTTTCTAGTGCAATTTGTGGTTTCACAGCTTCGGTAAGGCTTGGCATCAGCAGTTTAGAGGCTGGGTGCTCTCCGTGGCTCAGCATAGCAAGGCTGGCATCACCACCCAGAGGTGCAGCCCAGGTGTGGTGTCAAAGCCACATGTCCTTTGGGGCCCTCCATTCTCTGTGGGGTCACTGGGGCTTGTTCTTCTGCCTTTCCCTGCTCTCCATGCACCTCAGTCCTTTTAGGAAAGGCCAGCTCGAGGTGTGTCCATGAGTGGTACAGCAGGGTGGGGAGGTGAGGAGGGATGGAGGGAAGGGGGCACAGGGGATGATGGCCCTCGGAGCAGAGCAGCTCAGACAGACAGCAGCACCCAGTGCCATCCCTTACAGCTTCTTCCCATTTCTCTTTGCTGCTCTGGAGAGTGGCAGAGAAGGAGCAGATGTCCCCTCACATCTCTGGGGAAAATGCAGTGGAGATGGTGCTCTACACCCTGCTCTGATTTACCTGCTGGGCAGCAGGAGCCTGGGACAGCTTGTGTTCACATCTGCTGGAGCTTGGAACTTTTGCTGACCTCCACATGGGTGTCTTCATGGCTGAGGGCCATGGCGAGTGATGGGGCTGCAGCCTGCCATTACCACCATAGTGGCTACAACCACCATCTTCTGCTCTTTTCTTCCACAGAGAGACATGACCGTCACAAATATTGACACCTTCATCTATCCCTGAGACTGCTTCTTGCTGCTCTGGACTCCAAGATCTTTCTTTCATTCATACCAAGGTAAAAAATGAACGGAAACTGCAACGCAACGTTTCCTTCTCCGGATGCTGGTGATGTTTTCTGTGGTGTTCTGGCTATGTCTGTTCCCTCTTCCTCTATGGTGATGGGGTTGTCCTGGAGACACAAAAGCTCAAAGGATGCAGGAGAGAGAAAAATCTAAAGAAGTAACGAAACAAATGGTAGAAAAGCTCACATTTCCCTTCTGCCCATGGCCCTGTGTGGAAGGGACTTAGTTTAGGTTTCTCTCATAGGTTCCCTTCTGCATCCCTCCCACAGCATTGTAGGCAAACTCCTTTGGTGACTCAGAATAAAATCTTTTTGAATATATTGTTCTTAGTACTGCACAGCATGTAGCTTTTGTTAATTGTAAAGAGCATGTGGAGCGAGCAGCACATTTTAAAGAGCTAATCACGAAACTGCAGTGGGCACCCAAAAAAAGAATCACTCTCTTCTCATTAGCTTTCACCTTGCTGCCTTCAGAAATGCTCCCAGCCTTTGACAGATCACCGGGGCAGGCAGCCGGATATTTTCTCAGTAAACAAAACTCTTGAGTGCCGAGTACAAGTGGAGACAATTTGCTGATCAGCGGAAATACCACAACTAGGTCAATAGGAATGCAAGCGATGGATCACATTTTCCCATTGTCTCACCCAGGGGTTATTTGCCTGGAGGAACTGCCAGTTTGGGTTCACAAGTGGATGGGTATGGTTATGTTTGGAGGGTTTGGGGGGTGAAAGAAAACCATCTTGGTTTCTTGGTGGTGGGCTCATCACTAGGTGAAGCTGTGACTTCACCTTCCCTGGGGTTATCCCATGCAGGCAGACTCTTCCTTCTGGTGTGGGTCCTCTCTCCATTGCTCATTGTTCCTCTGGACCACACCCCTCTTTCCCCAAGGCTGTGTCCCCCCTCTGCTCTGCTCCCCTTGTTCTTACAGCAGCCAAGTGGTCAAGGATGTGCGGTCATGATGCTACCCGGCCCTGGCATGGCATAATGTGGGATTTGAGGATTTTGAGTCTTACCCCCTATCCCTGCCATCCATGTGAAGCAATGAGGTGGCAACAGAGCATGTCCCCAGGAGCCAACACCACCACAGCATCTCTGTTGTCCTGGGCTGCCTGGCTCTGAGCAGCAACAGTGATGAGAGAGCCTGGCAGAGTTCTGACTTCCCCAGAGATCGGTCGGCACCTCCTGGTAGATCTAGCACTACTGGCATCGACTCCTGTCTCAAGCCAGAGAAGCCTCAGGACCTGGTGGGGTGGGGTGGAGGAGGCAGCTCCTGAGGGCTTGCTCCCTGCCAACCAGCACAGCAAGGGGCTGGATTGCCGACATGGAACAATGGTTTCCTGATGATGATCTGCCAGCCTGCCCTCCCCGCTGACGAACCTCTGCCAGGATCCCTGCTGTCATATTTTCCACCCAGTTTCTCCTGTCAGGGTGCTGGTGACTAGCGACTCTCAGTTTCCCAGTTTGCAGCACAAGCCGACCAACCGTCTGGTGATGTTTTGTGCTGGGCACCCAAAACCAGAGGCTTTCTCCATCCTCCTCACTGAATCCAGCAGCCCCTCCAAGGCTGCCGCCGGCTCCAGCTTCCCCAACAAGGTGCATGCAATGGGGCTGGCAATGTGCTCAGGGTTTCCGGCATTACCTACATGTTCTTCTCATTTCGGCGAAACAGTGATGGGTCGCTCTCCAGAAACGGCTTTGAAAAGGTTTTGTCTGCTGGGGACAGCCAGGGTTCAGGAATAGCTGTGTAAAACCTCACTTGCTGCTCTCTGCAACACTCATTGCTGTGGTTTCACACGTTATCGGCTGCCTCTCAGTCCCGACACTCAGGATTCGGGGAAAGTATTAAATGATGACTTCTCATGTCATTTTGTTTCTCATGAAGAGACTTCCCCCAAATGTGAGTGTTAAATGCAGAGGAAACTTTGAAGAACCCTGGAAAATGCCATGAGCACCATGGGGGCTGAGGCATGGGGTGAGGACTTTGGGGAGCAGGCGCTGGTCCCCACCATGGCCTCGTGGTCTTCAGCTGTGTGGCGTGTCCTTGGGGATGTCCACCATGAAATGGCTTTTGGCCTGTGGCAAGCTTGTCATGGCAGGGACAGCGTGTAGGAGCTTGGTGTAGGACCAGACCGCTGTGAGGAGGCCAGGGCTGGTCTTTCCAAAGATAATGCCAATTTTAAGATAAAAAGGAATAAAAGCAGTGGCTCGGCAGTGCCCCCAGGCTGCATGTGGGCTTGGTCCCAAGCACAGCAGGGCTGCAAGCCCAAAGGACTGGGACCAGGTCCAAAGCCCAGTGGTACCAAGGGGACCACCTATTGCGACCCAACACAGTGCGTCCCCAGCACTGTTTGGGTCATCTCGCTGCTGCCAGGAGGATGCTCCTGTGGGACCTGGGAAGCCCTGGTGAGCTGGACAGCAAGGCAGCCCTTGGGGCATGGGCACCCAGGGGGAGGGACCCCGGGGACCACTCTCCCCTCTAGAAGGCAAAAGTGACACTGGGGGACTGGCCTGGAGCTGGCAGCCCCATCCTAAAACTCCCCTTGTCACAGAGGGGTGATGGTCCTGGCATGGTGAGGGGTTACATCTGTCCTCTGCCCAGCTGTTGAATTGCTACCCACAGAGACCCTGGTGCCATCCCACACTTGTGATTTGGATGCTATATTTAGGAACACAGTGACCTGCTAAGGTCAAACTCTTACTTGGTTGCAGAGATGTTTGTGCTTTGTTACCAGCTTTTGCATTTGCAGCTCACAGCGCCCTAACCACACAGGACAGGATGCGAGAGAGTGGGTAGATAGTAAAAGCGAACGCTGGACTCCATCCTGCAACACTCCGAGCAGCCCTGCCAAGGTGCTGTGTGCCCTCCTCTCCTGGGGCTGCTGGTGAGCAGCACCCTGCTCAGCACCCAACTGCTTCTAGCAGGATCCAACCCTTTATTTGCTGCATGTACATCTGATAAGAGCATTGCCTTTAGCATGTTACTTTCAAAACAACTTTACATGATGGGTTGATGATTGCCTTCAAACCAGCACCCCAGCCCTCCTCACAGTACATCCTCGCAGCCCTCCTCTTCTGCACCCCAACAGAAACCCAGATTTATGGTCTTTACACGGAGAAAAGGAGGTCTGTCCCTGTTGCAAGCAGTGAAGACCCCTCTGCATTTACCCTAAACTATTTTATCGGTGGTCCAAGACCGCACAAGTGTTGGATGCCTGAAGATCTTGGGGGCAGGACTTTGCCTCCCTGCTGCTGACTTGAGAGGTGTGGGTGCATAGGGGGGACACAGGTTGCCCATAGTTGCATGGCGGTGATACTGGGAGCTCAGCAGCTGGCAGGAGTGTCCAGCATCCCCATTAGTCCTTTTCATGCCCAGATATATAGATATAGGTAACATGGGTAAGTAGGGACAGAGTCTGAGGTGGCTTGTGCCCTTGGGTGCAGGTTGAGCACCTCACTAGGGTATCAAGAAAGCTGCTTAAAATTTGTGTCTCCAAAGTGATGGCCAAGCAGCAAGACCCAAAGTCCCACTGTCTGTCAAGGAGCGTGAAAGCTGTGCCCACACTAGGGTCACAGTGCCCATAGAGATGGTCCTTTCTCCAGCCTACCCAGGCAGAGACTTCACCCATGGGGAGCACAAGGGAAGGCCAGAAACCAGCACAACCCACCTGCCTCAGCCAAGCGCCTTCACTGCAAAATCATCCTTCTCAAGAAGGAAATAAAATGCAAAAAGCTTTTCTTCCCCTTTTGAGAAACAACTGACTTTCCAAGTGCTTCCTAGCCTCTGGCATCCCACAGTGCTGTTCAGCAGCTCTGTCTGTGTATTCATGGTCTTCACTTCTTTGAACACAACTTGCCATGAAACTTTCATCCACAGCAGGAAAAAAACCACCGGAGTGTTGTCTGAACTGTTTTGAGGGCAAATATGAATGTATGGAATAAGAACCTCTCTCTGCTTCTGGTAGAACAGTAGGAAAAAGTATGGAAGTGCACTAAAGAAGAAAGTCTAAGCAACCTTTTTTGTTGTGGGAGATGGTAGTGAACAAACCTACCCACTACGAAGAGTTTTTTCCAGGAAGTGTAGGTTGCTGCAACCTGTATCCCTTGAGCAGCGGGTGCTCACACAACAGTTCTCATGCTACTTGCAAGCAGCACATTTGAAGGAGCCCCAGCAACGTGCACAGAGGATGAACGAACCCTACAGCCCTGCAACGCCCCGACCCATCAGCAGCACCTCGCCCAGCACCATGAAAATGTTCATGGGCTTCCTCGCTGTATTTATTGTAGCACAGACAATTGGGACCGTACTCTTCTGTTTGTATCTTCACATGAAGATGGATAAGGTAAGTGGAGAAATAAAGTTGTCTCTGCTGGATTGCGAATGCAATTTGCCTTCAGCTGCGGTGAGATGTGGTCACCAAAAGGATGAACATGCTAGAAGATGATGCTGGCCACTTGATGGATGCAGGAGTGGCATTTATTATACCCGTGTTCTCATTTCTGCTTTAATTTGCCACTAAGATGTACGCTGAGGAAGAGATCTGTTCCCTTCATTACCAAAAGGAGAATGGATCAATCAAGAAGAGCTGTTAATAGCAAAGCTGGCAGCCAGTGGCCAGTCTGGGGAGAAGAGTGTGGTTTAAACACACAAGTGGCTATTTTAGGCTTGTTGGTTGTTTTTTTGGTGCTGTAGCACTTGGCAGGACTGTGACGCTAATTGCAAGGATGGGGCGGTCCAGAAATGAAATTTTTTTTAGTGTTTGCCAGTATGAATTTGACCAATGTCTCACTTTAGACGCTCTCTTTCTGTTTAGGGAAGAAAAGAGTGGATCTTAGTATTTGTCTTTTTTTGAAAAGACACAATATCAGTGATCCTGTCCCATACCTGGGACAATACTTACCAAAAAACTCAAAAGCTGTTTTTGAGGTTGCCATAACTGCAGCCACACTGCACGTTGCTTAAAATCACTGATCTAAAGCTGCTTTCCTCCAAAGCAGAAAAGTCTAGCCGCTAAAGAAATGAAATGTGTCTAAAACCCAGAATGAGTTTTCCTTACCAGATACGATGATAAGATTGTCATTACTAATTTTTAAATGTGTTATCTCAACTTAAATTGAAATTTAAGTGGATGACTTCTGATCTTCAATGGTTGAGAGCAATCTTGAGCTAGAGGGGCTTAAAAGTCAGGGGGATGGAAAGGGACTTCGCTGCACAGTGGCTGCAGCTGGGGGTGAAGGGGTGGGTAGAGAGCCCCCGGCAGAACGAAATGTGGCTGCATGGGGCCGTGGCAGAGGATCAGAGGCAGCTGAAATACAGTCACAGGTGGCAGGAGAATTTCAGCTGCCTTCAGAGCTCACGGCAGCACTTTAAACCCGACCCTCCACATCCCAGCACTGCCTGCACTGAGTGCTCTGCCAGGCTGTGTGTCCTTATGTTCATCTGCACCTCTCTTTACCATTTAGCTGAATGTTAGGTTTTTACGAAAAACAAGTGTAATTTCAAAAATCAATATTTTTATATATTTATGTATATTTTTATATATTTATTCTTTTTTTTGGCTTTCTGATTCTTTTTAATCTGAGGCTCTTGGCAGAATTCAGCCCTAATCCACAAGTCCTTTTGGTCTCTTGGCAGCTCTTTTAGTCAATAAGCTAGCTGAAAAAATGAAAAGCCACCCTGCATGGGCAGGTCAGTGCAGGGCTGAGTGAGCATCCCAGCTGCCCGCTGGGGCCACTGGGGCAGCAGCAGTCAGCCCTGAGCCACTTGTTGAGATTTCTGTGCTGCTGTCTGCAAATGCAGGCAAGTGGGTATTTGCCACCTGCCTTTTGGAAAAGGCAGAGTGGGAAATTTAAATTCATTATCAAGGTAATAGAAAATAGAAAGGGATCCTGAGTAATCCTCCTCTCATCCAGCATTGCCAACAAGGGTCAGCCCCGTGGGTGCAGTTCCCGGCGGATGAGGGTGCAGATGCTGTCTGCCCAGCTCATCCTAACGCTGAACAACTGACCCTGAGCTTTCCAGGCTGCGATTTATTGCTGGAAGGAATACAATGTGGCTCCACTGCCAGCTGTTGCAGGTTTCCCACTAACATCCCATTCACCTTCTCTTCTCTCCTCCACCGGCAGATGGAAGAGGTGTTGAGCTTAAATGAAGATTACATCTTCGTGAGAAAAATACAGAAATGTCAGACAGGAGATCAGAAGTCGACATTATTGGACTGTGAAAAGATTTTAAAGGGCTTTCAAGACCTCCAGTGCAAGGTATACTGCTGTTAGGAGGATAAAGACCTCACTGAAGGTGGAGGGGGGCTCCCAGGCACACACACAGCTTCACTCCAAGCTTTTTTTTACCTTGGGGCTGCATAGCACATGCCACTTTTTTACACTATATTGGTCTCATTGAAAATTCTCATCCATTTTTTTCTCAAAACGGTCTTGGCCAGAGGACATCCGGCTGCGGCATGCCGAGGGATGCTCAGGGCTCGCATTGGTGGGGATGGAGCTGCAGCCACGCTGGCTCAGCACTTTGATCCTAGTCTGAAAAACATTGATTTTCTGCTGTCTGGCACCTTGCTCTGATCCTGTGCCGGGTGGCTGTGAAGAGGGTTACAAGCCACCTGCTGCTGGGAGCACTTTTACGCCCACGTTGCCCAGGTGTCGATGACGGTGCAAGGCTTGGGCCAGGCAGCACAGCTCCCAGCAGCCAGTGAGGAGGAGGAAGATGCTGTGCAAATGCCACCCCATGGGCTCAGGGATGGCACTTCCAGCCAGTGCAGCAGCTCCTCGTGTTTGGCTGCCAAAGAGCCAGCCTGCACTGCAATGTCCTCTTGGAGTGGCTGAGGGCTGCCCAGCCAGGGATGAGGTGCTCTCAGCCTGCTCAGCCCTTGAATTCATTGTTTAGGAGTGGCTTTGCTGGCCAGAGCAGGCAGGAGAGGGACATTTCTTCCTCGTTGTCAACACCCGATGGCATCAAATGCCTCAGCTAAACCTTCAGGTTTGCATCAGGACCCAACTGACAACAGAAAACTGTGTCTGAGATGGACCCTGCTCAGCAGTCCTGAAAACCCCCTCTTGTAGGGGCAGGGATATGCCCAGCTTGCTGGGCAGCATCTACAGAACCTCTGACATGGTTTTAAATGAAAAGGAGATTTTTATTTGTTTGTTTCTTTTTTTCAGATAAATTTTCCCCATCACATCATTTTAATTGCACAAAACCTAAGATCATAAACCCTACAAACCCCTTGCTGCAAACAGCTGGTCAGCCCATCCATGGCCATATGTAATCCTGGGGAAAGTACTGGATGGGGTCTGCGGTTTTGGGTACCCTCTGCCAAGAGCTGGCAGGGCTGTCAGGGTCAAACAGCATCAACCTGAGCATCCTTTACACAGACGCTTTCAAAATCATTGATTTGTACTTATTAAAAAAAAAAATTCAAAAAAAATTTGTTGTTGTTACAGGACGGGGGAGCCAGCAAGGGGCAGCCCAAGTTTGAAATGCAGAGAGGTGAGTTTCCTGGTACTACCAGTGCACCCATGGCTTTCTAGGGGCAGGAGGAGTAGCTTGGCCTGGGAAGGGGTTTCCTTCACCCAGCAACAGCCCTCTGGTGCCCCAGGGCATGGCACGAGGCAGGGGACCTGGTCGGAGTTTGGAGCATCCCCATGGGGGTAGGACTGTGCACAGCATGGGTCTGGGAGAGGGAGGCACTGGGCATGGCTGTCTCACCAGGGCAGGTGACTCTAGGTGCCACTTTGCCTGAAGTCAATGAAAATGAATCCAAAATTAAATGGTCTTTTTGCATTGCAGGCCATAAGCACCATGAGCATCTCCATTTGATGTACAAAAATGAGACATCTGTGACAGGTAAGTGGCGGGCACATCCAGGTCCTGTTCCCACAGTGGGCAAGGTGGCACAGGCTTTATCCCTCTTTATCTCTCAGAGGCTCCACTTTGAAAGCAACTGTCTTTGCTGAGCAGAGGCCAGATCCTGCCTCAATCAAAGGTGGGAGTGCACTTTGGAGACTGTGTCTCTGAGCTGGATATGGCCCATCATAGACAAATATCAAGGGTGGGAGGTGCTGCGGTCTCTGCAGAGGAGCTGTGCTGCTGGGGGGGGAATGGTGGGTGCCAAGGCATTGCTAACACGGGCCTTTTGAATTGCAGCAGAGAAGAGGCAACCGATTGCAGCCCACCTGGCAGGTCAGAAGAGCAACAAGACAGTCTCAGGTAAGACAGCCCCGCTCGGCACTGCCTTGGCCAGGGACCCAGTGGGGCACGGCAGCGTGCATCCCCCAGCCAGACCCTGCATTCCTGCCCTGTGGCTCTGTAAGGATAGGGACAGGAACAATACAACCAACCCCAGCATGAAAGCGTGTCCCCGAGGCACAGCAAACCTCCCAGTGGTCAAGTCACCACCTGTGCCTGTGCCACATGGGGTTCACGCATCCCATGCCAGCTCTCCTCAGTAGCCCTATATACATCTTCCTAGAAATGCCCCACAGTGGCTTAATCTTTACAGTGGTTTTTATGAGCGGAAAACTATTTCTCTTTGTATTTAAGGAAACCAACCTCTCACTTTTCTTTTGGACTCAGAGCACAATGCTTTTGCTCTCCTGGCCATGTCTTGCCGTGCTGGCTCCTGGGGGAGGGCTCTGCTGGCATATTGTATCTGCTGATCTAATCATCTTCCCACCCGCAGTGGTCCTGGTAGCAATATGGACTGGCTGATGACTTTACAGTTGCAACATAGATAGCTCCAAAGTGATTTAGGCAAGCTGCACTTACAGCTATGGCCATGTTAGGTTTAAGAAACGCACGTGAATCCATTTGCATTCGTGCATCCCTCTGCATAGACTGTGGTTGCTCTCGCAGCTCCATCTGCCAGCGTAGCCTTAGCTAAGGGACATCCTGCAAGAGCAAGGATTACCGAAGTGAGTAAGAGTTTACAAGGTCAGTCTCTCAATCGGGCAAGGATTTCGCAATCTGAGCACGTTTGATTTAATTCTGGAGTAACTGCCAGTAATCTGCAACTGCTCTTTCCATCTCTGACGCAGCATTTCACCCAGAGCTCAGTCTACCTGTGGAAAGCTTAGTGTTAGATAAGATCAAAGAAGCAAGAAACTCGCTGCATTTTAAAACTCCCTGCTTAAGCACTTGCTGAGCCTATAAAGGCAGGTTGAAATTGTCCTGCGAGTGGCAGCTGCCTGGAGCTCGACTCTGTGCCTCGGCAGTCAGGCACAGAGGAAACATCCCTGTGGGATGCACGGGCATGGACCATGGGCTGCGTGGCTGCCCCAGGACCACCCATGCCCCCCCACTGTGGGGACTGGGACTCTGGGCTGAGGCAGTCGAACCCGTTAGTCCCCTTGGAGCCAGGTTGCTCACTGGTGCTGCTCTCACAGGTGTCTCTGCAGGCTGGGGAAGGCAGAGGGTCAAAATCCCTCCTGGAGGTCGTAGCTGAGCTCAGCCCCTATGGCTGTGGCTTCCCCATCTCTGTATCGACTTATCCGTGCTGACTCCAGCAGGAGTGTGTGTACATGTGCTACTCTGACGACACCAGTAGTGCCCCATGGAAGTAGCAGGTCTGCATCGGCAGTGGTCCCGGCAGTGGGAGGCAGCACTTGCCATGCAAAACCCTTCCAGCTCTGCACCCTGCCAACTGGGATGTTCATTCTTATGCTTCCTTGGGAAAGTTGCCAGAGGCCAAGTGGAGGGACTTTGAAGGAAAGGCAATACTCAGTCTGGAAAAAATATGTGCCCTGGAATGGGTGCCTCTGAAGATAGGAGCTGTGGTGTGTTTTGCAGTGTGCTGAGGGCTTGGAGGCTGTGCCACTGAAAGCCATGAAGTTAGCAACCCTACAGGGGTGGACACGGGGTGTTGGCACATGATGGCAACTGTGTGCAATCCTCCACTCTAAGAATTTCCACTTGGTTGGGGGAAGGAAGCAAAATGCTCCTCTGCTCGCATCATTGATCCAAGGGTGTCAAAGCCAGTGACCAGAAACATGGGTTAAACATGTCCTGGCCTTGGGAAAAAAGACCTTGCTCCCCTGGGCTGGGGATGGTGTCCTGGGGTGGGCAGGACCCAATCCTGCACCTTGCAGCAGACAGAGGCTGTGATGCCAAATTTCTGTAGGGTGTCCCCGCAAAATCAGCCTGCCAAACTGGATGTCTCCTTCTCCCAGCTCATCTGCCATTCTTTCCCCTTACAGTGCTAGAGTGGAAGACAACAATGTATGGCCCCATGAACAACAACTTGATATCCTACCAGGAGGGGAAACTGAAGGTGAAGGAAGCAGGGCTCTACTACATCTACTCCCAAGTCAGCTTCTGCACCAAGGCAGAGACTTCGGCACCCTTCACCCTCTATATTTATTTGTATCTGCCCATGGAAGAGGACCGGCTCTTGCTGAAGGGACTAGACACACACAGCACCTCCAAGTCTCTCTGTGACCTCCAGTCCATCCGGGAGGGAGGTGTCTTCAAGCTCCGGGAGGGTGACATGGTCTTTGTCAATGTGACAGACTCAACACAAGTGAACTACAGCCATGGCAGCACCTACTTTGGCATCTTCAAGCTGTAGTGAGGAGGGGACTGACCTGAGCTGGGGGTCCAGCCTGACTTTGTTGAGCAAAGTGGCTTTCCCTGTTTCCCGTATTTATGTTCCTCTGCCTCTTTGGTTTTCTTGTTTCTTAATTTGTATATTTTGTTATTTATTAATGAACACAAACGGAACAAAGTTTGAAGCTGTTGTTGTCTGCCCTTTGCTCTTTTCTTTCGTTGCCAACTGCTTGGTATGTGAGGGTGTTGTGTGTCTGGGTCCACCATGCCCTGCGTGCCTGGCAGGGTGGATGTCCCCGTTATGTCACAAGAGCTTTATTTAGCAAATTCTACCATCAACGTTTCTTTCCTAACAACGTAGGATGGCCCAGGGCACTCCAGCCAAGCTAGGTTCATACATATATCTCCCATACCAATCTGACTACAAAACATCAACGGAAAAACATTAAAAGGCTTAGGAACGTCTCCTCTGAAGGAATCAATCAGCCAAACACTGTCCGTATGTGCTAGCTACTGGTGATGCATCGTTGCCACCCTAACTGTCTGCTTTATCTTGAGAACTGCATTTTTTTCCACCCATGACTATCTACAAAACTCAACCAGCCTTCTTGCTTAGGGTGACACTGCCTTGGTCGCATTCACACTTGGTGACAATTGCCCTGCATCGGAGGGGTGATCGGTGGCCAAGGGGGAACTGCTGATTTCAAGCCAGAGTGTGAGTAAGGCACCAGCAGTGCTCTGCTCTCAGTGACCCAAATCTGCTTGCCAGACTGTCCTCCTCCCACCTCTGCAGGTAGAGGACCCTCTGCCTGTAGGCTGTTGGCCTACACGCCCCTGTGGAAGGGCTGTTGGCCATCACCATCAAATTTGGACCTTCCTCCTCTCCTGAGACCCCTCCTACCCTAGGAGGAGGACCAGGAAAACACAGAGGTGGCAGGACCAACTGCTTCTTCCCAAGCCCTCCAAGGCGCATGTGCAAAGCATCTTCTGGCTGCCCTCAATGAGGATGTGGCATTTTCCTGGAGCTCCAGGAGAGCAGGACTGTGCAGATGGGCAGGACCTCATCTTGGGCAGGGGGAACCTGGGTGACACACACAACCCTCTTCTCCAGCTTGGCCCACAGGGAAGGTGAGCTGAGCAACAGCAGGGCACAAGGATGTTGGTGCAGCATTTTTTAAAAGCATGTAAAGATGCCAAAGGTGGCAAGCCTGGAGCATTTGGTTGTACAGGTCATGCTTGTCAGAGTGCAAAAGTTTAGAAATACTCCTGGAAGCCAACAGGTTTGCAAGTGGAAGATCTTTCAGATTTGGGCAGTTCTTAGAGTTTGCTTGGCTGGAAGTTGCAGGTCTGGTCCTAACACAGTGCCTGAGTGCCACCACTGCTGGGACGGTTGGGGCAGTCTTGGCACAGCTCATTGCAGTCCTGGGTGCCTGGCATGGCCCCCTCCTAAAGTCAGCAGAGAAGACCTCAGAGCCAGTCTGGGTTTACTATACTTTAATATGTATTTGATGGCTGTTCTCCAAAACTGCCTATCTCCATCAGGGAATGGACCACTCTGACACTATGTATAAAAACTACTTATTTAACTAAAACTGTATTATATTTGTAAACAGAGAGGGACTGCATGCCCAGGGACTGTGCATGGCTGTAGCTCTGTTTTGCAGCATGTTTCAACGTTCATGGTTCAGCCCTTCCCGAGTGTGGGATTTTGGCCACTGCAACTAATACAATTTATGAATTAAGAGACAGGGTGCTTTGTATGCTTTGAATGCCACTCATCCTTCTCAGCCTCAGGCTGGGATTTCCCCGGGGTCTTGCTTGGGGTCCGGGGACCAAAAGGGCAGAGGGGTGCCACTGGGGGGCACAGTGGGGACAGCCAGTCCCAAAAGCCTCTGTGGGCAGCCATCCCACCCTGCTCCTTGGGGCATCTTGGGGTGCCAGGGCCAGGCAGCGCCGAGGGCATTTTGGCTGGAAGAGGGGGCAGGAACCTAAATTAAGGGAATTTAGGACACCTGGCTGGAAGAGGACTATTTCTGCTTGGTCATGGAGCCTGCAGGGACATCCTTGCTTTGGAGCAGAAGGATGGCTGCTGCACAAGGTGGGATCCTGTGGTTGCTGTGCATGGGGTGGCAGGGGCTGGGTGGCTGCTGCCTCCTGCAGTGGTGTGGGTCCCACCACCTCCTGAAGTGGCACGGGTCCCACCATGTCCCTGCTACTGCTGAAACCTGGCCAGCCCCTGCGGGCCGGGCTCGTGGAATCAGTGCTGGTGTGGCTAGAGAGCCCCAAACCTCTGCAGGGGAGGTGGGGGTGCCTGACCACAGTGGGAGTGGGAACCACGGGAAAAAGCAAAGATCATGCAAACCGGCATGGTCTGAGAAGGGAAAAAAGCTGGCTGAGAATAAGCAGATGAGGAGAGGAGAGGAGAGCTGTGAGGAGCTTGTGCATGGCCATTCTTGGGTGCCCCAAACCTTCAGGAGCAGAAATGCCGTTTGTCATGGGCAAGGGGAAATTGTGATCGGTGCACAACCTTGAAATCCCCTTGCAGCCCCCTGGCTTTGGTGGCCAGGAGCACCCACCAGAGGGTTTGGGCCAGGCTGCGATCCCCAGCCCAAATCACTGAGAGGGGATCCAGGAGTGGCAAATCGCATGGAGAAATAGATTTTCATGCGTGGCTGGGGGAAACAAGTAAAGAGGGGAGGGAAAAAAAAATGAGGCATAAAACAACTTAATAAATTCTGCAGCAAGAGCAGCAGATGCCAACAGCTGCCTCCCCTGCCCGTCTGGCACCAGCCCCCTGCCCACACTGCTGTCTTTCCCAGGGCTTTTGTTTCTTGGCTCTGCTATTTCGCTTGCCAAAAATAGCCCGTGGGATTCAGACACGAGGCAGTGCGTGGGAGGGGAGGAGATGCGATTGCTACCATCCAGCTGTGGCCGTCTCCCGAGCGGCTTTGTTCTCCTCCCCAGCCCCTGCCCGGTGCCGTGGCAGGTACAGGTTTCCTCTCACCGTGGAAAGTTTGAAGGTTGTCAATACATTGATTTTTCCCTTGACGTGGATCCCCTCTGTCACTCCTTGGGCTGTGGATTTTATGGTGTCTGAACTGTTTTTTATTCTTCTTTCTGAGTAAAGAGGGGAGAAGGGGATGAAAGGTGATGAGTACATGGGGCACATCAGTAGGACTGGCACAGAGGGTCATGGATGAGCAGCGGCAGGAGCAAGCAGCAGTGTGGTTATCTGCTGGGAGAGGTGCTTGCATGGCTCAAGACACACTGAGCTCACCAGCAAATATATACATATAGATTTTAGTTCTATATAAGAAATGAGATTTTTGTTTTGTTTTTTTTCCTCAAAAATATATTGGGATGCCAGTTTCCAAGCTGGGCCTCTCCAGCTTGTGCCACTGAGCTCAGGGCTGCTGGGCAGGAGCTGGAGGATGGTTGGTCACATACTGCATGGCTGTGCATGGTGCCAACTCAAGTGACAAGTCTGTCCTAGCACTTCTGTGAACTACTTTGGGTCTTTTGTTTGTTTATTTGTTTTTATCCCCCTTCTCAGGCACTGTGTGCCTGGGTGGCAGCCCTACCTCAGCACCCCTTGCTTAGTGACAGCCCTTTCTCCTGGTTGGGGCAGGGTCCCCACTGGCAGGGTCTCCATCTCTTCTAGGAGGCCAAACCCATTGTATGCACCCCTGCTTGAGGGCAAGGGCAAGGGAGACTTCTCCCTTCCATTTTGGTTTGGATTTGGGTGCACTTGTCCAGCGGAGCGGCGCTGCACTGGGGCGGCTGGTAGGAGCAGCCCACACACCACAAATGGTCACCTCCGGGACATCCCCAGCGGTGGCGGTGGTTTGGGCTGCACAGATTAATGTTGGGGTTTTTGTTTCTGGTTTTTCACATTGATGGTCATCCAGAGCCAAACTCCGTTGCTTGGAGGATGCTGGTGCTGTCTGCATTAGTTAGGTCATGCAAAGAGGCTGTTTGGGAGCTGGTGCAAGAGAGGAGGCCAAAGGGACCCTGTATTCAGCAGGAGGGCAGGATGGATGGTCTCTGGTTAAGGCCTGGATCTGGCCTCATGGGGACCCAGGAGTAGAGATGCTCCCTCCAAAATGAGCCTGGGGGGATGCCTTCTCCTTGCTCTTCTGGCCAGTGCAGGCTCTGGGACACTCGGGTCTGGATGTGGCCCTGCTCTGCAGTAATTCCCCAAAATGCCACTGCGGTTCAAGCAGGCTCCCTCCCAGACTTCAGTGTCTTTCTACAATGTGCCCAAGGCCAGTGTTTCTTTTTCACTTGTTCTTTTTCCCCGCTCTGACTGCTGTGTTTGGCAAGGGAGAGCAGGGTCCAGCCCTCCGGCCCTCAATCCTCCTGCTTTGGCTGTGGGCTGAGTGTGCAGCATGTCTCTACCAAAGAGTTAAAAATACCAGCATGCAGGAGAGGTCTTGTCCAAGTGGTAGACCAAAGGAAATCCTGTCACCACACCTAATTGCCAGAAAAAAGAAAAAAAAAATCTCTCAAACAGGCAGGAAGTCACTTATCTACAGCAACCCACCAGTGCAGTGGAGAGCAGCTAGTTCTCCGTAACACGTCCTTGTTAGCAGAGTGCAAGTGGAGCTTGAGGGATGGAAATGCATCTCCTTCCCATGGGACCAGGCACCCTACTATGCCGCAGGTCTGGGTGATGGTGGGAACAACAGCCCAAGTGCCAGCGTCGCCATTTGCACCAGTATCCCCACCAGCATTCAGTAAATCAGAGGGTGGATGATGCAGTCACGGGCATTTTGAGCAAATCAGGGATGCCCACAGCAAGCACTGGCTTTGCTTTTGTGGTGGAAACAAAGGAAGTAGCACCGAGAGCTAAGAAGCGATTTTTATCCTCCTTTATTTGTTGAAAATGTCAATTAAAAAACTGTTCAAAATAAAAACATGTTAGAAAAGTTGAACTTGCATAAGTAGTTACAGTAAATAAACCTACATGACAAAGATAAACTGGAAGGCAGCTGACACAACATCCATCTAAAGACACTGGAACGTATTTACAAAGCACTGTAAACAAAGTAAATATGGAAACATTGCTGTCCATCCGGCATGGCTTCTTTTCCTTTTTATTTTATTTTCTTGTCTTTTTTGGCTTCTAGCTCTTGACAAACACTTGATCCAAAATGTCCCAGTGTGCCCTCCATCACATTACATCTTACAAACATGCATATGTACACAGCACAGGTTTCAACTAAACCGGGGGGCAGCAGGGAAACGTTTCTACCCTCTCCTCGGAGTATAAATGGCCCTTGGTTTGCTTCCTTGCACTGGCTGCACATCGCGAGCCCGCTCCCCAGCCCACCTTTGGGCAGGCAGCGGGACCGGTCAGTGCCAGGGTGTCTGGGCATGGCATCCCAGAATAGCAGCGTGAGCTGCTCAGTGTGCAGCAAAGGTTGTTATCCTGGAAAACGATTAACCAGCACAGCAGGGCTTGACTGTTGACCAAACCGCTCAACTGTGTGCCTGGGGCGATGTGGGGAGCTGCCATCCAGCTGGGACGCTCCGGAGATGGCAAGGGTAGCCAGAGCAAGAAAGACCTCTGGTTTGTCCTAGAAACAGCTTAGATTTAAAGAGGGTTTCTGTTTATGCTCCTTGTGATGTTTGGGAGCCTAGGCTTCCCCAGCCACCATTTGCTATGTTCAGGCTAAGTTTTAACTGAGAGGAGGGAGTTGTAATTATTGCCTCTATTATGTCCTTCATGACCAACGTAAAGTTATGACTGCAATGAGCTGTGGTGTGTCTGCACACCCTGGGACCATGCTGCCCTGTGATATACGTAAGACTTACCATTAACTTTAACAGAAGGTTACTTTTATAATGCTGCTAAGGAAGGAAGGAAAACATCAGTTCTAAACTAGAGTATAACACCAAATAAGATGAAGATAGCCGATACATATGCATGTTGCCTGTGTGCTGTGTTCGAGGAGCTGTGCAGGGATCTGGAAGGGTGTTGCACGTCCTTGCCCCAGAAGCGTTTCAGTTCTTGTCAAAGCATAAACATAAATATCTTTCCCATCCCAAGAGAAAGTTCCTTTTTCCTAGCCGAAAGCCCCTTTGGGGCGATGGGGGGAGAAGTGGCCGCTGGCTAGGTTCCCAGCCTTCGGAAAGGAGCAATGGAGAGCCTAACGTGGGCAGAAGGGAGCAGGGAACCAGCACACTTGGGGGTTGTTTTTTGTTGTCAAGCAGTGTTTACATTTCATACAGAGAAAAGCATGTCCTGCAAGGGGAAGCACAGCAAAACTATAAACTCATACGATACCTGGACACTCAATGTGAAAACAAACCAGGGGGTACGAGTTACAGGTCATGCATAAGAAAAGGGATGGGGGGGCAGAACAGCAGTTACCTGTTGTGCTGATCACGAGCTGTTAGGAGGCAGCACTGTGCAACATACCTTCCCATGCGCTCTGACAGGTGCTCCAGATCTGACTTCCCCAAGGAGTTCAAATGTCTTCATGTTAATTGCACATTTTAATCAGTATCAAGGCCACACGGGAACCACAGTATTGCTGGGCTCTAGTTCGCTACAGTCAACTAATGGGGAAAAAGAAGGTGGATGGGAAAATCTTCCCCAGTTGTGATTATCTGAAAAGAGGAGCATGGTGCTTTTTGGTTTCTGCTCAATGCCACCTCAATAATGTTTTCATTCAATAAATAGGTACCGGTGCTTTTGAAAAGAATGAAAGCATTAAAAAGTGCTTAAGCTTCCTCTAGAAAACTGCTGCCAAACCCTCTGTGAGTGGCAATCATTAGCAGAGTTTGTATTTGCTCCCAGTAGCAGGTATGGATGAGGTATTAGTTGCTGCAGATGAATTGTGAATTATGGACCGCTTGCTTACTGGTTTAGTTGTGATTGATTGTTTCTGGTTTATTTCCTTACTGGATGGAAGAAAACCAATTTTTTCTCTATGACTTTTTTTTTTTTGGTAACAAAATTTCCAAAACCAACAAAATAAGGAGCAAGAAGAGGCAAAGGATCCAGTTCCGCTTCCCAAAAAACACCTGAGGTCACACACCACTGCCAGCAGCTTCTCCCCGAATTCAGGCGATCAGGGACGACTTGCGCCCCGTGTCTTCCCTGCCACACTCGTCTGTCTGCTTCAGCAGCCTTCTAACCAGCTTCTCCAAGTCTTTCCTGGATTTAAGCTCTTCCTCCAAACACTGTTTCATCCTTTTGTTCTCCTGCGAGGGGAAAAATAAAGGAATAAAGATGCAGTTAATGCCCATGCACTTTACGCAGCAAGGTACTTCCATGCGCCTGGCTGCCTGGTGTCCCAGTTACTTTAAGTAGGCAGAAGCATCCTCCTGGAAACCCAATTTTAGCCTGGGTTGGAGGACCCTGTTCTCCTGGGGTGGTCTCTCCCACCTCCAGGCTTGGGGCCGGAGGGAGGAGGATGTATTCCCTCTGAGTCTGCAAGAACTGGTATCCGCCAGACCCCTATAAAATGAACAGTCAAATTGAAAGAGCTTTTGGAGTAGGGAGAAAGTTTCTTGTTACCACAAAGACCTCCTGCTGGCTCTAGTGCTCAAGGGACTGTGTGGTGAGCTGATTCAGGGAGCTAAACCAGGAGAAAACTAACGCTGATTCAGGGAGCTGCAGGTCTGCACCAGCATCAGCAAGACTTTTCCTGGGCACAGATCAGTCAAAGACAACGACCTGGTGCAGCCTGGATGGCTTTTGCTCAACTCCTAGCACAAACAACCACACTCAAATTACCTGCTTCAGTTCTTTGACTTCATCTTTCAGTGCATAAACCGTGTCAACAAGGCTCCTGAAAAAAAATAAGAAAAAAAGAAACCCAGAATAAAAAGAGCTGGAGTGCAGCAAAACAGCAACAGCATGGCAGCTTTTGTGAGCAAGGCACTGATAAGCAAGGTGCTTCCAGCTTCTGCTTTGCAAGCATCAGGCTGCTGCTGGACTCTGGAAACACAGCCCAGGAGCATTTATAGGCCACCAGTCCAAAATGCAGGGCTCTTCTCAAAACTCAAGAAATATTCCTTGTTCTGCTATCTTTCAGTTATCAACAAAGGGCTGTGGCTTTGACTTCCTTGTTTATGCTACTGCAGAAAATAACAATGACTTCAAAACTGGAAATGCCTGAGCATCTTTTGGAAAATGGCCTTGATTCCCTGAGGTTATGCTGCAAAAAAACAAGCATGAAAGGAATGCACTGTCTGGACTACAAAAGGAGTGGATCAATGCAGTCGCCCAGATGCTGAAGCTACATGACAGGCTGGGAGCACTCACAGACAGGGTGCCAGGCAGGCTCTCGAGGGGTAGCAGCAGCCCACTACATCAGTGGTTAAAAAAAAGAGAGCCACTTGTTTGGTTCCATCCTCCCTGACCCCATTAGCTACATCTGGATAAGCTCTGGTACTTGATAAACTGGCTCTCGGGATCCAGCACACAGACTCCCGGAGGGCTACGGCCACGTCAGAGCAGCTGGGAAGGCAGCTCTGTTCTTAAAAAGGGACAAAATAGCAACTGAAATAGCCCAGTGGTTCTTGCCAGGACTAAGGCAGCAGTTGGTGACACCAGCCCTGCTCCTCTGCAGAGATGCAGGAGAGGGCATTGGTTTTTAACGTCCTTCCAAAAAGCAACAAGGGGATCTGCAAATGGAGAGCAGCCGCACTTACTTTTCCTCCGTGACAGTCTGGCCGTTGCTTCGTGTTTCCTCTATGATGATTTTCTCTTCCTCAGGAAGAAGGACTTGGGGGATGGAGTCTTTACGGGAGCCTGTGTACAAGAATTACTCATCAGGAAGAAAAAGGGAGACTTTCCCTGATGCCCAGGCCACTCCGGAGGCAGCACGGCAAGTGCAGCCCTCATTCTCCCTGCTTCTCTGCAAGCCTGGGGCAGACCCAGGATGCAGGGGCTCGAGCAGCTGCTGGCTATCTGCCATGGTTAAATACAGGCTTATACCCATCGCCAACCTGGAACTAAAGCAGCTAGTGGAAAGTTTTCAAGAGTGCTCATTCCATCTAAAGCTACATCATGACTTATAAATGAAAACATTCAATTAGGGTCAAGAGCTCTCAGAAGAAACATGCCCCCTCCCCTTTTTAAATGTACCATTATTTGATAGTTCAGTGATTTAATTTGACATCTCACCAGCATTGTAAATAGTTATATTTCCAGAGCTGAAGATGTTAGATAGGTTCTTATGAAGCAGTTTGTTCTTAAACACGCAGCTGATTGAGAGATAATATTCATGCTTCCTTTCTAAAGCTATATGCAACCTGAGATTACCATCAGGTTTTCAGTGCTGACAGCCACAGGCACTGACTAGGTTTGCTTAATTCCTAACAAGTGCTGGTGAAATAGCTGTGTCTCATCTGCCCTCCTACCTGCTTCATTCTCTGTGTTTAGAAGAAAAACAATGGCAACTAAACCACTAGATAGATGAAGCTCCCTTATCTTGAAGATTGAACACTACACAGTTTCCTAGCATGAGTCTCGCTGCTGTATGATGCAACCATCTGGTTTTTCCCAGAGGGGTTATCAGTGTTGCAGGCAGAGTATGAACGAAATAATCTGGTTGTGTGCCCACCTGAGCTGAGGGCTTGCTGGAAACCTGCCCCGGTACAGTATGCCTCGATCACCTTCAGGATCTGAGCATCTTCTTCCAGCGCAGCAGTACCTGTAAAACATTGCAGACAACAGCTGTCACAAAACCCAAAGTGCTCTGGCTTCATCTCTCCCAGCCTTTGCTCCCAAGTCCCTTAAGAGAAAAGTGTGCCATATCCTTGACTGGCACTATCTCTGGGACTTTGCCTAATTCCTTTTGAGGTCCTTTATATTTTCTGACCTTTGCAATGTCCTGTGGCATTGAGCACCATGACTAAACGGTACAAAAATGCACTTTTCGCTGCTCAAATCAGCAAAACTCAGGGGGTAATGCCTGACTTCGGGTGCAGGCAGCACCATGAGATGGGTAGGCGGAGCAGCCCTGCTAGGAGGGATCTGGTACAGCCATAGGAGAGCAGGACTTGGAAACGTGAAGTCTCAATTTCCAGCCTTAGCTCAGTGCTGTCTTCTTGAGGGAGACAACTGACCTTCAGCGGCAGCTCACTGCTGGGTGACCATGGCCTTTCATGTAAAACCCCAAAGGAGTGTCCCAAGTGGACTTCAGGGAGCTGCCAGGACATCCCTCTTTGCAGGCGAACATCTCCGCAGGGATAGGGCCTTTTTTGTGTTCACTGAACCCCTGTGGAAACTGTTCCAGGACCTGCTGGCATGGCCAAGTAAGGGTTTGTCCCAGCTCTCAGGCCTATTTTGATGACTGTTAATGTGCAGTTCTACAGCGGCTTTTAACCACGTGGAAGTAGTTCCTTGGCTTTGTACCCAGAACACGACCACTCACAACCCGTGACCTTGTGCTAGCGATCACGAGGAGCGTGGTAGCATGTCTGGCAGTCATAACTGGGAGGGGATCTGTCAGAGACTGCGGACCGGCATGCTTCCAGAGGCTTCCCGTGCTCAGCAGCACACAGGCTTGCTCACAATGTGAGCATCCTGTCGCATCCTGCACCGCAAGAAAGGCTGTTCTCAAAGTCCTGTGGAGATCACTGAGTACACGGAAACCTCCAAAAAGAAGAGAAAAATACAACACTTACTTTTCCGAATAACAAACTCTTCATCAGATGGTTTTCTCTCAGTTTTTCTTTTTGGAAGAAACTTCTTCATTGTTTTTGGACTTTTGCTGGAATCCTATAGAGAAACAGACTCCTGTGTTTAACCAGAACCAAAGGCAGCTCAAACAGCGGAGCAGCGCAGCTGAATGCAGCTATCCGTGTTATGCACAACACTTTAGAGAGCTACAAAGCAGACAATGACAACGTTGGGGAAAATTATGCTTTTTGCCTTTCCCATGTGCTAGTTGTGGCCCACTGCTCCCAGGAATTGCACCTGCAGGTCTGGGCCAGGACAAGCTCCTCTAGCACATTCATCCCTCGGCTAAGATCCTTTAGCCAAAGAATTCAAACACATTCACAGCACTTTTAGTCTGCTTACCAACTCTGTGGTCTTTGTTAGAAAACCCTATAGTGTTGTTTATTTCCTTGACTTGATTTGATTTCTAATATAAAACAGTTGGCAAATAACATTGCTACTAAATGCACACAATTTGAGAGTATAAATCCCCCGTACACATAGACAGAGAACAGGCAAATACACACGAAGTTAGTGTTTGCTATGACTCCACAGGTAAGAAACACAAGCTTTTATCTTCTTCACTGAGTTACAAGTCTTGCTGAATTGGAGAGAATTAGTGTATTAGTAGGTTACATGCAATATGGATTTTAAGCAGGAATAGAGGCATGCCAGGAAGTTGAAGTACCGTAATACTAAATCCTTCTTGAGAGTTATCTCAAAATGTATTTGCCAGTCGCTGCTGACTCTCACGATAACTTACTGATACAGCCAGGCAAAATTAGGGTCATGCAAGCACAAGAAGCGTGAACAGGAACAAGCGTTCTTTGTCACGGTAAGCCAAAGAGATGTATCTACCCTTACCTTTAAGATATAAGACATCCTCTACAATGAATATGCAAAGAAAGAGAAGATGAGTGTGAGAGATTGATGATTTTATTGACCAAGTCCATTAAATCCACAATTCTAAACCACATTTAAATGTTAGTGTTGTGATTAATGTGGCACACCGTCCGTACTGGTTTTAGAGCACTATCAACATGCAAAGGAGCACGGTGTCATGCAAAACTGAAAAAATTACATGTGAAACGCATGGTAAGTGGGCATTAATACACTCTAAACACATCAAAATAGAGAGCATGCCTCCTCAGTTAGTAGCAGGTTTCTGTAAATGTTGGTTGTCTAAGAGAAGAGCGTTTAAAAATGCAGCACCTCCGTCTGAGCCCCGGGGAGCAGCAGCTCGGGGGCTGGCCCTGTGTTGAGTGTGGGTCCTGTGGTCTTCAACCTGTCCCAGCTGGAATGATGGGATGCTCTACCCACCCTGGTGACAAGCCACCAGGACTTTTTCTTCTCAAAGGGGACCTGCCACCCCCACTGGAGACGCGACAGCGTCAGGCATCGGCGCAGCATCATCTCCCTGCTCCGCCGGCAGGACGGGGAGCTCCCTGCACACCCAGTGGAGGGTCCCATCCCTGGGATGCTCGGCACAGGGAGCCGTGTTGCTCTCCTGCAGGTCTGGCCAGCGAAGTCCTGAATCCCGACGTTATAAACCCTTCGCCTAATGCAAATCAGGCCACTTAAAAGAAGTAGAAGAAATCATCTGTAAATCTTTTTCACTTTGCTAACCTGAATTGGAACACACCACTTTACTCACAGCACCTGCTCTGTCATTTCAAATGATTACTGGAAACAGAACAGGAAAAATGACCCAATTTCAATGGAAATAACAAGAGTGCCGTGCGGTACGCAAGCAGGTTCTGGGGTTTCCTGAGCACAGCTAGGTACGAGGAAATGCACAAGACTGTGCCATCCCATCCTACACTACTAGAAGCCAATTAAAGTAACACTGGATGTCTGAAAATCTCTAATCTTTTAATCAAACTCTCCCACTCCCTTCCCTGCAAAATACCTTTGCAATCTGTATCCCTTCATTGCATCTTCATTATAGGAAGGTGGCATGCACCGAGCTGTTAGCATAGCTTACTTTGTGCCCTACTTTTAATTTAAAAATAATACAAAGAAATAGGAGTTCTGCTTAGTGACCGACCACCCCAAAGGAAGGGATGAGGCAGATGCAGATCTGCTTGGGCCAACAATTGAACTTATTTCACATTTGTCATCGCAAGCTCGTGTCCACGAGTTCCTCTTCTGAGAGGGGAGCTGCCCCCCAGGCTCCAGCTGGACCGACTGGGTACCAGACTGCGCCTGCCTGCCCAGCTCTGCTGGACCCACTGGCCTTCGGGTTTCCACCAATGTGGCCCACACAGCCCGTTCCTGTGCAAATCACATTTTTGGTCCTTTGACACCTTCCGTGCTACCATCCAGCCTGCAGCAGCATCCTGCCCCTCCTGCCCCTGGGGGCTCCCTGCCTGCTGGGCCTCTGCAGCAAAAACCTCTCACCTGGTCTTGACGCAGAGAGTTTAACTCCTGCTATGCACGGCAGGGGACAACTGAGAAACTGCAAAGGACCGTGGTATTAAAGATACCACTCAATCTGTGGTTTTGGCCTACTTATAAATAAATATCAGCCTTGCACTTTCACACAGAAAAATTTCACCTCTACTTCATGACTCTTCCTATATTTTGATTCACCATGCAAGCCAGAAACGGTTTAGTCTACGTTAGGGATTTGGAGCATGCAAAGATTAAGGGCCATTTCCAGTCTGCTTGGTTGGTTTTTGAACAATTTAATTCCCAAATTGAAATGCGTTCGTTTACAAATTCTAAGAAATAAATGTAACAAAATGCCGTGAGACTACCTAAAATCTCCACCTGCAGCAACGGCCTCACAGCCCCCCAGCTACTGGGCTCTCCATCCCTGAGTGCTGGGGGGGTTGGGAAGGTCGAAGCACCCCTCCCCATCCCCATCCCCATCCCTGCTGGGAGCCTGGGCAGTGGCACTCCCAGGGTTGCTGTACCAAGAAAAGCAGCTGACTCAGAACTGGAGTGCTCATTCAGTAAGGGGAACATCACCCAAGTTACTGGTGAGTAATCCCAAAAGTTTAACGTGAGGTAGGGAAGAAGAGCATTGCAGTTGCAGCAGGGGGTGAGAATCGGAGCTGGGTTGTATTTTGGGTTTCCCCACGCTGCCTCCTACCTCCCAGGCTTGGGGTTTCTGCGGGGAAGCGATCCCTCGGGCTGCTGCCTCCCAGCAGGGTATGGGTGTGTAAAACACTTGTGTGGGTGGCGAAGGAGAGTCAAGCCCCATGGCTACTGCAGCCACCAAAACATGAGAAATATCAATGGGCCTTTTTCCTCTTCCTCTTGGTGCAGCACTGCTGCTCGATCCTGCAGTGCCGGCTTGGGCAGCACTGAGCCGCTGCTACAGCTGGAGCTGGAATACATCCCAGCAGGGAGCCCAGCTCCCACCCATGGCTCAGACCAGGGCAGGAGGAGGAGGAGGAGAGGAGGCAGCTCTACCACAGCACCACCGAAGGAGAACGCTCAATAGGATGCACAAGGCTGTGGGACGTGCCGCTGCAGGACCGGTGACATCCAGCAGCTGAGGGTTGTGGCTACAGCAGCCAAACATGAAGCCTGCAAACAGACGTGCTCACGCTTCACTTGTAGCACAAAGCCAGTCGCAGCGACAAGCATCCGTCGCAGGACTGGGGCAAAACTTGGCAGACTCATTTCTCCCGACATCCCCATCAACCTAAGATTCTGTGCCCTCGCTATGGGGTAAGAAACCCAGACACAAGCACTAGGGATTGCCGTGAAATCAGGGTCCTCTGCGGGCACGAGGGATGATTACCTCTTTGTAACTCAGCGCTGCCGACGGTCTGAGTGGAGGAGCAGGGCGGAGGCAGCTCAGGCTCCAGGGCTTGAGGATTTTGGGGGGTTCTAGAGGCCCACGGATCTGTCCGGCTGAACTAAATGTCTGAGAAAATAGATGAGAAGCAAATGAAGACTGTTAGCCACCACACATGTAGAGAAGCAGAGGGGGATGGACAAGAGTTCACTGTAGACTCCTTTGAGACATCTAGGTTACAACAAAAATAGGGCAGGATACATGTAAAATGGTACAAGCGTGACACGGTTACAAACAGAGCTGCAGGATGTGTCTTACAGCTGTACATATTAGCTCCATATCAAGGTGCGTTGCTGAAACACAGAGATCAGCCAGCACTGGTTCCTCAGCTGGGGAGGCAAGATGCTTACCGAATGAGAGCTCCAGGATTGCGTTTTGGATACGGTGTTGCATGTCCCTTTGGTCAGCCTTTGCAAGTGGTCAAGCCATTCGTGCAGGTCCTGGCTGGTGCTGCAGGACACGGTGATCCGCTCCGTCATGTTTCCTGCAGCAGAGGGTTAGATAACCATCTTTAGCAAGCAGTAAAGACCCAGGAGGAAACACAGGGTGAGCTCAACGCGGCACAGCAGCAAGCGGCTCCTCAGTTTGCAAAGTCCAGTGGCTGCAAAAAGGCCAGGGCAAAATTGTGACTGCCCATCCTGCTCTGGGCACCCAGTGCCAGCCAGTGTGGGAGCTGCACAGAAAACCTAAGGGAACTGGCGACATGAATGTGTGAGGAATTATTTAATGTTAAAAGTAAGCAAACGCAACATTTCCACGATTAACAGAACACTGACGCCAAATACCACCAGCACAAATAGCCGCACTGCAGCCAAGGCACTGAGCATGAAATGACTGTGTATAGCTACAAGTAATGAGATAAATCAAAGGGAAAATTGGGAGGAACATTAGGAAAGCTACCTGATGACCATAGCCATTAATCTGTCAATAAACAAAGTGCTCACAGCTGCATGGGATGGATGCTGGACACAGACGGGCACGCACAACACAGAGCAGTGCTACTGGAGCAGGAGATTCGTCCCATATTAAACACTGTTATCTCCAAGAGCAGCCCAGCACCCAAGGCAGACCTCAAGGGCACTGGGAGGAGGTTGCCTCAGCCAGGAGGGAGATGGTCAGGAACTCAGACAACGCAGGTAAAAAAGCAAAAAGAAAAGTGTGGTGCAGTGGTTAGGGGGAGGAGGAGGACCAGTACCTCCAGTGGCAGCTGCTGTTTGGACTGGGAGGATAGCCCCAGGCAGGGGCCCCACTGACCTGCGATTTCAAACATGTGCTCGTTCCCTTCAGCATCTTCCAGCTTTGTCAGCGTCATTCCTGTCAAAGGCAGCTTTCCCTAGGAGAATCGAGGAGAAGTCAGTGTCTGCATCTGCTACCCAGCAGGGGTTGTTCTGCTTGTTTCTGCTGATTCCTTTCTCTTTAGGAATCGCCATTAAAAACTAATTTGTGAAGGCTTCAGACTGCAGGAAGTCTCCTTTAATGTATAGATCTAGACTTCCCTGCACAACAAGGTCAAAGTCCCCTGAGAAAGAGGCTTCCAAGACAACTGAGTCATGCTGGCTCATCTGCCACCCTTTCCCTTCACTAGGTGCAACCCCTTTTTACAACAGTCAGGACGATCAACTTCCCCTGTTTTTTTCTGAAAGCCTTCCCTGTCCCTCTGTTTTGCGTGCTGAGAACTGCCCGCTCACCTTGCTCTGGCTGGTGGGTAAGGTCAAAGCCCCAGCCAAATCCTTCCCAAATCTTTCCCATCTCCCTTGCTTATGATGAATGACACATGAACACAAGAGCATCCTTTTCCTGGAGGCAACTGGAGAAAAGCCAAACTCCCAACAGCCTGATTGCAGCCATTCAAATGGTAAAACACAAGAAATGCAGAGTTTTGAGGTGCCTCATGGAGCAGAAATTTGGGGCCCTTTACAGTGGGCTTTATAGTAGTGAAATATTTTCCAGAGACAGCACAACACTGAGAGCCGGCTGGCTGGTCATGTGGGGCAAACCCCTACAGCTGGTCAGGACACCTTACACACACACACACACACACCCCGACACACACACACAACATTCCTGAGAACAGAATGTAGGACAACATGCTGCGAGGGCTTTTTTTTCTAATTTCACAGCATTCACACTTACCAAATGCTGTTTAACCAGTTGGCAGCACAAAGGCACTAAGCCGCCTGGCACGCATGGTAAAACCAAGCCCTGGTTCCCAGCCTGGGGCATTTGCATCATAACAAAAAGGTTTAAGGAAGCAGAGGATTTGAATTTGACTAGAGCTATCTGATTTCCTTTTTCACACCTAACGCCTTGCAACTTGAAATCAAGCATGCCTACCTGATAGATGAACCCACTCATCCGTGGGCTTGCAGACAGCATCAGCAAAACGTTTGAAAACAACAAGAAATACCGCTCTTCTTTCTCCTGCAGGGATAAGAATTTAGGTTAATCCAGTTTGCAATGAACCACAAGCACTTTCCTCCAGCAAACTGAACCTGTTGCAGCTGGAATCACAGCTTGCAAGAGATCCCTCTCAAACCAATTATTTTGGCTTTTTTTCTTTACAGCATCTCATTTCAGTGCTAGTTTTTCCTGCATACGTTTTTGTCTGCATCCTGCTAATCCTCTTCCAATCATTTCAGAGGGCCTCAGAAGACCAAGACTTTATGTCCCCCAGCATCTCATATCCCAAACAAGACTCTGGGACTAGACTCTATAGAGCTTTGTTTTACAGGTCGTCACTTCCCAGGGGAAAGTTGCTACAGCAAGCAAGCAATTCAGTGATAACAGGCACTTTCCCACACCAAACATGCAGAATGCACGGCTTTAACACCACTGGTGAAGGTCTGTGGCAAGCACTGGTGTGATGCTTTAGAACCAGTAGCACAAGAACCCCTCCAGTTATTTCCAAAGCGCAGTCAGCTCTGGAGTGGGACGTCACAGCAGCTGCTGTGCTGTGCACAAGATATGGCAAATGGTTATGCTAATGCACACTTTCAAGTCACTCTATTTCTCAGAGTAAGTCACAGAGGGGAAAGAGGGAAATTAACATGCTACACGACACTGAAATACTTCTTCTCCTTGAAAAGTGTGTCACCAAAGGCCTGAACCTAAGCCCCCAGGGTGCCTGACTCCAAAAACTTGCACAGTCACATTGCACAGCTCTTCTCCAGGTAAAATTATTTATCAGCATTATTTGTCACCACTTTGCTGGCCTGTAGTGAGAGTAGCTGCCGCCTACTATCACTGATCCCTTGGGCAAGGAGGTATTTGGACACAGTGTCTTTAGCAAGAAGGACCACCGCTCTCACCTCACTTCCTCCACACTGTACCATAACCTGGGACATGTAGATGATGTTTCCCATTGTTTTTATGTCCTCTCCTTCCCAGCGCTGGATGGATTCGGAAAGGATCTGCAGTTCAAGTTGCTTCCTCTTCCTCAGCTCCTGGCATTGCGACTGGGAATCACAGTAGGGCACTTCATTAGCCAAAGGGCAGGCACAAACCCAAACCATCCCAACGAAGATGGTTTCACCAGCAACGCTCTCACAGCCACGTGGGCTCAGGGCTGGTCACATCAAGGGATCAGAAAAGCCTGCTTTGGCTCTATTACATGAAGTTTATTAAAAAAATCACACCCTAGTGATTTATGAAGTAATGAATACATTAAAATGTCAAAGAAATTGCGAGCTGCACTGAGCAAACTTTTCTTTCCAAACCAGTCCCACCTCTGAGAGTACAGGGTCACATTTTCCAAATCAAGACAGCCACAGAGTTAAATGTTTCTAATTTTGCTGCTGCTTAGAGAGATTTTGCCTATTTTGCCCAAACAGCAAAGACAGTTATACTTGCAGCAATGTAAAGCCCCCACGAATCAGATGGGTGGGTATCTTCTAACCAAAATTTGCAAACCCCAAAGCAGGACTTGGTGCAATATTTCAGCAGTGCAGTAGCATAGCACAAAAAGAAGCTTTTGAAGGTGCTGTAACTGAAAAGACTGCACTGATGCACAGCAGCTGGGGACTGGTAGAGCTCCATGGAGCGGCCAGTCCTTCAGCAGCTTTCTGCAAGCAGAGGACAAGCTGACTGGACAAAGAGCCCTGCAAATGCAAGCATAACTTGCTTTAACTGACCCCTCTGCCAGGAGGGAAAATTGCTGCAAAGCCAAACCCAGGCTCAGTTTTCACCAGCTGCTTGTTTTTTTTCCAAACCCCTATTTCTGACAGAGATTTTCCTCCTTTCCAGCTCAGTTTCATACAAACCCTTTGACTACCCAGATCTTCAGAAAGAGAGGGTGCATTGGATCTAGTCTGAAAACACACAATTTTGAACCAAAATGTAGGGGCTTCCTTTGCTTTTGCAACTGCCGCATGCTTCGATGACTCTCTGGGTGTCTGAATCCAATGTTCCCAGGATGCAAATCCATGTAAAATTCACAGCAATCCATCGCAGTCTATGCAGAGGTGTCACTGCAAATCACAGTGGCTCTGCAGTCCCTGTGCTGTCATCACTTGGAGCCTCCCTGGTCTTACCACGGGACCATGCATCCATCACAAGGGGCACCTCTGCCCATCTCACCTCAAATCCGCACTGAACCTCTTAAGTCATATCATAATTACATTGCATTACTCAGCACCCAAGTACATATTTCAAGTAAAAACATCCATCACTTACAAGCATTCCTGAAGATTAATGACACCTTGTAATTTAACTGAATTATTACCCTATTATCTACTAGAATAAATGGAAAGGGAGCTGAGTTTCTAAGTAAATGTAACATGATCGCCCTTTCCTGTTTTCTATGAACTTTCTTCTCCTCATCTTTTATCTGCAATGCTAAACACTGAAAACTTGCATCTGCTGTGCTAAGGAAGGAAGTTGGACCACATCTGGAGTGGTTATAGTGAAAGGTATTCAGTGGCTACAAAGTGAGAGAGACTATAGCTTTTTTCATAACCGAAAAAGCCTTTGCTGGGTAAAACCTTTGTGCATGTGGATGGCTTTCCCCCCTTTTTTTCATCTCAATGCAGCAGGACTTTGAGGGGTGTATGTAACACAGCTCACAGAAATAGGCTTGTTACCTGTGACTCATCCCTTCGCTGCCACTTGCTCTGCTCCCCACCAATGGCTACAGCACCCGGAGCCACAAATTACCTGCAATATTGTCGAAGCCTCCCGATGCCCGTGGAGCAAACCTCAACAAAACCTAGAGTCGCTCAATGGGCTCAGAGGGGACCTTCCTGCTGGCAGCAGCAGTTGAGTCAGACACCCCTGTTAACCTTTCACAGCTCGTCTCAATGAGCAAGGGGCGGTCTAGTTTCAGGTGGCAAACGATGAGGGTATGGAGGCAAAAGGAGATGAAAGGTACCCTGCTGACAGCACTACCCACACGTGGCTTTCTGTAGCGGAGGAGAAAGTCACAGATCCTCTGTCTCTGCTGCTGGGACCATGGTGCCAGCGTGCAACTGCTGAAACATGCAGCCAGAGGGGCAGCTCTAGACTCGAAACTTGAAATTAAGATTCTTTATAACCCATCTTTTCCATTCAAAAAGACCTTTTTTTCTTCTAATGAGGAGACAAATGTCAGGCTTGACTCATTCTTCGTGAAATGCAGCCTTGAAATGGAGCGCTCTATTTTAAGAATTGCCACCTACCACAAGGGACTTGAAGGATGTGATGGCTTTCAGAACCTCTTCGTGATCTGCATGCGCCTCCTAGTGAAGGGAGAGAAAAATCCCTCAGCCACCAGCACCAGCACCAGCAGCACCCACTGCCCCAGCGCACCCAGGGCTGCAGAGCTCGCAGGGTGCTGGGGGATGCGGGGCCGAGGGTGCAGACTGCGTGGGCTTCTGGAGGGGGCCAAAATCCCCCAGGTACCTTCCTCACCACTCTGTTCAATGTGACACGGTTTAAAGCAGCTATGCAATTCCTTGATACCAGTCTAATGACTGTAAAGCGGCCAGAGCAAAAGCAGATACGGGTTTACTTAGAACAAACTCAGCTTGCAAAGAAAATCAGTCAAAACAGGCAGAGGTGCTGGATGAATTTCTGGTTTCACCTTCAGGAAGCAAACTTCCATGGACATGCAAGGCATTCAAGCCATTGCCCCATCAACGGTGCCATTTCCATGAGAATCTATGGGAACTTCACCGCTGGGTTTAAGGGGTGGCACGTCTGAGCAGAGAGCTCTTGGGCCAGGCACAGGACAGCAGGATGCTGCCCCTTATCTTTGACTGTAGCTGCATGCTAGTACTCTCCTAGCACTTTCTCCTGGATCTAGGGCCCTACATCATAAGCTCCTCACCATCCAGTCCTCATGCCAAGCAAATCATAAGGTCTCTAGGTTGTGAGTGAGCTGTCCCTGCGGCTGTCAGAGGCTGCCTGGGATTGCTCACCTCTGAAGCCAGGATAAGGGCTGCCCTGAACACATCTGCCCCATCTCCAGCTGCACAGCAGTGCAGGGAATGCTACGGTACATCCACACTACATACATCCACATTGCATACATCCATACTCCTCCCACGGCATCACAGCTTAAACCTCAACCCCACTGATTCATGCAACAAAACCCCCACACTCAGCTTAGAAACAAGGAGAAATAGGTGATGTGTGAGTCCCTGAATATACTGCCGACCCCCATACAGCGTCTGCAAAAAGCACACTGTCTCTGTACCGGCGTGGTGGCTGCAGCCAAGCTCAGCTCAGTCCCTGCAGCTCAGCTAAGCCAGGCGAGAGCAGGACAGGTCAGGTCCATAGTGTGCCTAGTGCCAGCTCTTATGCCCTCTCCTATGCAGAAAAACCCCTGGCTCAAGCACAGAGATTTTAATCCTCTGACTGGGATGTGGATTTGAATGATCATGGCTAAATGTGCTGAGTAATTAATTGGTAATTAATACTGGAAGAGGGAAAAAGCAACCCCGGTTAAAAATAGACTGTTACTTCTGTTTTCTTCACCTCCTTGCATCCCCCTCAAGGTTTGCAGCCCTGCAGCTGGAGTGCACCAGCAGGAGAGTAGCAGAGCTCCAGTGGCAGAGATCTCTACGGTTCCTGGGGGGAGAAATGTCCAAAAGCAGTTGTGCCACTTGCCGAGGAAGCCTCTGTCCCCCTTCGCTGCTCTCCCTGCTCCCAGGCACTCGCTCCTCCACCCCCGTGTCTGTGCCAGCTGCCAGATCTCTGTCAGCCTGTGCGGCTCTGCCTCCACCCAGGAGCACAAGCCTCGGGCAACGGGTGGGGATGCGCCTGCGAGCTGCAGGAGCAAGTGGCCAGGCATAGGAATCTCATAAAATGATAATAAAAACACTGATTTATTACCAGCTGTGCAAGTAAATATTAGCTGTAGCCTGACCCTGAACTCTGCTTTTACTTGTGCTGGAAATGGCCCCTCTTTGAGGAAGGGCTGGGATGAAAAGCAGTCAATGCCTTCCCACAATATCCCCCACACTCCTCCACCACTTCCCCACTTTTAATCTGACAGGCAGATAACATCCCATGGAGGTGGGACACCTCCTTGGAGGGATGGTAAATACTTCTAGCAATGTGGTGCTCAAATACCAATGGGCAGAGGTGCCTCTTGCAGCTCGGGGGGCAGCTCTTGCAGCATCAAGGGGCGCAGCCTGCCCCGTAACCCCACATCCTACCTACCTCCATGTGCCGCTCCAACTCCTGCAGCAGCGTCACATATTTATCCAGCCTCAGGAAGGGTTTGCTGAGGCTGGTGGTTAAGATGAGAATGCCTGGGTTGGCCGCACCCTGGCTCTCCATGAACTTCTCCAGCTCATCACTATAAATAGAGAGAACAACAAGAAGGAGGGCTCACCACCACTGAGAGCTCTGCTTTGCTGCCTCCTGCACTCTCCTGATGGCTGGAGCTGTGCTCCGAGCTGTGCCTTTTCAAAGGCAGCCCAGCCTCCCCTCCGAGCACCCCCCACCGCAAACCCAGCAGGGCAGGCAGGGAGCTGCAAGCTTCCAGCCAAGCAAGACCCTGCTCCCCAGGGACGCAGGGCAGGATGCTGTGCGGTGGCCGGTGTTGGTGTGCACAGCCTCTGGGGTACATCGGTGCTGGCAGCTGGTCCCCCGGCACAGGGCCAGGCATCTGGTGGACAGCGTGTGCTGCAGGATGCCGCAGCAATGTGCTGGGACCCTGCTGGGAGCTGTGACGCAGGTGCCAGGGCATACGTCGCTCTGGAGAACATGGCTTGTGTGTGTCAGCACGTTTGCCAAAGCTGATTCTTTGATTGATTTAAGAAAAGGGGTCAGACTCAGGAACCACATGAATGAGTCATTTACAGGAGCCAAGCTTTTCGTTAGGCTGAATTAAAGCTGGATTTCAGCAGGTAAGTAAATATATTGTGAGTTCCCATTACAGAATGGGAAGACTTAAACAATATGGCTGGGGTCCTGGCTTTCTCATCACTGCACAGAGGACAGCTAAACTGCATTAGGGGTGTCATAGTTGTAGCCTTTTGGCTTGGCATACTTTTTAGCATGACATTCCACAAATTCAAGTGTCTACTCATGCGGAACATGCTGAAGGAAGATGTTATTACTGCAATCTACCAACGACCCTGCAAATCAACCACTTGGTTGAACAGCAGCTCAATTATTAAACTGGGTAACTCTGGGTGACTTGACCACCCTCCTTTTGCAGCAATGTGCCCCACACCGTAGTGCCACAGGGGGACATACTCCCATCTGCAAGTGCATGAGCACTTCAGCAGTGGGTCTGAAACAGCATCTGGGTCCCTTGGCGAGTAGCAGTCACAGGAGATGCTACTGGAAGGGCTGAAGCTGTCTCTGTTTCACTCAAGGTAAGAGAGTCCTGTGAGAGAGGACCTGTGAAATGAGCTCTGAACAAAAGCAGCATGAGTTTTTTCTATGCTGGAGCTCAGGCTAGGCTGAAGAGCCCAAAGCCCCAGCAGTTTCCCCAGCAGCAGGATCCCACATTATCCCCTTCCCTATTGTCAAAATACAGGTCAAAATCCATGCAAGGCCCAGTATCAATAATAAAAGTAACTTCTTAAAGGAGGGATCTCAGTCTGAATCTCCTCCTTCATCACTCACCTGTGTTGCGTGAGGACATTGACTGCAGATGGGTGGTTAGCACAGTACGTCAGATACAGGGAGCGGAACTGGGGCATCAGGTTCATGAAACAGCCTCCCACACGCTGCTGGTTCTCGGGGAGCCTGTGGATGCCAACACACCAGCCACAACATTAAGCCTCTTCATCTGCACCCTGCAGCTACAGCACTCTCAGGTATCTGCCCAGGAACCACCGGCTGCACGCGGACATTCCCAGGTCACTAGTATCTGCAGCACTGAGCAAAATACCCATGCCTGCCACTTGGGGAGGAGGAAGAAGGAGGTCCTCAGATGTGTCTGGGTTTGTGTGGTGCAGGCAGTGAGTATCACAACCTGTTATTAGCCTGGGACAAAGTGTGACCTACCCTGTCCTGTCCCACAGCAGAGCTGCAGCTGGGATTCTGTAGCCAACTGCAGCTGATGAAGATATGCTGGGAAGAACTGGGTGCAATGCAGGAGTGGTCCCACTGTCTGCACTACCCATGAACATGAGAGAGGAGATGGAGAGAAAAAGAGAAACTACAGCCCGAATGTATTTCCAGTATTCAGTCTTTCCCCCGTCTCTTTTCAGCCCTTACAAAGGAGAGGCCAGGCTAAGGCTGAACATGTCTGCCAGCCTGCCCGCAGGAAATTATCACCTCTAATAATTTGCTCTTTGCTCTCTGGCAATCCCCACCTTCATGCCTGCCAGATCTCTCACCCTGCAGGTGTCTGCGTCTTTGGTCTAGGTACACTTTCATATCAGGTCTAGTGACACTCTCATTCAGCAGATGCCTTAACTGTAGAAATGCCAGAGTTTCTTCTACCTTCCCTCCTGCCAAAGCACTGCCTGCTGCCTTTCTTCAATCCTGTTATTTTCTTCTATATTTAACAACTCTAAGACAGCAGCCAGGATGAACATTAATGAACATGTCTTTCCATTGTTTTTAGCTGCAGTTTAATAGCTTAACAACCTCAATGCTATGGCACAAGCTTACTTTGCAACTTCTTCCAAGGCCTGGTTCAATGTTTGCTGAAATGCCGAGATTTCTTCCACATTTCCCAGCAATGATGCGATGTCCACAGCGCTGAGCCTAAAAGAGTCAAATCGCCAATTAGCATCAAAGAGATGTTGCTCTCAGGAGCACCCCCATGGTCTTTGTAAGCGGTCCTTCCAAAAGGACCCAAGAATTTCCCCAGATACATCATCAGACATGGGAAAACACAAAATCCATGATTTGTGAGCTACAGACCACAGCCTCCCAGAGAAGATGTCTGCTGTCAAGGATTTTCTTAATTGGATTTTAATCACTTAATCACACTAATCTTCTCAGATGTTTAGCTGTCTAATAGACACAGACAGATGGGATTTCAGCCAGGGGTGGGGAGAGAGGTGTGTGCACAGACACAGAGACAGCTTTGTCTTCAGGGATTTATGCTGCGGGTTTCCCTACATGAGGAGGGTCCTAACAAAGAGGTCCCTCAGGTAGATGTTGCCTTATTCTTTAAGCGAGGTTGGATTTTTCCTAGCCAAAGCTAATGTGTCTGCTTCTGTCATCCTCAGAGCCATCCTCAGAGTTACTCTTGTACCACTCTCATTTAAGCCATTTGCCACCTACGAGGCTGAGAGCATGAGAAATTTTCCCAGCTGAATATATCCCACATGAAGATTGGGGGAAGGGAGAAGAGATTTAAATACAAAGGCCTTAAGACACCATTGTCCTATCTCTCCGGACTGGACAATGTCTAAACATCTGCCCTCTGCCCGTGATGCCCCGGGGCTGCCCGGTCCTCCCGCAGTGTGCTCAGCCGGAGGGACCCCGGACCCAAAGGCAGCTGCACGGACAGGGTCACTGAGATGGCACCGTTTGGAAAAGACAACTGTAAAGCTGAAGCAATAAGCAGAAGGTGAAGTTAACTGCACTGGGTCTTTTATGCAGGGTGAAACTATCGATAGGAATCTGCTGATAGGCACCACTGCGCTGCCTGTCACTGCCCGGGTAAGGACAGGACAGTGTGTGCTGCCTCTGCACCACCATGGATGGGAAATGCATCGGCTTATTTTCACAGGTAAGCCCTGACAAAGTCCCCCAGTTGCCCTGGCATTGCTGAGGCTGTAAGGTACGGCAGGATGCTCTTCTCGGGCACGGAGGTACTTAATGCCAGTGGCTGTGCAGACGGGGAGACAGGGGAGTCACTTCTTGCTCAGCAGCAGTTTGGATTTAGTGAGAGGCAATCTAACCACAAAGAATATGTGTCATCACGCACGAAATGAGGAGATGACTAGGAGATGCCACTTGGGGCTGAGAAGTCACAGCAAGGCAAATTACGAGGGGAGAAGCCATGCAAGGCATACCGCCAGGAAACATGCATGCTGGGACAGCCACACATGAGCTTGCAGACGGGTTGTAACAGCCAGCCCTCTACCAGATGGAAATGCCCGTCTCTAACACAGCCCAATGCCTGCACGATCACTGAGGAATAGGAAAGAGCAGAAACCTGTACAATGTGCGCTTTTATTCTGGTTCACAGAGAAGCTGTGAGGCTTTACAAGAAGAGCGGTAACAGTCCCTAAACATTCAAAAGCAGGGAAGTAATGAACTATGGTCGATTTTACAGGGTTCTCTCCACCTCAGATGCCCTTATATCTTACTTATCGTAAGACTGGAGGGGTCTTAAGTAAGTTCCCAGAAGTGACTGTAGTTCCTTCGCATAATCTCGTTCTGTTTCCAGAATATTTTGCAACACCTAGGGTGAGAGACAGAGCACTGAGTAGATCTTTGTACTAGCAACTAGTCAAAGGAACATGAGATCAGCTTCCAAGTGTGGAAAAGCATGGAAGTGTATTTTAAGGCCACAAATTACATTTGTTAATGTAGAACCCAGAACAATCAGGAAAGCCCTGGGGGGTCCAAATTGGGG
Organism: Elanus axillaris; assembly: GCA_026212715.1. Lineage (NCBI taxonomy): Eukaryota > Metazoa > Chordata > Aves > Accipitriformes > Accipitridae > Elanus > Elanus axillaris. The sequence goes on from JANZLQ010000040.1 coordinate 16,074,981, forward strand.
ATTTTACTTTGCAAACTGGGGGAGGCCTGGAAAACAGGTGTTAAGGGCTGCTCCTTCTCTGGCAAAGCATGAAGACAATGTCAGTTCAGACCAGAGTTTAGTATTTGACCCCTGAGAGGCTCATGCCTAACCCTGCATGCATAACTGGCTGCCAAGGTATGCAAACAAATGATTTGTGCATGCATCCTGGGAGCACCGTTTGCACGAAGGCAGGCAGTAATTTAAACGCAACAGTGGCCAGACCAAGGACGGCTCCCGCAGCAGCTCAAGCCAGGTCACTTGCCACTTCAAGGACGTGCCGAGTTGGGTTTGGTCCTGCTAATCTATCTCAGCAGCCAATTCCTCTCCGGCAGCAGGGTAAGCAAACCCACTGCCTGCACACTCCCAGTTAGCACTCAAGTTTCTCAGTGTGGATGAGCTTTGGAGACAGTGGAGGTGGTTCCCAGCTCACTGGACATATTGTTTCTGCTTTGCTTTGCTTGAAATATATTTAGTCATGCTGATGAGCACGTTTCACCTCTGGCACTGAGAGCCAGGGACGTTCACATGCAGGCATTTTAACTCTCTTACACCACAGGTTTGCACTAGCCTGGACACAGTGGGAAGGTACTTGTCCCCCTTTGCCGACCTCACTGCTCCAGTAGCAAGGTGGTAGAGAAGGTGATGTTTCTCCACCCCTTCTGCAGCCACAGTTCATAGCCCGCCATGCTGACCTGCTCCAAAGCCAAGCCCAGTTAACAAGCCAGGCTGGGAGCTGTCGCAGCTGCCCCTTCTCTGAGGTCTGCAGCTGCTGGCAGAGGCACAGGGCTGACAGCTCGGAGTGTAACATCTCTAGCCAAACCCAAGAAAAAGATCATGGATCAGAGCTCTAATTTGGCTTGCTTCATGCCATGACATTATCTCCCCATTTTTATCAAAGGGAGATAGCCCACGGTCAATGGCAAGGATTGGACCAGAGACATTGTGCCTTATTCCCCAACACTGATCTCAAAGCTGCCACCTCTGCTTTATTATCTCAGTCGTCTACTTTGAGTGTCTCCTTCTGACACCTTGCAGCAACTTCCATTTGTGGTTTATTGTCTCGACAGCCTTGAATCAAGGAAATGGCAACAGCTGCACTTAAATACAGAGTCACATCCCCAATTGTTACAAATTGCTTCAATGATTTCTAAGGGAAGGAGCCAGTTCAGAAGATTAATAATATGCTAATTATTAAACTGTATGATCAGCACTTTAAAACTTACCACAGGGTAATAATTCTTTGTCAGCTGAGTGCTTTCAAGTCCTTTTAATGCTTTGGGAGAGAGTGGTTTATCTGTACAAAAAAATACATCAATAAATCACAGTGCACAGCTCTCATTATTCCAGCAGGAAAAGTCACTGCTGCATAATGTCCAGCAAACATAACTTCATCCCTGTGAACACAAAACTTCAATTGCAGGGTTTGTTTGCCTGCTTCAAAAAAACTAGGAGCAAACCAAAGGCGTGCATGACACTGAAGGCAGCCGAGCAAGTTGCACCAGAAGCACTGCGCAGCGTCTGCCAACTAACTTACAGGTTTGCTCTGAAATCCCTGGCAGCAGCCCAGTGTCTGGCACTGTTTGGAACTACAGTGTGGCTTCACCCGGCCCACAAAATTTGGGTTTTAAAACTGGGTGTCTATCAGAAATGCTGGATACAGCATTTTGTTCCAGGTGGTTCACAAGGCACTTGAAGCCAACACCAATCAATATGCTGAACCCCAATCCCTGCAGTCATTCGTGATGCAAAAGCCTTCTCTGGACAAAGGTAGATTTGAACAAAAAGCTCCCACAAACCTGGAAGTCAATTCCCATCTTTTGCATTTGCTAAATCCCTGCAGATGCCTCCAACATGCTATGCGCACAACACATGCACACACACACACATGCACAAGTCCCTGCTCCATTTTCCTTCCCTAGAGAAGCCCATTCCCTGCCAGCAGCACAGCTTTGCCAGCTCTCCCAGCACCACAGTGGCACTGTTACCCCTCCGGACTGAGACCAGTCAGCAGCACAAGGCTGCACTGCCAGACCTGGCCACGCTGCACACCTCGTACCAAAATGCCCCTGTGCCATGCGGAGCAGGCAGTCTCTCCCTTCTCCCTGCAGTCGCTCACAGAAGGCAATTACTTTCACAGGGATAGCAGGGGAGAAGGCTGAAATTGATAAATTTAGCCCCTGGAAACCGCAGCCTGATGTATTGTCTAATTATTGCCCTTGTAGAGTTTCCTGTCACTTCCAGCTGGGAGCTCTGTGCCTCATTTGAAGACTCAGAGGAGCTTTGCTCCACACTGCTAGTTATTTCCGCACAAAGGGCACGCTTAGGACACAGTGGAGGTACAGACACTGGTGAAAAACAAGTAACTCCATTTAGAGTGACATGTCTCACACTTTGGAGGTGAGAGCAGCTCCCGCTGGCTCGCAGCAAGGGCTCCCCCCACGCTACAGTCCCCAGGCAGCGGTCCTGGGCAGGAGAGGGTTAGCTGATGGCTCCTGCATCCATCACTTGTAATAGGACCACATGTCCTGAGCAAGCAGAGATGTGGGGAATGAACCCTCCTCCCATAAGAAATGGGTGCTGGAGGGAGGATCTGGAGGGAAAAGCTCTGCAGATGAAAAAATCTGATGGGCTTCTACATCAGGATCAATGGCAGACTTGTCCTTCGCTTCAATGAGGTGCCGTTATTTCATGCAGCTCCCATCTGATTTTCCCCATAGGAATGAAGTTTGCTCTCCTTTTTTAAAAACATTTCTCTTCTCCACTCACTGACTCAATTAATGATTCCTGGGTTGTGCCAGACAAGCCTTCAATCTCTGCTGCAACGTCCTGCTCCAGCTCAGACATCAATTCCCAGAAGGAAACAGTGGGAGATGAGATATCCTAACAATGATTTTTTCATTTAGAATTAAATAAAAACTGGCCTAATTCTGAGCACTCACTCATTAAATTTATTCTTCTCTCCTTTGCTTTTTTGCTTGCAAGTGTGGGAGCAAGGATGTCTACCAGGGGCTGTACATTTTGCAGCCACTTTGCAGACCACTGCTGATGTCTCACAGTGTTTGAGGCCAGGGCTGATCCTGAGCTGTAAAACCAGCACCAAGCACACAATAGGTCTCTGTCTAGGGTAAGCCCTCAGGGCACATTAAGGAATTAAAGTTGAATTTTGAAAAAAAAAAAACCAACAAGTTTACTGTCACACAATGGCCTCAGAAGCAGAATGGGATGAGCTGCTTGAATGGATATGTAACACTACAGGGCAGTTAGCCAGGGGCATGCTTCATGTCATCACCACCCCACATCTGGTTAAAATCACATCACAGAAATTGTTAAGGACACTCAAGACAAAGCTCAATAAAGGCAGATGTCATCAGATGGATCATCCCCTCCCTCTTCCTTTCTCAATATCGCAACAGAAGATGCATCTGGGGAAAAATGTACTATATGAAACCAACCATCACTATGGACAAAACCGGGGAACCGTTCCCTGTGGCCATATAGTTTTTGTTGGTCTCCTCACTGTGACCGTGAGCATCCATTCCAACATTGCCAGAAATGGCAGGATCAAACACAAATACACTGCCTGACCGAGGTCTCTAACAAAAAGCTAATTCTGTGCTCAGACACTGGAACGACCTGGCAGCTCTACATGACAAAGGGGACAAACTAAGCCATCTCCAGGCTCATCCTTGGGCAACGTCCCTGCTCCCACACCGCTGGGGCTTGGGGGAGCAATAGAAAGGCACGATGCGCTTGGGAAGAGGGCGAAGCAGCTCTCAGACAACTCATGCGAAAGACTAGGCTTTACCCTCTGGCCTCCTTCATCCTTCAATTAGCCCTGCTGCTTTATGGACACAAACGCTCCTTAATAAATAGCAGCAATTTCCCAAAGGCACAAGGATCTACACTGCATTATACCGCTGTCATTCAATCAGCCCTTGAAAGCAATTTGCTTACCGGTGGATTTGATTTCTCTGACGTAGTTGCTTGGGAACCAGCCTGTTTTTCCATTCAAGGTCCCTTCCCACCAGCCCCCTTCTTCAACCCGGGTGACATAAATAATGTCTCCTTTGTTAACAGAGAGTTCATCCTCATTGGTCTGCTTAAAATTGAACCTGGCCTTTACCACCAGCTGATGACTGCCATTCTCGGTCATCTCCTAAGGAAAAAAACATGGAAAAACATCAGTAAATGGTCCAAAAAAGCAGAAGCCACTAGGACAAGCTATTGTTCTTCTTTGTTGTGACAGCTGTTTTTTCAGCATTGCTCTTTATAACAGCAATAATGTCTTGCTTTTGTGTAAGCACTCCTGCCAGAGGACCATAAGGTCCCTCCCAAGCATTAACTGAGTTTCACAGTGCAATGCATGGCAGATGAGAATCATTCTTCTCATGTCACAGAGAGGAGCGCCGCGGTTTGGAGAAGCCACGAGGCTCTCTCCAGCCAGAGTAGCAAAGCCGTGATGGAGACTGGGGGAGAATAAGCTCTTCTGGCGTGCTCAACCCACAGGTACCACTCATACCCCTCTACCCCCACAGCCACCAAACCCTTGATGAGATGTTAAATAAAGGATACCACAGGCTTGGACTGCCTCCTTAACACCCTTGCTGACTGTGAAGCTGTGCCGTTGGAGTCAGTGTGGGGACCTCCAGCCGCAGAGCTAAGAGACGATAGATGTGAACATGGCCCTTTTGACGGCTGATCTGCTGAGGCAAAAGCAACAACTGAGTTTTACCCAACTGTCCACCACCCCTCTGCATCACAGCAAAGCAAAGAGTAAAGCCTGTAAAGAAAACAAGAACAGGGCACAACGGTTGGAGGAGCATCTACCAGAGCAGAATAGCAAGTGCACTGCATCTCCAGTGCGGGTACTCCCAGTCAACAGTGAGGATGGTTTTGCTGGGATGGGTTAACCCTTCCATGATGGAAGAAGTTGAATTGCATCCCAAGGCACTCCTAGGTTATGCCAGCTCTGCAGCCACACATCCGATCACAGTATGTTTTTGAAATCTCCCTTAAAACTGTTTAGAAAATAGAATAACACTCAGCCCAATGCTGCCCAACTGGGAATGTTTCTGGGATCCAAGTTGAGCACGTTGAAGGTGTTTCAAAGTTTAGCTTGCAAGTGAGCACTCTTAGGTCACCTCTGCAGCTGCAGCGTGGGCTTCCGCACTGAGTGGGGAAGAATGCTGAACATCTGGTCAACACAATCACATCTCTATTTAGATAAGTCCTTCTGGGTTCATTACACAGCTGAAAGAGGCTAGGCGCAATTCTAATTACTGTTCGTGGACTGTTGCCGTTACCATGTGAGAGAGGGATTCAGACCATGCTGAGGAAGCACAGGAGTGTCACCCCTCAGACTGTCACGGCAGCTCTTGGAGTTGCCTCCTTCACATCCTCAAAGCTCATTGTTCTGCAAACGAGTCTCTGGGCTTGTTCCTGCCACCATGTGCCTGATGGAAACAATGCTGCTGCTCTGACACATATCTGTTTTTCACAATTAGTGATTTGTTTCTATATTGATACCAAAGAACTTGCCAGTGGGTAAAAAGTTTCCTGGTTACAACTGTCCTGTGCTGAGATTGAGACAGTGGCCTCATCACCAAGAACAGTCCTGGCTCCTGCAGGACCCGGCAGTGCTCAGCCCCAGAGTCCTGCTTGGATGCTGCAGAGCAGTAAAAACATGGGATTCGAGCCACCCAGTAATTACTTCTCTGCTACTGTACCTCATACCACACCATGGGACAACACTCAGATCCCCTCCTTTCTAGGTGCCATGATGCCCAAATGAAGCAATGGTAGACATCATAATTTCAGTAAACTGTGAAGTACTTTTGAGATTTGCCTTGTAGCTTCTTTTTAGATTTAAGAACATTTCTGCATCCTAGAGCTGTTGTTTTCCACTGGTGGTGTGGACCTAGCATGCCTATGGACCTCAAAAGGAGGACAGAGAAGAGCAGTCTGCAGGCATCACTTTGCTGGGTGTGCAAGTCACCTGGATGTTTGGAGTTCTTCTTTGAAAATGCTGCAAGAGGAGAGCAGGATCAAGCCATCGAGTGTGCACAGGAATCAGAAAACACAAACTCTAAGGCTGCTCTTCCCCCATTCTCCTCCAGTCTGAACGTCAACATGGAAAAGTCATTCTGAAGGGGAAGTTCGGTGGGAGTTACAGGAACTCAGCTGAGCTTTTGTTCTCCCCAGAGGATTTCTGTTTCAATAGGAAAACACCTCATCCTTAGATTGGGCCTGGAGCAACACAAACTGTGAGCTCCTGGAGAATGGGCTTGCTTTGTCTTTCTCCAACGCCTTGCACAATGGGGACCAGGTCTGTCACTACGACTTCCAGGTGCCGCTGTCTTACAAACCCCCAACCGTAACGCACCCACACACCGGTCCACCTGGCCCGTGCTCTAGCAATGGACAGCGTTCACGTTAAATCCCGCATGCTGCCAGTGAGTCAGTTCTCTCTCTTGCCCTGCTCGTTACACAACTGCCTGATGACTGCATAGTGAAGTCCCAGCTCCCTGGGCTGCAGCAACAGCAAAACCTCTGCAGGGAAAACCCACTTTGCAAACACAGAGTGGGTTGTTTTTTTTCTCTGAAGCATCCTGATATTTGAGCAGGAGTGGTTTCGGCTGCTCCCGGCGACTCACAGGACAGGAGGGGTGGCTGGCTGCCAGCGTGAGATGTTCTTCCCCTGATTCCTTCTAAAAAGGGAGGGCGTAAACCGCAAGTCCAGACTTCGCCGCTTATTCAAGCCATCAGCAACAGTCCCACGGAAATGACTCGGTTACTGTAGATTTTATGCTTCTCCCTGCCCCTCCCAATCTTCCAAAGCTTTTATAAATATCTGCAGCAACCTAGAAACAAATGTAAAACTGACTTTGACAGTTTGGCAGGGAAGTGTATCATTTATATTGCATCATGACAGCGTCCTATTTTATGCCTGGTCCAGCATGGAACACTGCTGCCATATGTTGCTTAAACTATGGTTAAAATAGCTGGGTTTTCTGCTCACATTCCTACACTATTTTTGGCAGATGAGCCGCGTCTGATCCAGCACAGCTGGTTTTCCTCCCCTGCCCTCTCTTTCAGATAAAAGCATCGAGCTCTCTATTGCTGTTATTTGATGGACAGCTGCTGAACTCTTGAGTTTATCCGCTACAAACAATGCCTCTAGTTACTTGCATAACAAGATCCACGAAGACACAAGGATTTGGACTTCAAATGGATGCTCAGAAACACATTCCCATGGCACTTCCTTAGCTGTCACCTCCTTCCCTCTGCCTCCGACAAGGGTGTTGGGATGCAGCAGCCCTGTGGGTGTCGGGATGCGCAGGCACACTGGAGCCCTGGCCACAGCAGGAACTGCAGTAGCCAGTACGAGGCTTGTCCTGATGCTCCATTCAGCCCTTGGCCTTTGGCGAGACGGACAAACCGGACCATCTGCAGTGGTGGTTTGTAGGACGCAGGCTCCTGCTTCTCAGGAACTTGGCCAAGCCACCAAAAAGCAAACGTTTTAGACATGTATTTATTTTACCCTGTACTTTTCCCAAGGGTGTTTTCTGCCTGAGCAGCTAATTATATCGCAGGCATTGCGCTTTTTAACATTTAAACAGAGAAAGCATATGTTCAAACAGATGTTTGCCATGAAACCAAGAGGATCCCAGCTTCCCTATAGTCCCGTCGGTAACGTGTGATAGGAACTATTCTCCACCGAAGCCCCATCCCGGGCCTCGCCCAGTGACTGCATGGCTGAGCTGGGACACCGGTGGCTGCAAGAAGAGATTTGGGGCTGTAAACAAGGGGACGGCTGCAACAACGGCACCACAGCCTCATTGCTCCACCAGCACACACCCCATCACAGCCCTCCGGTTCGGCAAGGAACTAGCAAGCGCAGAGGCAGGACAGTTTCTCACTCTTCTTGCTTTCAGGATAATGAAACTAATGTCAATCATAACGACAGCATCCGCAGAGGTTGCTCCTGGTCTAGGCAACCTGCATTTTAAATCCCCCATCATATTGAACTGCAAGAGCTTTCTATGTGGGGTCACTGAGTGCTGTCATTTAATGGAGCAGCGAGAGGCTGTAAGGAGATGTGCTGAGGCTGAATTACCATTCACTGACTTCTAGGGAGCGAGCTGGCGACAGAGCTGAGTGCTGGCTGCAGAAAGAACCTGAATTTCTGCAGAGGAGCATTATACACCCATATACACACACATAGGCGTGTGTGTACATATATATACTATTATTATTATACATTATATATTATCATTTCATATGTTGCTGTTTATATAACATAGACATAATTTATACAATAGTTTATATAATGTATAAATATAGTATATATTTTATATATATATATGATTTTATAAAACCTTGCATCAGAACAGAACAGAAAAGAGGAAAAAGAGAGGAAAGGGTCCAGTCCCAGCAATGAGGTTGTTTCACTGAACACCTGAGCAGCTTCTCTAATAGCAGAAGAGAACCCAAAAGCAAAAAACTCAGTTGAAAGAGAAGTGAAACAACAACTGAGAAAACCACCACAAACCAACTCTAGGCAAAATGCAGTAAGCCAACAGAAAAACTTTCCCATGAAAGAAAAATTGTGGGTTTGGGGTTTGAATTTTTCTCCTTTTAATTGCCTAAAATGTAATCTGCAACAGGGAAATTGAATTCTTCTCAGGGTGCTGGACTTCGGTGGGTGTGCAGGACTCCCTGTGCAAATCGGCTTGTATGATGGGGGGCCATAAACGCTTTCCACCCTGCGAACTCTTCCCACCTCCACGCAGACCTGCTCCTCATCCCCTCAGAAAACAGACCCCGGTCCTCCCACCACTCCCCAGAGCACCACCGTGTCATCGTCCTCTCTGTTTAACTTCTTCTTTCACAGCCTGTGTGACTCAATATCAGTTTAAAGCAGCCTGTGGGGAACACCTACATGTTTGGGATGGAAACAAGAGGAGCTCATTTGCTTTGCTTCAGCAGCCCGCTCCTGCACCCACGGAGGCAGGACAAGCCATCAGCTTGACTCCCAAATCCAGGAGCCTATTCCATTGACCCAGGGTGAGGAGAGAAACATCAATACAATTGACTGAGCATCTGGCAACAAACGTACGTTTTGACATTCAGTAAAGATATTACGCAGATGGATCTGTTTTTCTCTTTGGCTTTAAAATGCACTACTTAAAATCTGATATTTGCATTTTGGGAGGTGCATGCTCATTTACACTGAGGCTCCTTTACAATGATCCAATTTGAGATCCCTTAATACTGTCAAAACTGAGTAGAGGTCCCTTAGTGTAAAGCAATAATAATCAAGCTCTGCAAAGTGCGTACAGCAGCTCTGGAATGCTACATCTAAAACCAGAGTTGGCAGAAGCATGAAACGTCAGTCCCACCGTCCAGCATCGGGCATTGGTGCTGGCAGCACAATTTGCCAGCCTCCAGAAATCACCATAAACTAGGAATTACCAAAACAAAAAACCCACCTCAGCATACATACAAGACAGAATTTGAAAAGATGGCAGAAAAAAACCCTTTTTTCTTACCTTCGGTAGCTTTATTTACAGCTGTTAATGTACTCAGGACCTTGGAGAACTGTTCTCCGGTGTACAAATCATGTGGATCAAACACCTGCGAAAGAGGAACTTGGTCAGTTGAGCCCAAAACGTCTTACTCCGGCTGTCTGAGCAGCCCACATAGAGGGTGACAGTGAGGATTAAGTAGCCCGTATGTCTCTGCAGGGGAAGGGTGTTTACTCAGGGCTGACAAGTCCCATTTCCTTTATAGCAAGTGAATTCCTGGGGCACCGGTGGCAGGCGGCACGGGAAGGACAGGGGGACCCGGTAGCATTTGGAGCGTAAGGCTGGGGACGGGAAAGGAAGAAATCAGTGCTGTCTGCAGAGCAGGGACTCCTCTGAAAACCACAGAGAAGGTTATTGCTTGCCCTGAGGGAAGGAAAGATTTTGCTGCTATTTTTGTTATCGAAGACTGAAGAGATTGAGGCTGTCCGTACACACACACATATTTTCTGCAGCAGAAGAAACAAGCACACAGAATTTTCTGCCATTATAATATGGCATATATAACACATTTACATTTTTTACAGGAAGCCAAACCCAGTTATTTGAGGTGCAAAAATAAGAATTTTGTGTTGCTAAGCCTCAACGGCAAAACAGATATACATAGTTAGCAAGGGCTTTTTTTCTATGACCGGTAACCTGGACCTTGTACACCCAGGCCCTTCAGAAACCACCACCAGCACAATGAGGGGCAAATCTGAGTTTCCAAAACACTGCAATCCCCTCTAACACCTAAGAAATGCCCTCAAGTTCATACAGACCGTACAAGTCCTACCATTAATGAAGCAAAGTGATACAAAAAGCCGCCATTATTGGTACCACCAAGGCATCATCTGCTAATCCCTAAACACACGTCTTACAGATGGAGACCACAGATCTGCAAATCCAATGAACAGAAAAGATGATTTTAAAGCTCTCCTGGCAGACACCATCTACTTACAGACACTTCCAATGCACTAAAGACTGTATCCTGCTAAATAAGTACATGAGCCTTAATTACCTTCAGGGTAGTACTGCCCTTTAAAATGGCCCTTTCTTGCTTTCCACATATAGCTCCTTGAGTATGCTCGGCATATTTCAAATAGGAAAGGGACTGGCCTCTTCCGCAGCCCTGGATGCTCACGGCATCTCTCCCTCTCGACAGACACATCAGTGCAGCAACAAAGTCCAACACAGGCAGTACAAAGGCTGCTCTTTGTTGAGAATATATTTAAAAATTGACTCAGCCTCAAAACTGGGAGAGAGGCTTTACCCTAAAGGAATTTAAACCACGCTCAGAGGAGGAACGGGCTGCTGTCATTACAAATATTAAAATCAGTACCTCCGATCGCATCTACCGCCCTGCACATTTCGGGGACACCCCGACCTACCTTGGGCTGTTTCTGAGCTCATCTATCGCCCGTGCTCACTTGGGTTTGCTCCTTTGGACCACGCGGACCCCAACCCTTCTGCCAACTCCTGCGTGAACTAGTTTTCCTGCCTTGCAGTTGCAGCCCGTGCTATCCGAGCATCGCCTCCAGCCCTAAGCAGCATGTTTGCATCTCCGTGGAAAGGGAGATGGTAATGGAGAGGCTGGACGCGCACTGATCCTGTTGCCAGCCACTGGAGGATGCAGTGTTACAGTAATGCACCTTCACCCTCCTGCCAAGCAGGAGAGGAAAGCAAACAGCGAGGCTGGGATGTTTGCGTGCATCTCTCTGGTGTGTCATTTTCTCAGTCATCCCCTTTTTCTTCCACTTCAGTAAGTCCAGAAAAACAAGTCCTGCCTTGAATGAATGGCATCTTTTTTTTTTTCTTCAAAAGCACTAAAGCAGTAAAATACATCCCTGATCCTTCAATGCACATAATAATGCTGTAAGCTCAGAGTCATCAGACTGACAAAGTCCAGAGGAAAATGGTGGTGGGAGGGACATGCAAAAAATTCTAGCACAAAGGGAAGCAATAACTTTTAGGACTTTTCTTCACAGAGAAATTGTCCGGAATAGCTACTGTGGAACAACGGCGGTGTGGAAAACTCTTCTGGATCAGCTACTGTAACGTAAATACACTCTGCAGCTTGTTCCAGAATAAATTAATCATACAGAAAAGTCCTCATTTATGAGCTAAAGTTTACTTTCTCCAGCACAATCCGTCCATAACTCTGTTCCTAACTAAAAGACCAGCTGCGAGGCTAGAATAGAGGGGGGAAAGGCTTTTTCACTCTTAGCTCATGGAAGATCTGGTGGATGCAAGTAAAGCCCCGCTTAAATCCATGGCCGTCATCTGAGGATCTCCATTAAAACGCTTTTCCGACTTCGAGAACCACAGGCTGCAGCTGCCCTTGGTGAAACCCTCCGGCCGCTCTGTCAGGCACCAGCACCGGGAGAGGGAAAGCCCGCACTGCTGCACCGCCAGTCCGACAGACCGACCGACAGACAGACCGACCGACAGCGAGCGAGAAGGTGAGGAGGGGCCGGTGCTCGCAGGGCAGCGGCCAGGAGAGCACCCAGCTTCTCGGGAAGGACGAACACTCAAACCCAGGCGCACCTAGCAAGTTACCAGCACCCAAAATCCCAGCACCGGGACGGGAGGTGCGGCAGAGTCGGGGGAAGCCGGGCTGTCTTTGGAGCCCGAGCTGTTTGTTCTACCTGCACAAACTATTCCCCCCGTCGGACAGAACCCCGGCAAACCTCAAGCCGGGCGCAAAGCCCGAAGCCCGGTGCGGCCGCGACCCTTCGTCCGAACCCGCGGGCGAAGGCTGGAGCCAGACCGTCCCACGCCCGCTCCGACCGACCGCGGTGCCGGCGTTCCGGGCGCTCCCCAGCCCCGGCTGCTCCCGACCGGACGCGCCTCCACCGTCCGCGGCAGCGCGGCCAGGCTCCGGAGAGCGGCCGGCGGGGCAGCGCCTTCCCCGGCTGCAGAGCCGGCCGGGCTACCGGCGGCCGGGGACGCGGGCGAG
>JANZLQ010000040.1:16088781-16105208 GCA_026212715.1 Elanus axillaris
GGGAGGGAAAGGGAAGGGGAAAGGGAAAGGGAGAAAAGGGGGGGAGAATAGGAAAAGAAAGGAAAATCCAGGCTACTGAAATGGTAATTAGAGCGGGTTTGCACCACCACAAGAGAAATGCTGCAGAAGGGTCTGTAGATCAGGTAGACTTCAGTCGAGGCAGTGAATTCTCAGACAGCATGTCCTCACCGCGGCGAGCACGGTGCCTCTGCTGTGTGCGCCCATCTGCTCGGGGAACACTCTCCTGCAGGGAGCACGAAAATCCCGACACTTCAGCCCAACAGCGGGCTGCAGCATGGAAAGGGATCAAAGCTGTACTGACATCCAGGGTGAAGCCCAGCTGCAGGTCCCAACTCCATACAGGACACAGGGGCGTCAGACACCCCACACACCTGCGAGCCGGAGACCTCTGGGACACCAGGTCGCTCTGCATTCAGGCATAATCATTCTGCAGTGCTTGTTGTGCTGGTTAGTGCCGGGCAGGAGCTCTCACTTTTGACGTTACCCACCTAGGAAAGGTAACATCGCTTTGGAGCGAGGCTAAAGCAGAGCAGGCTTTGGGAGCATGTGGACGGGGAGCCAAAGGGGTGATGATTTTTCATCTGCTCTCCCACATCCTCAGTCCAGGTACAAAGAGTTTGGTGAAGGCTCCAAGCCCCTCCAACTGCAGGAATAGCTTCAGTTCTGCCCACAATGACAATGACATGCTACATGCTCTATGATCATTCTGGACAGTCAGGTTTAATCCAGCTATTGATTTACTCTGCAGATACCATTCTTAGTTCACAAAATTTAGTCCCTTGCCAGAAGCTTTGTGGTTGTATTAGCAATAAAATGCTGCTGCTGAATGAAGGTCTTGTGCTTCTTCAGCAGTAAATGATGCTTAGCTATTGGACTGCTGCTGTTATATGCACAGTTGTGTCAAGAGCAAAAGCGTACTGATTTCCCATTTGTGCCCTCAAGTATAAGCTATGTCAGGAGCTTCCTACCTGATTTTTCTCTTTCCTCATGATCTTTTCCCTGTACCTTCTACACTAGACTCCACCTGGCCATCATGACAGAACCTCTTGCCTTCCACTTTCCACCTCAACCTGCTTGCATCCAGCTGTCACTGCCCTAGCAGTACTCTCTCACTGGACCAGATCATGTACACAGCTCAGAGGTTGAAGCCAGCGTAAATGAAGCATGATCAGATTATCTGCACTGTTCCTCAGTCCAAACCACCGAAGAATCCTCTATGGACACTTAAGCTCTGAAGAGGTGCCTGTGTCCTCTGCCTAGTCCTCTGTCTCAGCAGAACTGGGCTGACAGACGTTCTTATGACTTGGATCAAATTCTAGCACTGAAAGGCAGCTGCAATATTGTAGACATGATCTCACTGTTTCACCTCATTACAGCGCTTGTCTAGCTAGAAGGTGTTGATTCCCCTGCTTGCCTTCTTTTTAGGACTAGCACATTTGAAGCAGCAAATGTTTGCAGGCTTCAGTCCTGGGCTGAAGCTAAGAGTTTGGTTATTTATACCCTACAATGAGATGGACTTCCAGCTCACACCACCAGTCTGTAGCACTGCTGCAACTTAATGGAGCCACCTCAAAGCAGAAAGGTCACAGTGTCCTTCTTTCCCTCCTGCTATGTCCAAATATTTCACCATTCCTGTAAAATGGGAGAAGGTGCTTGTTTGCCTCGCTGCATCTTTCTTCCACTTCCTAAGACTGAGTTACCAGGACAACAAGGAAGGGTAGGAGGGAAGTGAGTATGTGTAGCTCTGCCAGCGTAACCTCTTTGCATGCCCTCTCACTGGAAGCGATTGGCAAGCAGCATCCGTTCAGTGGAAGGTGGGACTGGGTTTCAACCAAAAGCTGTTGGAAACCCTACTTTCCACACCGATAGTGTTCCCTGCATGCTAACAAAGCCCAGTGACGTATTCAGCTCCAAATGGCAGCTGTACAAACATCTATGACAAAAATAAATTTAAGGCACAGTATGAAGGTAGCCACTGCTTTGGCAAAGTACAACGAAGCCATGGGATGCTAGGATGGGATGCTAATGTTAAGTATGAAGTTTTTCATGCTTGAGATTCCCCTGGATGAAGTCCTTTTGTACAGATCAGTATCCAGAGTAGAAGTTGTGAGCTGTGAATTTCCTCAGAACATCCTCTTTTGTTCACATCTACAACAGGAACAGAATCTCTGACCTTAACATGCACTTGTCAGTCTCATGACAGGAGAAGTGTCTCAGATCCAGTCCCAGGCTACTTCTTCACATCTAAGGAACAAGAGTTCTCTGTGGCATCTAGAGAAGGGCAGAATCTGACAGAACCATTAGGGTTTTACTGTCAAATCCAAGGCTTGGGTAAGCAGCAGGATGGCTGTCAGGGAATTCAAACCTAATAGGCTGAGAGCTTTCCTGACGTTACTCTTTTCTCAAGCTAGGTTACTGGAGAAGAACAGATTTTCTATCCTATGCTCATCTTCCTTAAATGTAATACCCAATCACTGCAACTTCAGTGCTGATGGATCTTGGAACCAGAGGGTTCCCTGCCTGTTCTGATACTCCAAATATGCTGTCAAGAGTAAATGTGCCACAGAGAAACCCCCTCTGAAGGGCAGTAGCCTTTCCCAAGGCAAACTAAGTATCAGACATGAGGGAGGACCACCTATAGGTATGTCTCTCAGAGTCTCTTTGCCAAGAGGATCCAAAGAGGGCAGCTTTTAGAAGGAACGGGTGGCAGAGGGTTTTCATGTCTCCTCTAGCTTTGCCTTCAAGGCACTCAGAAAAGCTGGCAATACGGGAGAAGAGCCAGAGGGAAGCATAAGCACTCTGACTTGTGCCATGTCTTGCCCACCATCTCAGCTGTCCTACCTCAAGCGTTCCTCTGCCTGAGGCTACAGAGAGGGGCCAGGAAGAAGCAAAATTCCTGTCTTCACTTGGCGTTCTAATATAACTTAGTATTTTGGATAAAAATAAGAAGAAATCATTTTCATTTTGCTGCAAATTTTAAACTTGACCTTGAGAGACCTGAGCTTTTATTCAGCTTTTGAGGTCTCCTTTCACAGCAACCAAGATGGGGCAACCACATGAGCACTAGAGAAGTTACTGAAGGGTCAGAATATTTCAAAGATTAAGGGGGTTACAAATCAGAAGAAAAAAGAAGTCAGAAACAGTTTCTTAAATTAAAACCAAGGAAGAAAAGGCACAGGGAGGATCAGAGAAACACCCAGAGCTGGACACACAATGTTGCCAGTTCCTAGTATCAGAAAATTGCAGTGTGACTGCAGTACTGCAGAACTGGCTTTCAAAAGTATGAGATGTTACAACACAAGAGTTGACGACCATTCCCTTGTCTTATCTTTTAGCTGTTTAAGACTCCTGTTCTTTAGTATTTTCCACCACAACCATTATGATTAGTTTTCAAATAGAAAAATAAACTCTCTGAAAAATGGAGGAAATCACATGGTCAGTACCAGAAGACTGGCAACACCCATTTCTGATTGATAGTCCTTCAGTGATTCTATATATATATCTGCTCTTAAAACCGTGCTGCTGCAGCAGGCTCCAAGAAATGTATTACTGGGAAACAACAGGCTAGTGAAACAGTTCTGGAAAGAGCAGATTTTCATGCTGGTTAGCTAAAAAGCTCTGAAGAGAAAAAAGGCTATTTGCTTGTTTAGACCTTCAAATGAAAAGTGCAGGAACAGAAGAGCTACCATGGGTTGGACTTTTCTCACTGTGGTGCATGAATATTCTGTGTAATGCCCAAGGATGCTGTTCCTGCTTCTGGCAGAATTTGTCTTCAGAATGTATTTTTTTCCACAATGTTGAGCATATTTCAAATGAGACGGTGATGACTCTTAGTTGCAGGTTTCTTTTTTACTGTAGGAATTTAAGTGTGATACAAAAGTCTTTACATTTTAAATCCATACACACTTAGTAAAAAATCTGGTGGCAAAATCTGCTGAACTAAGTGATTTGTTTAGACTCATCTTGCAAATACAAGCTATGCTTAAGCGTAAGAATCAGCATATAGACAGCATCAGGAATAGCGACTGAATAGGTGTCTTTTGTCTTCATTAGGATTATTGTTATGTATAAGGATCAATTTCATATTTTGTGTTTGGTAGAACCTCACTCAACAGTTGGAAGGGGATGAAAAATACTGCAGTATTAAGAATACTTCACCTTCATATTAAAGCAAGGCTAAAACCTGCAATAACCCTCTCTAATAATGAAAAAAAAATGTTAACAGGTCCACTCGTTTCGACAGACCTCCTGTTCTTGCTGCGTGTATTTCTACCTGACCATTTAGGTTTGTTTCAAAAGACACGAAGGAATCAAACTCACAGCCAATACACTGTTTCCAAATTCTCCAGGCAGATTATTAAATTACCCATGTTCTAATTTATGTTATTAATACAAAAGATAAGGAATGAATAAGGTTTCATCCCTCTGGTATCTGGCTTCCTTCCAGAAGGCTGACTGAACAAGCATGTTACAACAATAACAGAAAAAATCTTAGTTGACTTACCTCCACTTTCAGGAGTGCACAGCCTTTCAAGAACTCTTGAATATTACTGATGCAATCAGCTTCATTTTTAGGCTCCAGGCAATACTGAAGAAAGAAAATCCACCGAGATCATTGCATTACCTTCCATATAGCCTCTATTCAGAAGGCCTGCATGAATATTGACATGTGCGTTTTATACTGAATTAGGGAAGCTTCTTAAGGGGGCGGATGGGGGTGGCAGGCAAGCTGTTGAAGCAGGAAGAAAGAGCCACTAGAGGAAGTGATGCATACATAGAAATGGTCGGCATCTTGTTTTGAATGTCAACATATGACAGTGCCCTAAGTGACAGTGGGAAACTGATGACCTTTAAGAACACTCTGCCCCCAAGCATCACACATAAGCAAAAGGAGATAGCAAAACTGATTTTTGTATAATAAAAAAAGGCTCCTGTTCTACAGGGTGGAGAACCTGTTTGGTTTTTTTTAATTAAACAGCTTCTCTCCTGTGTTGCCACTTCCTATCTCTCATTGGACTCCTTCCCTTTTTTTCTCCTGCAGTTACTTATGACACTTTTGAACTGTCTGAAAATACGCTTCGTAAAACTGTAATAGAAGGCACTCATATGGCTTAAATGGCTTCAGTACCAATGGATTTGCTGGCCTTGGGACAGTTCAAAATGGCATGGATGCAATGTTTATTATTTATTCCTAACCTAATCTGCTTCTCCAGTATATTTCCTGACTTAACAAAGTATTTTACAGTAGGAGTTCTGAAAGAGTGAATGTATTAAGTTGTAATTAATGATATTTACACAAATACAGACAAACTGCATATCCTTCTATTCAAAACAAGAAATTTTGACCTCTGGTAGGCCCGGTATATCCTGCCACTGAATGAACTTGCCTAACTCGGCCAGCTGCAACCTTTTGCCTTTTTTTTTTTCTGGCTGTAGCGACAAAATCAAGTAACTAAAGCTACAATCGTACTTTGCCCTCAATTAGATACAACTAATAACTGAACTGTAAAACATTCATATTTCTGATGCTTCTTACTCGTCTTACTTACCAAACACCGTACCTCGGAATGACCAGGACAGCATTTTACTGAGCAGTGCTCTGTTACAGGCTA
Organism: Elanus axillaris; assembly: GCA_026212715.1. Taxonomy (NCBI): domain Eukaryota; kingdom Metazoa; phylum Chordata; class Aves; order Accipitriformes; family Accipitridae; genus Elanus; species Elanus axillaris. The sequence continues at coordinate 16,094,415 of JANZLQ010000040.1, forward strand.
GCAAAATACATCTTGAAGGGTTACCTTTTCTGCAGATCCCGGAAGAAGTCGATTAATGAGTTTACAAAGCACAGTTCCATCTTTCAGAGAAGTTTTCAGGAACTCCTCCGGATCATCTACCATTTTCTTAGGGGAGTTTAAAACTCCTAATGAAATAAGCCACGTTACAATTTGTTCTTCTGGATTCATTGCAGTGAGTTCTGCCACCAGCGCAGTTCTCCTGTGCAGCAGCTTGCTGGAACCCACATCCGTGATTACATCTTCCTGCCTCTGCTGCTGCTTGCTGAGCTCAAGTGTGAAACTTTTTTTTTTGCTCAGCACAGAAACTCACCAAATCTTAAGACCCAGAAGTAGTTACTCAAAGGTAAAAAACTTTAGTAAGTTTCTAGCACTGCTACTTTAAAAAGAGACAGTGAAAGCAGATCTTTAACTACACATTTTCCACATTATTGAAAATAAAAGTATTTTATGTGGATACTTTTTCCACCAAAAGATCTTACCTAGTGACTTCCTCCATGTGGCAGCTGGCACCCTATCATCTGGTAAACTTGGTCTTAACTTGTGGCTATTACCCAAAGAAGTAAATGTAAATTTGTCTTTAGTACTGTAAATAATAAGATATTTGCAGCATTAAAACTCAACTTCACACTAAAGATGGTGGGAAACATCACACTAACTTTAAATAAAACATTTTTTTATGTCACAAACTTAGTTATTAAAGACCTAATTTTTGAATATAAATTCTAATCATTCACTTTATATAGAAAAAACTCAGTTTTTTTCAACCATTTTATAGAAGAAGTGCACATATAATCCATAAGGGTTTTTTGGAAGGTGATAATCTCTGAAAACAAACACCGGGATAATTTAGAAAAGCTCATAAATTTAACTCATCCAAAGCCAAGAATGAAACTTCCCAACAATTTTACTAGTCCTGTTAAAGTGTCCCTCTCTACCAGCTCTTCAAGATCCATTCTATGTAGTATCAATTTTTCACCCTGTTCTGGAACAGTATTAATCGTCACTATTAACCAATTTGGAAAAAGCCCAGTCATCTTGCCATTTTCTTCTCCTTTTTAACTGTCCTTTCACTGTAACAGATGGAAAATGAAGCAATTCTCTGTTTAGGATGCCAAAGAAGTTGGAGCATCATGGATTGCAGCAATAAAATGGGAACAAATTATCCTAGAGACCAGAATTGCTTGGTGACAATATTCTGAGCCAATTCCTAACCCTGTTAATTGAAGCAACTGTTTAAGACATCAGTGCTCTCAAACTGCTTAGGCTAGTAATTTAAAGGGTAAGGAGAAACTGAACAGCAAGAGGAAAAAAATTATATACGATAAATATGCATGGGTTTGCATCTCTACTTTCCAGGTCTCATGACCGGTACTAGGACCTACGTAAGGATCATTTTTAACAGCCACCAGTAAGAAATCAGAATTGCCCTTTCAAGGTTACACAGACTTTTGACCTTTACGAGGACACAAGGACTAGTTCCAGTTCTCTGTGTGCAAATACTAGTAGTAACACATAGCTGCAGCCAGTGTGAATGATAAAGCTGGCTGAAGCTAAATCACAAAACTCACTGCCATCTGGTGAAGTACATCTACAACTACCCATATGTGTGCAAAACATTTCAAATTTATGACTAATTACAAGAACTTTAGCATTTTTTTTTCCTTCTTCCAGTTCTCATTTTGTAGAAGTCGGTACTTGTACTCTCCGCTTTTTGTAGCTTGCTTTTTCTTTTTCCATATCTGTAGTAGGCAACACAACTGCTAATGCTCATTCATCTACTGGGGACAACCATTTGTGTATGGAAGACATCCACTTGTCCTTTCATCAGAACATTCCCGTTTCTGATGTAAAGAGCAAGAGAAATATTTCAACACAGGGAAAATTACACACCTGCTTCATTAAGCTCAAGTGTTACAAACCTGAATACAGAGTACTTCACCCACTTCCTCTTCTAAAGCAAACCTTTTGTGTAGATAGGAAGGTTTAGTTTCATGACTATTTCACATGCAGCTGTTGCAGAAAAGCAGGTGCCAATGGCTGCTACCACAACTAAATGAAAACACTTCCCACATCTTCAACTCTTACCAACTGCTTGAAAGACCTGGAGACATACCATATTCAGAAAACCCCCCATTTAAGGCATTTCTGATGAGCCACCTCAAGGCCAACCTCAGGTCTTTCAGAAAGGACCCATCTAAAAATCTTCCAGCTTGTTCACCCACCCTACACAAAAATTGTGAAAAACCCAGGGTATGAAAGTATAGCTACCAAGCAAGTAACAATTTCTGGTCTGTCTTTGGAAAAGACATCAACTTCAGTTATTTGCCAAGAGGGACAAATCAAATGAATTGTCTATCATCTCTTGCAGTCAACCTCCACCCCCAAGTTACAAATAAGACTTTTATTTGCAGCCTGATTTACACCAGTAATGACTATATAGCACAGTTTAAAAAATAAGGGGTGGGGGGCTATGCCAAGTTATCAAAGGACTCTGATGGCATATACATCAGCAACAGCATGGTAACAGAAGCAAGTTAATAGCATTCAGATGTTTAGAAAACATTCCAGAGTGATTCTCCTCACTCGCTTTTATGTAACCTGCTCTTTTTTTCAGCACTGAGAGCAAACACCCAATGCAAAGAACAGTACTGCAGTATTTTTCTTCTGCAGAATCTACTGATGCCTTACATTTAAACCAGTGACTTTCAATGATGAAGTTTTAGTCAGTGCATGAGCTAATTTACATTGGCAGCACACTCCAATGATTTAGTATTTTAGGCAGGTATCAACCTTTTTTTGTATGATAGCTCGTATGTTGGCATTACATTTTAGCTAGGGTGATCTCGTTCAGCCTAAAGAGCAGTACCCAGACTACAAGCTACTGCTGAAAAAGGAACCTCCTAATATTACAGCATATGATTTTTTTCAGATGATCATCTCTGAGACCACTTTGTAACAATAAATATCCGCCAATATGTAACACTAGCAATCTTTTCATCATGCAAATGTCACTAACGTATTTTTTTAATTAAAAACAAAACAAAACAAAACCAAACCAGTAATGCTTTTTTTAACAGTAAATTTATTAGCCCTGGGAAATACTGCAATTCTACCCATCTGCTACATACAGGCAGACTTACTCCTAGAATCTACAGTCCGTAACTGAAGTTTTAGACTGCTATTCTCATCCCACAACCCAAAGGTAGTTTTAAATCCCTAGACAAGGTACGCATGCTTTTTCTTCTTTAGCTCCTCATTACAAACTGAGCATTATAGCTGTTTAAATGAGATCAGTTTATGTCTAAAACAGAAGTCAGTATGAACTTTTTTAGTCATGACTGTTTAGGTACTTCAGTTAATCTGAAGTTAGTTTGCACCTGAGGATTCTTCTCACTTACACTGGCACATGAATATATATGCAAGATAAAAATGCATCAAAACCAAGGCAAAGTTTTGAAGAAAGCATCTTGTTGCAAGAGATGCTGTGCTGTCTGGAGTTTTGCAAGAAGCTAGTGCATAGAAGAACACTTAATTATTCTGGGGATTTACCACTAATAGCATCTCACTACATCAACACTTCCTTTCATCCAGAAGACCTGGACAATTATAAAACTGTTACCGTAAGAACATAGTAAAACTTTTCATGGTTTCTTGGTGAAGAAGAATTTGTAACAATGTAGTCCTCTGTATTTTAGAGGACTAAAACTCACTTTTATGTAACTTGGTCTTTTCTTCAGCATAAATGGAAAGCACCCTATTTAAAGGGCAGCCCTGAAGTATCTTCCTACTGCTGAAGCTACTGATGCATGTATACTGACTAAGAAGGTGGTGCACTCTTGACTCTTGGAAGTTGTTAGCTATGGCAGACAGGAATTGACTTCCACCTGAGAATTTTTTTATATTCAAGAGATTAGTAGTGCTACTTTCAAAGGCAACTCCTGAATGATAACACAACCCTCTAAAACAAATAGTGGGTAACACCACACTCAAAACCCAAGCTTTTTCAGTTGCGTTTTGTTATCCTTTGATTTTCCAATGCAAATCCACTGCTGCGCTGCCGCCTTCTAGTCACAACTGAAAAAAGAAATGCAAGTTAGTACACTCTCAGAAACCAAGACAAAAAAGCTAAACCATCTCCGAGTTGATTGTTTCTGTCTACACAATGCATACTTTTGGATTATATTCAATTTTTCCCAACAGTATGAAAATACATCAATAGCAAACTATAATAATCAAAATGATCTAAAGACTACTTGTATTAATGCATGCTTCTTGTACAACACTGTCTCCAGAGCAAGTACTAAGTAAAGCCTCTGTAATTCCTGTGCGTATTCCCCCTCCAAACTCTGCCTACCACAAAATCCCACTAGCTCTTGACTACCTCAGCAGAATACTCAGGAGCCCCGTAATGAACTGGTATGTGCACCGGTATCAATCTGTAAATAGCGATGTACTATAAATTAAATAAAACTTGTGATCAAGAGAAGGCGAACAGTTTGATTAGTAGAATTACATCCTTATTTTTTACACAGTTAGTGTTACCTTTGCTGCTGCGAACTAAGTTCTGTTTACTGCTCCCTAAACTAACATTCGCACCATACCTGTTAAGAATTTGGAAATGTTTATAAGCTGCAGAGTAGGCTGAGAAAGTGAGCTTTTATCTTGAGTATCTTTATTAATTACAACATGGCCCACTACCAGCAGTAAGTGACAAAACAGATTTAGTGAACTGAGAAAAAACCTTTTATTTTTCCAAGAGAGAGAAGCTTTTTCACTTGCGAAGAATAATTAACCTTCAGCTTCCCAGCTAATACAGAGAATTGAAGTGCACACATATAAAAAAGTTGAAAACATTCTGACACAACCTATACAGTCATTTAGCAAAACTTTTGAAAGTCACCTAGGGTGCTGCATATTAAAAGACAGTATTCCATCTCTTTATTAGAGAATTAATGATCTGGATCAGCCTCAAACCATAAATTTAAAAATTGACTCCTGCTCATGTTTTGCAGGTTGGTGGGGGAGCAAGGGAGAAGTGCTTACTTTTAAGACATATTCCCATACTACTGACATCAGTGATTTTTGAATAAGAAGTGATTTTTTTAATGAAAAAGGTTGTTCAAACGGTGTCCTTTCCTGGAGGACTTGTGATTTAAATATTTCAAGTCATGCTTAAAAGGAACACAAAGATAAGCAAACTAACACTTTTTGTTGGTTCAAATTTTATCAAGTAACAAAGAAATAAGAAGTTGGTCAGATAGCAGCTTCTATTTCATTTAACTATATGCTTCCTTTGACTTAGAACAGAAAACACTCATGATGCTTCTGTATTTTTTCTGAAATACAATCCAGTACCCTGAAATAGAAGCGTGTTTTTTCTTCTTTATCAAGGTAACAGCAGCAATTTATCAGGACTATTTACAAAACATTACTGGCATATTCTAACAAAGGCATTGCACAGCTATACACTTGCTGTTGCTGAGACTCCAAGAAGAATAAATTGTAAGCTAACTGAGACTACAAACATCGCAAAGTATGCAACAGAACCTGACTGTCACACAAGATGGAAATGCCCTGAAATCAGTGACCACACGTCAGATGAACAATGCTGTACCAACTACAGCTTTTTCTTTTCACTATTTCAAAGCTGATTCTCAAAAGCAGTATTTGCAACTAACAGCAAAATATGTTCTTATGTTTACAGAGTACTTCGAAAAATAACTGAAAACAGACATAAAAAGTACACACACTTCTTACATAAACACCTCCCTTGGAAAAGGGGTTTGTCTGTATCCTTCACTCTAGACTAGATTTTAACGTATTTTGCACACGTTAGAATTTATTTCCTTTTTTTTACATAACAATTATTTAGTAGAAATGTTTTCTGAAAAGCTGTATGACAGCCACTATCACTTTCTTTTTTTCCTGGTGAGTTATCAGAGGAACAGAAGAGACATCACTCTTCCACATAAAGTCTGAAGACAGTTGCTCCTACACCTACTTGAAAAATAATTTTAATAGAGCAGGCTTCAAAGTCATGAAACACAGCTGACCTACAAAGTTTTAAACCATTCTGGAGATGCCTCCAAGTCTGCAATTTAATCCCAGGACCCCTGCAGAGATTAATTCCTAATCAAAGATTATACTTGGTATAATAATTAAATTGCATGTTCTGCATTTAGCAAGACAGATTAAATGCCTGTACTGACATCTATTAATCCAATTCAGATTTTTACGGTCTGGTCTTACCAAGATTCCTATACTAAATACTCTCTATAGCATGATTTGTGTTTCTGATCATATTTTATGTTCAGCCATACCCAAATTGGACCAATTTCTGCAGATGAGAAGTCTCTACTGTCATTCCAAACTCAGAAAGATTAAAAAGCCTAACCCTTCTCCTCCAAAATTCAAACTGGAAGTTGAAAATACTATTTAGCCATGAATAATGTCTATCTAAATCTATAAACACAGAAGCACCAAAAATCCTCTTTCCAGCTATTACACTAGTATAGTACTTACCTTATGTACTGGTACAAGCACCACCCATCTCTGCCATCAACACAGTTGAACCAGCATTACTTCAGTGGTATCTTCTAGAAGGTATCACCCTGCAGTCAAGAGAAGATACAATAAATTGAAAAAAGTGTATTTTACAGTATAAGTCAATATGCAGTGGTTCCCCCCCCCCCATTTCAAAAAAGTCACAAGCTTGGGTTTGTGGATTATTCTGTTGCAAGTTTTACTACTTCTCTTTTAAGTGGTGGAGGATTCACTGGCTTGGAATGGACTGGAATGGCTTAGTGATAGGTTGCATGGCTTATGGATTCTCATTCCTTTTCAATGGTGCACTGCCATCTTAAATCCATAAGTTGAACGACAAAATTTACTGAGGACTAAACAGTAGTACAAAGCTTTTGGGTTTGTGGTTTATTTTTTTAGTTGGAAGTCTTCACGTCTACTATATTCAAGAGCATCTTTTGAACTTCATGGCTTTACCTGAGTCATAACAACTTGCCACAGGTTCTGCCACATGTACTAGATATCCCTCTTAATGCAGTGTCAAACTAAACAGAGTCAGGCATCCAACTAAACGTCAAGTTTGCAATGGCTTGCTTCAAACTCCCAACAGCCGAGCTGATATTTGTCAATCTAAACCAATTCCTGATTTCACAAGGCTTTAATTTTGTTAAAATATAGTATATGCAGCCTCTTAAAGCATCTTCACTGAAAGATACTGGGCACAAAATACCCCCTCCCAACCCTACTTGGCAATAACCTGTCTACAGTGAGCTGCATTATGTCTTTAGTTTCAAAATTGGTGCCATAAATGCTTTTATCCAAGAAGAAATGTTGAATTTGGAGAACTTCTAATGTATTGGAGTATTTCTTTTCCTTTTTTTTTTTTTTAAATCTAGACAGCACTTCCATTGCCATGACGTGCAGCTTGTCTTACTGTACTAGAGGAAGGTAACTTGGTTCAATTTTGACTTAGACTGAAAAACTAGTTTGCTTTGCTTACCATCTTTGCTGTTTCACAGGCATTTGATGCTTTAAATCAGCTGTGGAATGCTGAAAGATTCACTTGTTTTTATGAAGCCATAAGCCTTTGAGAAGTTGGAGAGAAAGACTTCTTTGCTTATCTTATTTTCTCCTTTGGAATCAAAGATGTTCCTTTAAAAGTGAAACACTACAGAGTTGCAAAAATTTGAAACAGTATGAGTAAGCATCGTTTTGCAGCTTCTTTGATGGAATTGGTCAATTTTTTTTTTATTTTTACAGTATTCTGTAGCTGACTTACATGTACATGATTTATTTGGAGGAGAGATGTTTTCAAACTCCCCATGAAACAGTAGGAAGGCAGAAAATAGTATTATCCACTTGTTTTTTCGGGTTAAGTGAATGATATCCTCTATTTTTCTTTACACAAGGATCTGAAGGCATTTTGTACTGGGAACACTGTGACTTCAAATTCTAGGCACAACTGAACTTTGTGTGGAATATCCCCACCACCCTCCAAAGCACAAGCAATACTTTGTTTAAGAATGAGATGCTGAACATGTAGAACAATCCATCTCCATGTTAGATGGTTGGATGTTGTATGGAAGATCTTAAGAACTGCTTGTTCCATTCATGAGGAAAATCAGATGGGAAGTGTGGCATTTCAGGGAAACTTTACTTTGAAAATTACAACACTAGTACACAGCTCAAGTTTTATACATTTAACATTTGCTTTTTGAAAGAAATGTTAACAATTTTGAAATGAAATTAAACATTGGTTTAACTTTTCCTCACAAAAGCATAAAAGTCATGGAGGGGAAAACTTAACAGGCAACAATAAAAAAAGGTAAAAACAACTTTTCCTTTTAGTAGTCCTCTGGTAGTAAAGATAGAACAACTTCCACTTTTCATTTTTTTTGAGAAGTAATCTGTCTTGGTCCAAAAGTTTAAGAGTGTTTTTAGTATCTGCTTCTGCCTCCACCTCTATCGGATCTGCTTCCACCACGGCCACCACCTCTGGGTGCTCCGCGGCTTGAACTACTGTAAGAATCACGAGGAGGTGGATAGCCCCTTTCCATGGATGGGGGAAGACCCCTGTCTTGTCTTCCAACACGATCACGGCCACTTGAGTAGACATCACTTCTGCTGCTTGAGTAACTTTCTCGGCTTCCATATCCATCTCGTGTGCTGCCGTAATCATCATATCGACTGCTTCCACCATAAGATGGCGGGGGCCCTCGTGCAGGTGGAGCACTACGTGAGTTACCTGCAGGGTCAATGGTCAGGTAATATGGCAACACCATAAGTTATATATAACAATTTCAATCTGAATTTACAGAATTGCTGTATTTAAATGTTTACTGCTATTCTTTTGTATGTATTGAGATGTTCTTAATATAATCTGCCACATTAATGGTATTTAAAGTGGGAATTGCATATCAGGCAGTGAGTGGATTTAAAGACTCTGAAGGAATGAAGACGGTGTTTATTCAGGCAGGCTCTTTACTGGGTATTCCAGAACAGCTTGTTATTTTAGAGAAGAAACTCAGCCATATTTTCCAGAGATAGTTGCAATTCTGAACTGTAGACTTTGCTTCTTTAGCTTATAGCTTATTTAACAAGGTGATCAAATGATAACCAACAACTGCACTTTCACTGTAGGGGAAAAAAAAAACGTGCCACTTCCCCCTAAAACACAAGCAACCTAGTAAGTCAGATTTTATGACACCTGTACAGATTACTACATGATCCTCAAAATGGATTCTTACCATAACTCTCATATGAGTCTCTGTAGGAGCCTCCACTTGGATGATCTGAGTAGTCTCGGTCACGTCCACCACCGTATCCATCACGATCGCTATAGGAGGAAAGACTACTAAGACTTAGTACAGATCAGTAACATCACAGCAAGAATAAAATGACAGGGGAAAAAAAAAAAATCAAACAGTAGGTACCTATATCCCCTAGAGGGGTATTCGTCACGTGAACTGGAATGACCATAATCACGATATGCGTAGTCTCGTGGAGGTGGTGCGTAGTCCCGTGTATCCCTGGAACTGGGATAATCTCTGCTTGAATAACTACAAAGAACGAGAATTGGTACGTTAGCCATGTCACACCTCAAAACATCAGGGATCAAAATCCTTCTCCGAACAACAAAGCCAAACTAAATTAGTAAAAAGAATTTATTTACCCGTCTTTAGTGCTATAGCCATCATCTCTTGGAGACATGTAGACATCTCTTCGTGATGGCATTGGTTCTCTGCGTGGAGGACCACCATAACTGTCTCTTCCACGTGACACAGGAGCTTAAGAGAAGCAGTCCAAATTTTTTAACTTAATTAGCACTTAGCCACACAGAAGACTCCTCAAGCCAAGTAAGTATTACCAAACTGTTTATAGCTATTTAAAAGTATCTCTGTAGCCTACAGATATAACACTTCACCCTTCTGCTTGGACAGTATTAAAGCTGCACTAGAAGGAACACACTCACACCGAACTGTTCCAAACAGCTACAAAATTACCTTGTTATGCAGAGAACTGATATATTAGAAAAACAATACACTATCCCACAGCAGATTTAAGTTAGAATCAATGATTTGCAACAGTTCCTGAAGACTAAACTGTGCAACAGCTAAGCAACAAAATAATTCATTAAGACCTTACCTCTTCCTCCCATACTACTGCTACGCACTGGTCCTGAAGGTGCAGATCTTTTAGGTGGAGGGCCTCCACTTCGTGGAGGTGGACCTCTCTTCATGGGAAGTGGCCCTCGAGAAGACCCTACAAGGATAAGCCATGAAGCAGATTTTTATTTCTGTGATATTCACCTGTATACCCCTAAAGCCTGAACTACAATAACCTATGTGCTGTTATTACCACTATGTGATCAACAGTAAACCTCTAAAATTAGACCTCAAAGCCTTCTCTTGTGTTTTGGCCACTATTAGATGCTACTGGCTGAATTGAGAGCCCACCAAGTTAACTTTCCACAGCCTAAATTCCTGTCAAAAACTGTCTTTTAGAACTTATTGAAAAGCCACAGGGTGTGATACAAGGGAGAAAGACAGCTGCTATCATCTGTGATCAGTCACAGCTTTAATGCTCAACAAGTTAGTGTTCTCAGAAGACAAGAGCCACCTGGGAAGAAATACTAGATAGAGAAGATCCTACATACAGAGGGAACAGAGGCCCTACAGAGTCTGTAGAACCTACTACACAGACTCTTCCAGACAGGAGTTTTCACTATTTCCAGGGGGTGGGGGATTGGGG
>JANZLQ010000040.1:16125541-16167942 GCA_026212715.1 Elanus axillaris
CATTCTTCTCATACTGAACTCAAAACACAGCACCATACCAGCTACTAGGAAGACACTTAACTCTATCCCAGCTGAAAGCAGGACAATAGTTCTTCATAATTCCAAATTCTAAAACGGTAGGGAGGATGAAGCAGAGTAGCTACTGAAGGTGAAAGGTAGTTTTTTTGAAGGAGATCCTGGTTTTTAAGCTTTGATAGCTGGAGTGTCTACCAGGATGACTTTGGGAGGGGACACGACAAGAAATGGTGACTCTGAATTACTTGTATACATCTTTGAACTTGAATACATCTTTGAACTTGTTTTGGCAGCTTTTTGTGGTAAATATAAAAATGATGTCAAATACACTTAAATTTTACTAGAAACGCAGCTGTGATACTTTATTATGTGGGTTTAGTATTTATGTAATACAATATAATGTATTGAAAAATGCATAAATATTTTATATGGGTCTATTAAAAAAGTGAATGTTGAAGTATTTCACCTTCTTTCTTGCTAATTCATTAGACAGTAGTCTCATCTAAAGTTCTTGACTGCTTGCGCCCTCTCCTGTTGGAGGAGTTTCTCAATCTTTTGATATTTTGTAGTCAGAGTTTAACAAGAAGAACACTTTCTACCTCTTCAACCACGTTGACATAACAATCATGTACCATAGTGGGAAGGATGAAAACTGGCCTGGTGCAAGATTGGTGATGGCGAGACTGAGACCCCAAAGGTAACTGTGCATTAGAGCAGCAAGTTCTAGTACTAGGGAGTCCCAACAGCAGTGGCAAATTTAGAAATGGTACTTGGTGTCAGTAAGTTCTGAGGAACTGGTTGTTCTGACTTCTGATAAAGCTTTCAGTATACTGGTTCACAGCTGGAACTTTGTTTACAAAGACCACTTCCGTGACTGTAAATGTCACTTAACTTTGCTTTTAAAATGTTCCCCAAAGTCCCTTCTGATGGAAGAACTGCTTATGCAGACTCTTAGAACCTGACACAAGCAACAGCAGCTTTCTCGTGTTTTTATTGATTTGCATCTGGGTGTGTGTTACTTTCTTTCAAAAGATGTTTTCGCATACACTGAGAAACATCCTTTAACTGAGTGACAATTTTCCATGTCACCTCCTATTGTTGCTGCAATGCCTCCCAAATGTGCTTTTTATGAATGTACAGTATTTGTACTTTTTCGTGTGTTAGTTTGGATACTGAGTTATGGGTGAAATATCAAGTTAATACTGGTATTCAAAACAGCTGAAGATGACGACTAATTTCCTAAGAAGATTAACTTATTTTTTTCAACAGTAGTTTCTTTGTTTCTCTGTGGACCAGAGAGGAGATGCAACAATTCAGAAACAGACTGAAGAGATTACTTTAGCCTCTTGTCAGTCTGTTCCTGTACAGTTCATACTCAACCATATTTGAGAACTGCAGCCTGTCTAGAAAATTTGAGAGAAGGTTGCTTTTTTTTTTTAGCTAAACTCTTCCCTCTTTTCTGCAGAGGTTAAGTACATTCTTAAATTACACTACCACAGTTTTTCAGGTTATACAGACGTGTAGTACAACATGACTTGGGTATACTTGTTTTTTCTGTTGCAATGGTATAGTGTGTTTTTAGTGAATTATACTTGCTATGCAAGTTTATTCCTTCCACTTACATCTGCTCTGAAATGTTGGCAAGAAGATTCTACCAACCTTCTCCATTTTTGATTAATGCTTTATCAGTTGTAACTGAATGGTTGAAAAGTGAGAATTTGTCTTTTCACTAGTAATGTGGACCACAAGGGGGCACAGTTAGGTTGCACATAACCTTAATTTTATCATTCTCTAACGTGGTGTTCTGCATGGTACTTTACTTCAACCTTGAAGCTCTCCTGATGGGGAGGAGTATTTGTGGTTGGCGCATCCTAGGCCTTTCATGAGAGTTCTTATTATCTTATGGCTTGACTTAGTTGTTGACATATAATAATGCATGTAAGGTAGAATTGTTTATCTAAGTTGGGTGAATACAACTTGCCCAAGAGGGTATGAGAGGCAAGCTATTTTCCAGTGTTAGAGGAGGTTCACAGAAGTGAATTTAAGCAAACCTTAAGGTTTCTTTTACTTTGTTCTTTTATAGCTGCAGTATTTCTAAGGTACCACAGAGAAGGGTTTATGTATTTGAATTTTAGAATGTAGAACCTTGTTTTGAGTTGTTCTATGTTTTTCAGCATACACAAGGCTGACGAGGTGAAATTAGACCACTTGTATAGGAATGGAAAATGGAAAGGTTCCCACAACCATTTCTTTTGCCCCACTGTAAAAAAATAATAGTAATAAAAAACCCCCAAAAGATGCTCTCAAATCCACCAAGACAAAATAAATGCCCTTGTCCCTATGAAACTTGAGGGAAGATGAGAACCTGTGGGAGATTGCTAAGAATGTCTCTGTCTTCCTTACTGACAAGCACACACTGAGGTTAAGTATTTCACCAATAATGCAGTCTTGTTAAAATGTGGAAGGGAAGTATGGTGGTAGAGAAGGGATATTATGTGTTAAAGGTTACCATCTTACCAGGTTAAGATCTCCAGACTTCGCAGCCTGGTTAACCACACAGCATTTCAGCTTAGGGCTAGGACTTCATTCTAATCATGGCAGAAAAGTAGGTAGGGTGAAAACCCATCTCATGACCTTTAGAGGTCTGCAGTTCTCATCTCCCACATGCTTAGCAAATAACTTTACCTGTAATGTTCTCAGAAGCCTAGAAGTGTGAACAGATATTGACTGAATGTAGAACAGTGAACCAAGATCCAAATCCCTAGGATGCTTTCTGTGGAGCTTTTAGCTCTCGCCACAAGTGCTTTGAGAACTAGTGTTCAGTTCTGTTGTGGCTTTAAAGCTGTTACAGAAATGCTGTATAATGATACCTAATTATATAAATTATTTTTCTCCTATTATCACTAGCTACAAACTTAAGTATTAATAAAAAATATTTTTAAGATCTTTAGCCTTTGTTGGCAGAAAAACAGAAAAGCAAGTTCTCAAATAAGTTGAATAGTTGGTACAAAATGATATATACCACTCTCCTTGTTTTGTTTTTTTTTTTTAAATAAAAACTTGTTTTAATTACCTTAGGGAAAAAATTGTGAAAATTTATCCCGTGAAGCATATGCAGTTTTATTTAACTTTTTTTTTTTTTTTTTTTTTAGCTACAAACATACAGATGAGAACAACTTAAGTTGTGAAGGTCCACCTATGGAGATTCCTGGAGAATTCACCAATAAACTGAATTTGATCTACACTTATTCTGTTACATTTGAAGTAAGTACTGAACCGGCTACATTAATATGTAATTACACAAATGAATGAAATCAGAATAACTGGATATTTTGCTAATAGCCACAACTGGATTAAAGCAGTGTAAATTCCATAAGGATGGTCTTGTGAAGCAGTTTTCCCCAAACCTGTTACTTTTTCATTACAGTAGTTTAAGTGATGCTTGGAATGTATAAATAAAGCCTTTTTTCCCTTGTTTTATGACTAATAGAAAAGGTAGTAGATTGAATAACTGCAAGAGTTGTCTTCCTTGCGGTGTGCTTTGTGTTTTCAGAGTTCAGTTAAGGTACTGATCGTCTCATGTTGAAGAAATATTTGTGTTATCTTTGGAGATGCTTTTGTGCTAAATGTTGATTTTAGCATATTATAAAGCTGTTTTTTCTAGTGAAGTTGCAGGTGTTGTCTCATTTTGTATTGCTTTTATTTTTTTTGAGTAGGTGGCCATTTATCTTTCAGAGTTTAATACTTTAATGTTTACTAATACTCTTATGCTTTATTCAGCCTGTGATGACGTAGACAGGAGGAAATTAGGCTTCCTTGCAACTGGGTCTTTACCCCAATGTGGAAAGTGAGCCTCCTGTGGGGGTAAAAGTAATTTGATTCAAGTTACTTCAGACCTTGGCACCTTGGTTCCAGTCTGTCCTGAAAGCATGGTTGTTTTTCTGATGTAAGACACCAATCTTACAGGATTTGGCCTGAGACCACCAGCTTATTTTGTATAGGCAGTCAAGCAGCCGTCAGATGGTAACAGCTTTCATTCTACCAAATTGAATTTGATTTGAACCAATGACCTTGAGGTGCAAGGCTCTATATCCTGTTACTTTTCCCTTGAGACACCCAATCCTCCTTAGACGCTCCGATTTTACTACATGAATGAGCCTCCTGTCTATTAACATTTGTGTTTAAATCTTGATGATAAATTGCAATTTAGAATTGCAATGTGAACTTTGTCTGGTTATTCGTGCGATGTGTTATGCATTTGAGCTGTCTACTCCTTTTTTTTCTCTGGCATAGAGCAGGTGAGGCTTAGCTGCTATGGGTTCAGGTGCTTCCAGCAGATGGCACTCGGCACATCCCAGTCGCCAGACACTTCAAAACTGCTTGTTTTGTCTGTTAGCCATTCGCCTTGATTTGAAATAATACCTGATATGTTTTACTTTTTATTAGTAGTTTCGGAATAACTTAAAAGGGGACTATTTATCAGTGAAAATATTTTTTAAATAGGAGTACATTAGTTTCAGTAAGCCTGAATACATAAACCAGTAAAATGTGTAACTATTTATGGTCCTTTCTAATACGGCAGCTGACTTCTGGTGAGAAAGCTTTGTCTGCTTTAATTTATTGAAATGGGCAAAGTATTTAGGTCTCTGTATGTGGAAAGTTTACATGATCGTGCCTTTAATGTTTAGTACACAAGTGTACAAAAACATAAGCATGTGAGCAGTTTGGTATGCAAGTAACAAACTTTAGAACCACACTTCTGAAACTCTGTCCCAACTAGCTGTGAACTACTGGTCAGCTACTGCTTGGGCTGGTAAAGAGCAACTTAAGCAGTTTCAGCCACCTGGTTGTGTTGGTGCAGTTCTTTGTTACATGTTCTTGATCCAGAACATGAATGGGAACTTAAAAATTCTGGGCTGGAGACATAGTCTAAATTTTGAGAATTAACTGTACAAACTTAACACCTGGTGAATAAATAAGTTCAGCAGAACTTCATGTCAGTCAGGAGATAGAATTTGGTAGCAGGACAGCAGGCATACATCCCATGAGACAAGCTGTAGAGGACAAGTCTTGGGGGTCAGAAAGAATCATCACTTGTACAGCTCTCGTATGAAGTGTTTAGAGGAGGAGGTAGAAGAGAATGGAAGCGTCTTTCAAAGGTGAAAGTTGCTGAATGATTTATTTTTAAATTCTTCACAGGGTTACCTGGAAATGAAAGTGATCTGCCAGGAATCAGGGTGGAAAATAGTCTGTATCAGACAGCATTATGGCAGAAAGTAAAGGAAGCCTGTGTTAAATACATTAAAGATGATGAGAGAAAACAGTTCCACGGGAAACTAGAAGCATACTCAAAGTATGTTTAAGAAAGTTGAAGTTTCAAGATCAGTGTGCTACGCTGGGTGTATCTTGTAGTGATGGCATAATTGTTTTTCAGCATGCATTTGGGAGCTGCAGGCAGCTACATACTGAATCACAGAAAGATGAGGCTTAGTGAAGCCTCAGCTGAAGGTAGGAGACGTGGATAGGAGATTTCAATAAACAAGATATTCTTTGAGAGGCTCAAGAGATTAATTAATGCAAGAGGGAGGTCTGACATCCAGGGTTGATACCAAGCTTAGATATTAGTGCTGAATGGAATTTTGTGGAAGAGATTTGATGTGCTTATTCCCTCTCAGAGACTGCAACAAACTTTTACTTGTTTCTGTTAATTGCTATTTAATTTCTTTATAGGAAAAGAATAATATTAAGTGGGCTTCCAGGTGGGACTACATTTTGGAGTCCATGCCACATACAAACATCCAGTGGTTTAGGTAAGATTTGCGTTTATTCAGTGAATAACCTTACAGGGGAGCACAAAGATTTCTTCTTTGTGCTTCGAGGGATATATAACTTCTGCTGCGGTAGAAGAACAAAGTCAGTTAGTTTTCAGTCAAGGAAACTTTCTTGTTTTCATATGTGAAGTAAGTTTTATCAGTCTTCCATCTCTTGGGAGCAACTGTAGTATTGCATTTCAGCAAAGGAATGCACCATTAGTGTCCAAAAGGAAATCAGCTTCCATCGTTTTACTTTATCATCTCCATTCTGTAGAATTTTTGAGACGTTGCCACTCTGCAGTGTTCTTATTGTTACTGTCTGGCTTTCCCTAACTGCCAAATGAGAGGTGCATATGTGTACTGTGTGTTTTGTACTCAGCAGCTGCTTACAGTAAAAAGAAGGGCTTTTTTTATGAGTAAAAGATGTATATGAAAAGCTCTTACTTCTTTCTCTCTGTACAATGCAAATGGTGTCAAGTAAGTAGGTTATTCATGTTGACATGTTAATGTTTTGCAATATAAAGTGTTTGAAAAGATTAATCTGATTAAATATGTCTCTACAAAATATTAAGTGGCATGGTATAGATTTCATTGGTTGAAAGATACAAAATCTACTTGACAAAGTTTGCTTTAAGAGCTGTAGCTGTTTTACTAGGGAAATTAGCTCTGAGCTATATGAGGAGGAAAATAAAAGCAATATGTAACTGTCTTGAGAATTAACAATATATGATAAAATACTATTCTTCTCACTTCTGTCTCCTAAGATATCATAAAGGTATACAACTTAAAACAGTTTATCTTCTCTGGGTGAAAAAATACTGAAAGGTCTGAATGACTTAAGTGAAGTCTGAATATTTAAGGCTGTTCCCGAGACTTGAGCTGTACATGTGGTATGAATTGGAGTTTGTGCCCTGAAACCTGAATAAGTGGATTGAAAGTTCGACTTTTTCTTTATCTACAGTATAATGAATTCCCTTGTAATTGTTCTCTTCTTATCTGGCATGGTGGCTATGATCATTCTGAGGACTCTTCATAAAGACATTGCAAGATACAACCAGATTGACTCTTCTGTGAGTAAGATTTACAGCTTTTACATGGGCGTGTTTTTCTGGAGATAGTGTTGTCTTATCAATTAGTTTTGAATACAATCTAAATACATGCATAACTACCAAGAATTTGATAGTGCCAATATGTCTGGGTGTTAAAAATAGCTTTATTATTTCATCTTTTCTAACAGCTGGAATACATGGGCAGATGTGACAGTCTTACTTTTCTAGAGTCATTTGATGAACTTGTAATATGCAAAGACAGACTTCAGGTTTTAGAAGTATGTGGAGTGATTCACAGAAACTTTATGGTAGTGAACAAACTCAGTTTTGAAATGTAAGTCCCTTTGTTCCAAGATTTCAACCAAGGAAAGCCTCTCTTTAATAAATACTTTCATGGTATACCAACAGCCACGAGACAGTGCAGACATTGAAAAGTGTTCTGGCATTGGTTCATCATCAAGATGTGGCCATTGCTCCTGAGTCCTATGGTTGCATTATGGAATCAGTCTGGACATGTAGCTGATAGTATGACGTTGACCAAAGCAGCCAGTGTGTTAAATATGGAATCTCCATCCTTGGAGATATTCAAAAGCCAATGGGGCCTGGTTCTGGGTAACCTACTTTAGGTGGCCCTGCTTGAGCAGGGTTGGACAAGACTACCTCCAGAGGTCCCTTCCAGCATTAGCCATTGAGTGATTCTGTGAGTCTGGCAACCTGGGATTATATGTAAGATTCCTTGTCAATGCTGCCCTGTTTTAAGTTGTTACGTGGCCTTAGCACAGGACATGCACTTGTATCTGATGCAAAGATACTTGTAGCATAGAAGCAAAGACTTTGCCTCCCACTTGCACATACTTTCTGTCTAAAAATGTGGTTTATAGTCTGAACAACCAAACTTGTGAAGAGAACCGTTATTTTATTGATAACTTTTTTCCTCTGCTCAGGAGGTGAGGCTTAAAACTATTGCAGCCAGGTATTGTCCCCATTCTAATGAAGCTGCATTAGGAAGCTCAGTTGCTGTAACTTTTCCAATTCCAAGGTCGTATTTCTTTATAGCAGTTTGTAGTATAGCTTGTCCAGGAAGCAAGTGTGCTAGCACGTGACTAGTGAAGTTTGGAAAGTTTGTGGTCTAAATTTCATGAGAAGCATGATGCTCTGCAAATTCATAAAGCAATGTATTTTTTTAAAAAACTGTATCAGGTGATTATTGCGAAAAGGATGAAAAATTAAACCAATGGCTAATAGTGGAGTGAAATTAGTGTGAGGATCAGTAGTTGTCTTGCTAAATATTATGGGAGAGATTCTGATTAACATAGGCTAATACAAATTGATGTTGCAGTTTGTCTGTGGCTAGAAAGTGTGGTGGAATCACATACTTTGTCTCCAGCTAGGAGATAATAATATTGCAGTTCATGTGCAACACAACTCCTCATCTCTAGCTGTGTTAGAACTACTTGGTGTGTGTAAATGATTTTTTTTGCCTTTTAAATATAATTCTCCCAGTGATTACTGTGTCAAACTGAGCCTGGTTTGTCTGACTTAACGTAGTAACTGAAGCTTGTTGCCGATCCGACTTAACCTGTTGTGAGTTCTTTTGAGATATATACCCCTTAAAATGGGAAAGGGGTAGGTCCCTATAGTGTCTTGCTGCCTCAGTGGAAGAGAATATAACTGATTGTGAGTCAAAGAGACTTGACCAGTTGACTGTGAGTGAAAGGCTGAGTAAAAATTACTCTTTCTCATTGGTAGAAGTAGTATCTGCAAGCCAAAGATGAGAAATAATGTCAGATACTACAAAGTTTTGAATTTTCCCTGTTGTTGCTTTCTATCTGGATAAAGAAATACTTTAAAATGCACAAAACTGTTTCATATTGAAACTAAAACATCTGAAAGTACTTTTATTCTTTTTTGTGGTTTTGATTTTTAATATCTTTTGTTAATGCAAATCCAGACAGTAATTAAAGTGGAATAATTTTTCCACATCCTTTAACTGATCATTTTTGTGAAGCTCCTGTTTGATCTCTCAATTAAATTATGTTCAATATCTTATACTGTGTTGTCTTTATTAGTTGGTCATTCTTAATGTAGTAAAGAGCAAGACTTGTAGAAGCTTGATTAGTTTATATGAATAACAGCAGGGATAGGTGTGACTTTCAAAAAAATCACACTTTTTTATTTTCTTGCCAGTTGTAACAGACTTAAAGATCTGTTGCAGTTCAAGGACCTGACTTAAAAAAGTGTGAAATAATTGTGCAAAAGAGGACCTGGGCTAAGGAAGCTGCAATGAAGCAAATTAGTGTCTCATACTTGGGGAATGCTGGTGATTATACTCAAAAAGAGATCGATGCACAAGCCAGTGATTGTGGTCTTAGTATGCACATTTAATGTTCAGCTAATACCAACTGGCTTTTAGTGTAATGTAGATTTAGCAAGACATATGTTAATGGAGTGTTTATAAATAATGAAATTACTTTTAGGGTCTTATAACTAAGACAAGATTCCTGAACGGAACTTAAGAGAATTCATGTCAGTAAGTTTTCAACAGTGAGAGGTAAAACTCTTGTTCTCTTTTTTTTTTTTTAAATCTCTTTGTGACTACTTGAGTGTAGGGGACTTAAATCTTTGTCAGAATATTTTTAGAACTAGGCTAAATTAATGGATAAATGGAAGATTATTGCACTTTTTAAAAATTTAGAGTAATTTTTAGCATATCTTTAGATGTACCTCAAATATTTTTTTATAACAATAAAGTGTAGCTTCCTTACTTGCATTAGCTGTACAATTCTTATCCTCATCTTTGAACGGTAAAGGTTAGCAATATAAAATACTGCTGCATTCTTTAAAGAAAGCCTGAAAAATACTGACTTACAGCTAATTGGCCTGTAATGGAAGAGTTTTTATTACAATCTAGCTTTTGGACCAACACTCTGGGCCACAGGCCCATACAAGATAAATCAGGAGTCTCAATCTGCCAACCTGAGTTTCTCTTGGTTTGGTGTTTTTTTGTTTTTTTTTTAAACCAAGGTATTTACTATGTGGCTGTATGTTTTAAAGTTTGTATTAGAACCATAGGATGTCTTTTGAGTGTATTTGCCAGATCAGGTGTTGATAACAAATGTAATACCAGCTGTTCCAAATTTGTGCAACATTTTCCTTGTTCTGTCAGGAGCTAAAGTACTAAGCATTTATTTCTGCTTAGTGTTCACCATTTTGAAAACAGATGAAGATTTGCTTCAGATAGTAACCTTTCAAATTCTTTTAAGTAAGAAATAAAACTACCTAGGAAGACTCTTTCTTCTGTCTTACCTCAATAGCTTTCTCATCAACATCGCAATTAGTTCAAGTTCAGACTTACAGGAAAGCGTGGTCTTTATGCTTCTTTAACCAAACAAACCTTTCTTTACTGGAAGAGCACTGATGTTTTGGAATTATACCTAGATACCTGGTATCATTTTCTTTCAGGCATAGTTTTTTGTGTTGGTGTTTGGTGTTTTTTTTAATCAAAGTGTTATCTTGTGTTTAATTTTTGTATTACTATATCAGACTTCTGAGAGTAATTTCTAGCCGATAAATGCAAGCAGCTGTATCAATATAGGGAAGGCAAAGATAATCTTCCAGAAAGAAAAAAACAAACTTACATAATCTGCTGCAAGTTAAGATGCTCTGTGTCATTCACCAGTTTGGTTTGTATTCCTTCTTACCCTGTTTTTTTGTGTGCTGTAATTCTAGTGATAAGCACTCCATTGAACTAAACTCAATACTAGTAGGTTGAATGAAACCTGTAGCTTTTTACTTTGAGGAAGAGTGGTGGTCTTGAGGGTTTGCTTATTTGTGATCATGTGTGTTTGGGTTTTTTTGTGAGGGGAGGTGTTTGTTTTGAGTGACTTTATTGAAAAGTTTTATTCTTCAGCAGCAGTTCCTTAGAGCCACTGGACATGGATCCCCACCCCATGCCATCTATCTGTTCACCTCTGGCAGTGGGACAAACAGTGTTGGTACTTGGCCCTAGTGATTCTAGGGACCAGACTTTTTTCTGGAGTACAGGGACTATTTCATTCTTTTCGGATATTGTCATTGAGACCAATGTGCTTTGTAATGAAAGCAAAAAAAGATAAATGCTTGAACTAGATTGAAATGCTATAATCCAAGTTAAATTAAATGGAATGCTTTGTTTTAATTTTAAATTTAAAATGACATTATATGGTTTGGCTAATTACATTTTGTTTTTTCTTGCTCTGAGATGAGGATTTTCTTGATAAATCCTGCCTTTTTCTTTCACTGAACCATTAGGGGGTTATAAAATCAATGAATGATGAATCGTATGCAATTAGTCTGTCTTTGGATCTAAACTGGAAGTTAATCAAACTTTAAATATGCATTTTGCATCTTGTTTGTGTTAATTCACTACTGCATTATGTATCTTTGCTAAAGACATTGTTGACTTTATACAGGAAGATGCCCAAGAGGAATTTGGCTGGAAGCTGGTTCATGGAGATGTATTTAGACCTCCAAGGAAGGGAATGTTACTGTCTGTCTTTTTGGGGCAAGGAACGCAAATTTTCATTATGACATTTATTACTTTATGTAAGTAACTTTTATTAAGGTGATGTGTTTGTAGTATAATAGTGTAAGAAAGGTGCAATATTGTGAAATAAATTATAGAAGCCTTCTTTTGGAAATGAAGTCCTTCCTTTAGTAAAGTAAAATATTAATGCTCTTTCATAACAATAATCTAGATCGCTTACAACAGCGTTACTGAAGCTGTGTCATTCAAAACGTTGTGGTATCTGGGCTAATTCAGATTTTTCATGATGGCAGAAATGAAGCGTCCTTGTTACAAGTTTCTTGTTAAAAAACAAAACCAGTTTGTCATGGTGTAAATTATCCAAGGATCCAGTAATGCAAGTTCAAAGACATGTAATCAAAGCTTTAATGTTCTTGGAACACTTTCCATCTAATACATTTGACACAACAGCCTGCAGCCATGCAGAAATATGAGCAAGAATGCATGCCAATGAAATAATACTGACACAACATTGAGATAATATGAGAACTTACGATGAATAGCTGTGTGATGATGTAACCTGTCACAAGTTGATGTTTTATTATGTTATCTATAAAGTATAAGACCATTCCTTTTCTTAATGTGTAGTAGAATTGGGAAGTGTATTGATATTTATTATAAAAAAAGAATTTTTCAAATTCTGTTCTCCAGGGTTTATTCAGATTTTTTTGGTCTTTCATAGAGCAGCTGGGTTTATTTCCTATTCATTACATGATGCTATAAGATTAAGAGAATTTTCTTGATGGGCTTGTCTTTTAGTGTTGATCACAACTCTGTAACTTACTTAACTGTGATAGTTTCCTGTGCAGCCAGTGTAGTATAGAAAGAATTGGGGGCGGGGGGGAGAATCCTTTTTCTGTTTAAAAACAAAACTTCCCACTAGAGATCACAAACTTCTTTTCTGAGAGTATCTCTGTGCTGGCCTCTACAATTAGTTCAGACACAGGCAGCCTTCTTTTAATAAAGAGGCTTATTTTCAAGACAGCACATTTTTGAGGAAAACCTTATCCATCATGGTGGCTGAGAGCCTTTTGTGGAATTTCAAGCAAATGACTCCATATGTCTAAGATCTTTTATCTTCACACTTATTTCTATCTTAAACAAAAACAAACCCCCAAAACAAAAAAAAAAAAACACCAAAACTTAAAAAAATCCAACAACTTCATCTTCCAATGTAAAAAACCCCAACCCTTAGCTCTGTCAAAGTTTGTGGCTTCTCCAAACCTACTGTGCTCGGATGTCCTTTAAGCCACATACTAAACTTCTCTTGTTACTTAGCATGCATAAGTATTGACCGTGGATGTTTACAGGACTGTAGGATTTTGGAAGCAGACTTTTTCAAGCTGAAATTTGATTCAGGTTCATTGCTCATCTCCATGTGGCATTTTATTTTTCAGTCTTTTGGCTATGAGAAACTTTCTACTTAAAAGATAAGGTGGAAATAATGCTTTATTATGAATGAAACGGTGACATTAGGGGTATGGTCATGTGATGGGGATATATGAGAGCTTATGTCCATAGTCATCATTTAAATATCTGATAGTGAAAGGGATAAACCAGTACAGTGATATGTGTTACAGGAGGATTTTGATGTGTGTCTACTAATGACTAAATATTTTTGTCTCTTTAGTCCTAGCTTGCCTTGGTTTTCTTTCTCCTGCCAACCGTGGTGCTTTGATGACCTGTGCAGTTGTGTTGTGGGTCTTACTTGGAACTCCAGCTGGTTACGTGTCTGCTAGAATGTACAAGAGTAAGTACGCACATTTGTTTAACGTGACAGCAGGTTAAATTCAGAATTGCTTGGCTTAATATTGACCTTGCAGTAGACCTGGTGTCTCAGGCAGCAAATCTGCTTCTTGAGGCTGTACTGCAAAGTAGTTGGAAAAAGTTCTGAACATGAAATTGTTTTTACTTTTTCCCTCAGCGTTTAGAGGCGAGAAGTGGAAAACAAACGTTTTGCTTACAGCTCTGCTTTGCCCTGGGTTAGTATTGTTTCCCCTCATTCTTTCCTTTATTCTTAGGTATAAATGAATGAGGTGGGAGGAGGGGGAGGGGAAAGTAAATTATGATGCTTGTTTGTGTGAATATTTTCTTTATTGTTCTCCAAGTTGCTGTTCCTCTTGTATATTGCCTATTGGTGAATATAAAGTAAAGTGAACTTTGAGGAGCTGGAGCCTAGAACTCTAGAACACAGCTGCTTAGCATCTTGTTTTGTAATCAGCTGTGGGGGGTAGGAGGACTCTCTTGCAAGGTAGTGTCACAGCCTTTGAGAAGCACTGCACCAGAACATAAGGCATAGTGATGGGGTAATTCCAATTTGGTACCACAGCACTGGGTATGTTCTAGGTAATCCTGTCTTAACTGCTAAGAAGTATGGTTACTTTGTTAGGACGTACATGGTTTTGTGGTAACTTTGGAGTGTTTGTAGTGCTATTCTGTAAACAGGGAGAGACAAACCTTTAGGCAGAACCTCTGTTACCTTAGTTATCAGTGTTTTCTTGTAACCGTGTTATTGAAAAGGACACAGGATATGTAATTTAGATTTTTATTTTTTTTAAACTAAATAGCTATATACTGCTATGCTAAACAGTAGATGTTTACTATGCGAGAACAATGCAGAGATTCTCTTAAATGGGTTATAACTTTTCTATAAATATAGGTAGTGTTCACTTTTGGATATGGCTGTAGTGTGTGTCATACTAGGGCCAATACTGTTGTGCTTGGGAAGGGTGATAGCTCTCCTACCTCTTGTTTTCTCATAGCTCTCAAGACCTTCCATGAGAATTAGGTCAGTGAAGAAAGGGAACAGAAACTAATTTCTTCTGCAAGTCTTCTGTATTTCTTGGTTGCAACTTTGGGTACATGAAGCTACCCTTTGACAAATGTCCTTGGCAAAAGTTGAGGAAAAGATTATAAATAATTTCTTAAGGTATCTCTTCCCCCAAAAAGCCTAGAATGAATAAAACATAACTTGGTTTTGAGTATAGTAGAATTTCATCAAATGAAATGTGGCGCATTGGATAACAACTGAGTATAGTATTTCTATGAGGAAATCTTATTTCTAAACAAAATGTGCTTCAGTCTCCCTGCTGTCATTTAGATATTAATCTTGAGAGAGAAGAAAATATTTATCAGTGGAAGAAATATTGTGCTGATCATTTAAACTCCCAAATAAATTAAGTTTCACAGAGGAAATAAAATGATTGGGGATGGTAGAATAGGAACAGATGTCTTGATTATGCCATGCTAGTTCAGTGAATTTGCATAATATCATAAACAGCCTAAGGCTGTTATAGTCTCAGTAGACTGATGGGAGTTCATATTTGCAGTATTTTTTTCTAACTTTGGAGGGGGTAAGTGGGGTCTGTGTTATAAGCTTGGGCAGATGATAAAGATTAGCAAGACTTCTAAAATGGATTTGATTTTTATTTTTTGTTCAACAAATGCTTACACCAGGGTGTGTTTGGGTGTGCTTATTTAACAAGTCTATTCCCCCAAACAGTTCTGGCGAGTGTAAGGCCTCTCTTAGGGAGAAAGGAGCCTGCCTATTGCTCTAATCCTCCCTCCTTCCTTTTTAAATTAAATACAGTGGAAGATGCATGTTCACTTCAGGGCAGTCTAACTTCTGCCTCAGGAGCACGTTTTTGACAAAACCCAGACAACGGTGCACTTTGAAGGGGCCCTTCCTGAGGCTGAATTTTCTGTGATACATCTCTGAATCCATGAATAATGGAAATTCAAGCAGGCTTTTATATGGGGTTCCCTTGTAGTACGTTTTGCTTTGCTTTCAGAATGGGATGGGTTTGAAGTCTTCATCATATGGCTTGGAGTTGTTTTCTAATGTTTTCCCAGGATGTTTAGAAAATGAGGCAGATGCACTTAACTGTGGAGGGAAGAACAGGTCTGGAGAGATGTCATGACTGATGCAGTCTTTATTTAAATTCTCAAAAGGTGTGGGCAACTTAACTGTGTAACTGCATAAGGTGTTGATACGAAGATTCTTGTTGTAGGGAAGAGCCCTTTTTAATGCACCCTTCTGCTAGCATGTTGCAGTGACACAACAGCAGCAGGGAGATGTTTGTTGTGAGAGTAATGTGGGGCTTCCTAAATATGAGGTTTTCCTATCACTGTGTTTTTTCAGAGGGAATTTACTGGTTAGAAAGGACCTAAGTAAAGGAATGAAATAAGTGGCAATAATTGGAAAGGTGATTCAGATAGGAGGGGTTTTATATTTATCTTTTAGCATTCTTTGTATAGATCTTTACACTTGAATCTTTCTGTTACTTTTTGGTTTTATGTGCAGAGTCTTTATTTAAACAGTGGCTTTACCATAGATTCTTGCATTATAGGCATTGAATGTTGAAAGCGTTTTTACGTTAACTGCACCATTGCTGAAAGTAACCAGAACTGTTAGTTTCTTGCAATCTTTTATTCCCTAAATTTTTCTGATGCAGACTTGTGGCTTTTAATATTAACCAATACTTATTCTTTACTGGATATTTTAATATCTTTTCTGATATTTTTCAGGATTGTCTTTGCTGATTTCTTCATTATGAATCTCATCCTGTGGGTAAAAGGATCCTCAGCTGCCATCCCTTTTGGCACTTTGGTTGCTATCCTAGCTATGTGGTTTGGAATTTCAGTCCCACTAACCTTTGTTGGTGCATATTTTGGCTTCAAAGAGAAGGTAGGGCTCTGAATACAGTTTTGAAATACACCCGTCTTCTGCAGTTGAGCCATTGAATCCCTAAGCACACAAGAACTGGTTGGATTGAAACATCTATGGCCCTATGACTGTAAAATGATGTTTCACTGTCATGATTTTAAAACTGAGTATATGCTTGTAGTGTCACACTAAACTTTTTTTTTCTGTCTATTCATTAGAATCAGATTTTAATAGTGCTCTTGGAGGTCTTGCTTGCCTTTTGTACTTTAGTAATACCTCAGCAGTTTAATTTTTGAAGTAGTACTTCAGCGGTACTTCAGTGCATACTTCACTAGTTTGAGATAATGCCAGACAACTAAGAAAACAGGGTTTTTTTTTATTAAGGATTGAACAGATTTCTTTCCTTTTGTTCTGACTTGCTTACTGACCAATAGTTGGAATATCTAAAGCATATCTAAAGCATTTTTCCTAATGGTGGATACCAAGTTTGTAGTTTTCTTGGTTTGGTAACTTGTGATGGCTGATGGATTAAAATAAAGTTATGTTTATCAAATCTTTAGATGCTAATATTAGGGAAAAGCAATCTTATTTATGATGTAACAATTTATCTTGATTTTTTTCAAAGCCTATTGAACATCCAGTTCGTACCAACCAGATTCCTCGCCAAATTCCAGAACAGTCCTTTTTCACAAAGCCATTGCCTGGTATTGTGATGGGTGGTATCTTGCCCTTTGGCTGTATTTTTATTCAACTTTTTTTTATTCTGAATAGCATTTGGTGAGTATCACTTTTTTGTTGTTGTTCTCGTTATGCTGGTTTGATAATGAACACACAGTTGAGTTTGAACATCCCAGACCAATGAATATGATGAATAAACCAATTCTTAGAATTTTTGATCTTCTTGCAGACTTTTGTGGAATTTCCAGAATCTGCATATTTATTTCTGTGCTTAGAAATTATAAAACTAGTTGTTCTTACTGACAACTGCAAAGTATGAAATTTGACTCCTGTTTCCTTGTTTTATCTTTCTGGCTCTGAACAGCACAAACATGGTTTAATGCTGTTGTGGTTAGGTGGAGCCTAATCTGTTGTGTAATTATATTATGATTTATGAAACTAATATGATCTGGCAGTTTCAGCTTCTAAATCAGAATCAGATCAAGAATTTGGGATTCTGTGTTCTGCAAAACAAAGACTCCACCCCCTGTGAAACATCCACATCAGTCGTAAATCTTGTCAAAACCTAGTCAAGCAGATGCATGCAAAATTAAACCAGTGCAATCTTTCATAACATTCACAATGTAAATATGAAATGTTTAATACATTGTTGTTCAAGGGAAAATATTAAACTGAAGGTACTAAGTTTTCAAAGTATCCTCAGTTTATGTTGAGATTTCTTACAGAACAGTTTTCTAAATCTATTCTTAAATGCAAATATTTTGAATATGTTAGCCTTTAACATTAGTCCTCAACAAAAGTAGAAACCATGTAGTTTAGCTGTGCTGAAAAATGTAATCAGCTGACAAACAGGTACATTCTGGCCTTTTGTAGTTGAAATTACCGAATTCCCAAATTTTTTCTCATTATTTATCCTACAGAAGGGAAGCATTGAAGGAACATGCAACTTCTGCTCCCTCTGTCAAATCATACACTGCAGTATAATTGCCACCATCACTCAAAGGTGTTTGGTTACTTCCCTTATCTGAAAGACCCCAGATTAAAAGTAAACAAGCATATTTCCCTTGATTTTTTTATTTCCCTTGATTATTTTTTTTGAGTGTTTTGGTGTTTGGTTAGCCCTTGTATAGGAGTCAGACTTGGTCAGGGGATAGACTGGAAATGGAGGAACATGTGGTTGGATGTAGTGAGGAGATGCAGAGACACTTGGAAAACTTAGCTGCAGTAGTAGGAAGGAACTGGGTATTGTAACTGGGGAAGAGAGTACAGCTGATGTGAGTGTTAAGGAAGCTAAGGGAGGCCTGAAGTGATAAACACTTCTGGAAACTGCCCGTAACTGTTCTCTGTGAAAGCTCATTTCAAGGGAAGTATAATTGAGGATTTTGAACAATGGTTTTATTTACAGAGTACATTCAGATAGAGTAAAAAAACTTTTTATGAATTGGCTAATAGTGCTATAGACCAAGTTGCCCTAGTGGTGTGGATATTTTTTTTTTTAATTAGCTTAGCATCTGGCCAGGTAACACTGTAAAGTAACTCAGAGAATTTAACCAAAAATTAGACTCTTGTTTTTATTTATTTTTTATTTTAGGTCTCATCAGATGTACTACATGTTTGGTTTCCTGTTCCTAGTTTTCATAATTCTTCTAATTACATGTTCTGAGGCTACAGTTTTGCTGTGCTACTTTCATCTGTGTGCAGAGGTAAAAAAGTACAGTTTTAGTGTAGATACCACTTGTACCTGGAAGATATTAGAAAGAGAGTTGAGGTATTCATGTGTGTTGTAATGTGCTGGATGCTGTGAATGGATTGTATTGTCAGCCCTTGACATGGCTGTTTCGGCCACTCTTGGGAAATGTGCCTTTTGCTTCAAAATCTACCATTTGCAGCAGATAAGTAAAAAGAAACAGCCCTCATCTTAGAATAGTTTCATGTTCGTAGTGGAAGCAATACAGCTGACTCTGAGAAGGACAAAAGTAGCTACATGCTATGTTGAAATTTTTCTTTTTCTGAGATAGATTTTGAAGAATTAAATGTATTTCATAAGACAATGTTATTTTTTAATCAGATTACTTATATTCTATTTTTAATGTGATGTCTCTTTCTGAATGGTTTATTGTTTCTTTCAGGATTATCATTGGTGGTGGCGATCATTCTTGACGAGCAGCTTTACAGCAGTTTATCTCTTTATCTATGCTGTTCATTACTTCTTCTCTAAACTCCAGATAACAGGAACTGCTAGCACCATCTTATACTTCGGTTATACAATGATCATGGTCTTGATTTTTTTCCTTTTCACAGGTAAGTACATTTTTCAAACTAAAATGAATGCAGGGATTTCTGGTTTTGAAATGAGAAACATTAGGTGAAATTTAGACTATCAGAAACATTAAATACAAAGTAAACAAGAACGGCACTTTGAAAATATAATGGTTTGAACTCACTGCTAAAATAATATGCAACAGAGGAAAACTAATTATACTATAAATAAATGTAATTTCAAGTTAGAAAAAAAAAACCTCGAAGAATATCTTCCTGTGACATGTGGTGTCACAAACCATAAAAGTAATACTGCCTAAAGAGTCATAAATTGTATCAGGGGTGTTTAACTTGATTCTGGATTTCATAATTGCTTCTAGAAGCTCTATAGTTAAGAGTTACTGCACTCTGCATATGGAGAATAAAAGATGTTTTCAGCTTTCATTGTTAGCAAGTGAAGCAGGTTGGTGCTGGTAAAAAGTGAATGTTGACAATAGAGAGTTCTAGTATTGTTAGTGGTCTTACCTGCTCATTAAGCACCACTTCTTAATGGCAGGAATGTACTTTAACTGGAGGAACCTATCTTGAAATATGGCTCTCTGTTTTTAGTAGTCTTAACTTTTCTGATGTTACTCATGCAGACTAAATGTCTTCTACAGAATTACTCTAATGTTCATAATCATTTGGCTCAAACTGTAATTTCGAGGTTGATTTGATGTGAAATCTGTGCCAGATTTACCATGTGTTAGATGAAATTAGAAGCTCTTTGAAGGGTACTGGCCCTTAAAAATATCCAGGGGCATTTTATATTGGTGTTCATCATACTGCTGCTGGTTGTGTATGTAGTTTTAACACATGAAGTCAGATTTTTTTATGTATCACTGCTTAGCATCATGAAGTACTGCAGTGGTAGAACTGGAAAAAATGCTTGTTCATATATAATGGGTTGTTCATAAAACTAACCTTTGCATTCATTCCTAAGATTTGTAATAGAGGATCTCTCTGTGGATGGTATGATGGTTCAGGTTGTTACTTCTTAACATCTGCCTGATTATTGAAACCTGCTGTAATTACTTGTGTTCCTTTATGAAATGCATCACTTAACTCCCTTGATGCAGTTAAAAAAGAGTGGCTAAAATAAGTAATGAAAGTAAGTCTTAGCATCAGACTTTGAGTTTGTCAGTTCAGTAGTGAGAAGGACTTCTTTCCTTTTTATTGCCTCTAATATTGGTTGATATGAGGCAAAAAAAGCACTGTTCATAATAAAACACTAAAGAAAATTACTGTATGTGTTCAAAGCAGTTACTCTGTAGAAATCATATTTTTTAAGGTTAACTGGCAATTATTGCTAGATTTTTATTACTTTTTGTTATTTAGACCAGTGTCTCTTCAAAAGAAAGTAAAAAAAAGAAGTTTTAAAAAGTGGGGTGGAAGGGGGAAGAGGAGGATTTAATTATTCTAATTTTTAATTATTAGAAGGCAAACATAGACATTGGCCTATTGCCAGTTAAACCCCTGCTTAAATCCTGGTGAAACAGACAAGCTCCAGATGTCCTTTATATCTATATATATATTTAAAAAAAACCCAAACTATAGTCCAAAATGTTTTAATTACTTTTAAACTAAAGCAATATGTTAATATGTGTCTGGGTTTTAGCATAGGTTAGTTGCTATTCTGCCAATTTCAATTTCACTTACAAGATGCAAATTGGTGGAATTAAAAATATCCCTTTCATATATAAAATGATAATTGAAATTGTCATGGCAGCTGCTGAAATGGTATTAAAAGCTTCAGATGTGCTGATCCTGGAGTTCTTGATGTGGAGGCCAGTGAGGCCCCAAAAGTACAATAATAAACTGTGCTGCTGTTCTGTTACTTTTGCAAGTGTCTTTTTCTTTTTTTTTTTTTTTTACATTTAGTAGAATAGCTAGTCACTAAAAAGGTAATGAGTATAATAGGCAGTGTGTAATAAATCCTTGATAATGTAAAATGCTTTGATAAATTTCTTTCCCATATTTAGTTTGATTGATTTTTTTGGGGAGCTGAAATGTAAAGCATTCTAGGTAGACGACTCAAGCAGAATACACCTAACTTTGCTTTGTTTTGTAAAATATTCCTTAGTAGCACTTGCTTTGGAAAATAAGGGTTTAGTCCTTCACAAGTTTAGGGAGTTGAGGGAGCTTGCTAATGTAACTTTACACGCTGTTTGCATTAATAGCATTCTTCCTGTATGTGTGTTCCCAAAATGGGACCTTGATCTGTTCCACTTAAGTTAGCACTAGGTATTTTGGTTTTCTCTATTCTTGCCTATTAGGTCTCAGCAACTGTGACAGAAATATAAAGGGCAGTGTTAATACCTCCTATGTTGGTGGTGTGTTGTGTTACTGTGGACATTACAAAAGAGATCATAATGAATAAGTAAATAGGAACTGAATGCTTTTATGGCAACAACGACAATAATATGATCTGACCGGTGAAATCTAATAATTAATGTGCACACCCAAACAAGAGAATTTTATTTTAACTTACAAAGTGCAGCTAATCTTTCAAGAACTAATAAGTGTGGTTGAATGGGGATAGCTACATGATTACATGCATTTTATGCTAGGAGACGAAAAAATGCTGAACATAGTCAAAGCATGTTGCTTTACAGTGACCTCTATTTTTGAACATCATTTTCACTTGTGAGTTAATGCCATTTTCAAAATTGAGTTTTGATCTTCTGGGTAGATTGTGTTTAGAATCCAAGATTCTGAAGCACCCACCACTGTGCGGTGATTGAAACCAGTATGATACAGAGAGCTTTTAAGGTACATAAGAAGTATCAGCCAAGTGCAGAGTGCTTTTCTATTTGCTTTCTTACAATCTGTTCGTGCTTTGAATTCTTTTTTCTTCATTAAACAATAAAGCTAGAAGAAATGAATAGAGCAGAACAGTCTGATTAATGTATTTTGGCATTATTCTGTGCAATAATCTTTGGTTTTAATTTTGAATTTAAGCTAGTTTACTAATAACTTTCCCTTACCCAGTTAGATGCTAGCTTTCTGTGTCTAAGAAAACTATTGCTGAGTGGTAGTATATATATTGCAGACCAGAGTATTCAACAGTATATAAATTGGAGGACAGAAAGATCAAAAAACTGAGGTGTCAGTGTCTGTCTAGTAAGTATAAATGCATGTATTGGATGTACTTTGCTGCTTAACTAGAGGAATTACTAGAGATATCTTCACAACTGGGTTCTTGAATTTTAAATAGCTCCCACAAAGATGATCTTTTACTGTACCTCCATAGGATGATCAGTGATGTACAGTGGGCTGCAGTGCACTAGGATGGCATCAGTTTCCTAGACTAGTAGGGGTTATTTAGAAAGGCAGAATCTTAAAATATGATGGTCACCCAATTAGTGAAAAATAAGTCTACCCCACAAAAGTAAGTTCTTAAATGTATGTAATTTAAATGCTTTTTCAT
Organism: Elanus axillaris; assembly: GCA_026212715.1. Classification (NCBI taxonomy): domain Eukaryota; kingdom Metazoa; phylum Chordata; class Aves; order Accipitriformes; family Accipitridae; genus Elanus; species Elanus axillaris. The sequence continues at coordinate 16,148,055 of JANZLQ010000040.1, forward strand.
TTAATTTAAGCTGGTGAGTGGTTAGGATTGGTTAAAGTAAACATTAGCCATGAAACTCATTTGTAATATTAGGTTAAAACAGATTTTACAGGCTTATTGGGGGAATTGGTGTCAGGCATGGTATCTTTGTGCTGTGTTGTTTGATAGAGATGTGCATATGAAAGCTGTAAAAATGTTACAGTGGAAAGGATTTTATATCAATCAGAAAATAATTTTAGAGGTCTCAACTCTTTGAACTAGTGGTTTTTTTTTATTTGTTTGGGGGTTGTTTTGGGGTTTTTTTTTTTTTAATACTTGCTGTTAGAATGTTTTTAGTGGCTTTAAAAAAACACCTTTGGGTATCTGTTTTCTGTCACGTGTTTGCTGATGTCTGTCAGTGAAGCAGTAAGCTGAAGCAGTATGCTCCTTGTTGATAGTGATTCAAAACTTTGGTTTCAGTTTGCATGTGTTTTGAAAGAAACAAATATAAGCATGAACCTAGGGTGGTCTTATCTAAAGCTTACCTAAATAGTCCTGCTATTGTAATGAGAGGCACATTTTAAGTAGGGGGTGACGCTAATTTTGGTGCAAGATGTGCTTGGTAAAATGCTTAGGATTGAAGAGCTGAGTATGCTTATCAAGAAAATACATTTTAAGCCACGCTACTTGAAGTGGCGAGATTGTATTTTACCTAGTGCAACTAGTAATGGTAATTTTACTAGGTAGAGCCACAGTTGTAGGGAACTGATCATGCATTTACCTGTATTTTAAGATTGGTCTTAGTCAAAGTAGTCAAAAGGGGAATCTGAGAACCTGTTACGCTAGTCAGCACTAGCCTAAAGATCCAGCATGTTGATGTTTTCTGTACAAAGTGCTAAAATTTGGAATAAGTGGCAAAACTGTGAAATGAGCTAAAATGTAGAAAACATACTCTGGCTAGAATTTTCAAACAGGCCAAGCTAGTTCAGAGTTGTTCTTCTTCCCCAATCATTATTCAGTTTCATATCCCTTTCTGATTGGGATATTTACTCCTGTACAGAAAATCGGAAGCTTTTTGACCAAATTACCTCTTAGCAGTTCATGGAATCACAAGCACCCCCAGGTCTGAGGTGGAAAAACCACTGAATTTCAGTGGAACCAAGCAGTGTACTCTTACGTTCTTCAAAAAAAAATTAATGCTTTTTGCTCCAGTACCATAAACAATCCTGTAGGTAAAGCAGCTGTACAACTTTAAAACAGCTTATAAGTAATGTTTCTGTATATTAATACTGGTTTTGTAATATCAACACAACTCTGTGCGTGACCTGAGCTTTTTTAAGTTCCTAGTCTGAGTGTTTGGCCCATGTTAAGTAAAAAAAGTGAACACTAAAAATGCCTAGTTGATTTGCTGTGATTAATTCTTACTTCTAGATCTGGAGTTGGATTCCTGAGGTAGATTCTCAACCTAGTTGTGATTCTGCCAGCACCTTTAAATCATTCTGATCTTTGAGCATCAAGTATACTCTTTAGGAGAAGTACTTTTGGGGTCCTTAATTTGATGCTTTTTTTGAAGCTGCGGGTCCACAGAGGTATCCACATCTGGAATTTGTAGGATAAGTTTGTTCATGGGAAGGAAGAAGAAATTACCATACTGGTAAGCCCTAATTATCAATGCGAGGGTAACAACATAAGGAAACTGCTGACCAGGGAAGGTACTGACTATAATAAGGTTGTGTCTTGGTGACGAGTCTGGCCTTTCTCTCTGGAGCTTATAAGTTCATGGTTCAAATCTGGTGTCTGACAGACATTACCACTTACTGCTTGTGTTACAAAACACAGTCTTACACTAGTTACACTACACTGGCAAAATTTCTGATAAAGTTTAAAAGTTTAAAAAAGGAGCAGGGATACTTGGTCTTTGATTTGCTAAACAGACTTTTTTAGGAGGGAAGTTGAAAATCAATGTTACTGAAACCTGTGAAAATCTGTTTATAGATGAAATGCTTGTTCACAGTAGGGAGTCGTCAGATTCTGCTATGAATGAGGCCACGTTTTATAGAAAGCTGGTGTATCAGATTTAGAGTGACAAGGATTGGAGGAAAATACTGTAGATTTAGAGTGTGTTTCCATATTAAGTTATGGCATGCTCAGAAAACTGTGTGGCAAATCTCATTCTTGTGTTAAAGTTCTACATTTTAGTTATGATATTACAGTGTTGTTCTAGAACAGCAGATAGATTTTTAAGATATCTCATCTGTTAAACATTTGTAAGAAGCATTGCTTTCAAAGCCATAAAAGGCTCAAAGTGGGCTATATTATAAAAACAACTAGAAAGCAGATGCTGAGAACCATTATTAGGAAAAAACCATGAGTGTAAGGCTCAGAGTAACAATGCTGATATTGGAGTATTGGACACAGTAGGAAGGAGTGAGAATTGACCATAAACTGCAAAGACTTAGCGATGTCAAGCCTACAAAGGAATTAAATTCCTTCTGTGGCTGGTGTCTGATCTCCTATCAACAGCAGTAAATCTGCCGTCTCCTACTGTTTCAGAGGATGATAACTGCAAACTTGGAGGGAAAGGGTAATCTGTGGCATATAATAGTAGGCTGTCAAAAAGCCTTTAACTGCAAATATACATGGTAGCACAAAGAATACAAGAATTGGCATATAGATAATAAGCATCCAAAGACAGGTTCCTCACTTATCAAGTGTGTAGATGTAGTCTGAAAGACAGAAATGTAATGAACGTAGAAAAGGCAAGTGCTTAATAAAGAACCTCCTAGTTAGTAAACCAGTCACAGTGAAATAGCGAAAAAAGTTGGAGCTGATGTTAAATGTGGGCTGTACAAACAGAAAAGGATGAATGTAAAACTGGAGGAGCTGAGTGCATGATCTTGCAAGTGCCTATAGTGTAGCTGGTAAGGGCTGTCACAGGGCTGGCATGAAGCTGTGTCTTTGAGAGTGAATTCAGCTGAAACTTGAGACCTTCCTTTTTTTAGCTGGTAAGGCTGAACATCTGTGTGGCAGTTTGCCCCTAGGTAAAAGCATGAGGAGCAATGCATTGCTTCCCTTAGAGGCTTAAGACTTAATTAATTGTATGGTACTCAATGTCTCCTTGCATACTAAGTTCTTAAAGTAGTTTAAAAATAAACATGATGGATAATGTCTTTGCAGTTGCCCCATAATAGTGACTGTGGGGTGCAAATTACAGACTTGTTCTTCAGCTTAAAACCATAAAATTGGTATAGACTAATCTCATTCAGTGTCACCTCTCCATCATCTTGCTCTACATCATGCTAACTTGAGCCACAGGACTTGACATGTGGCCCACAGTCTTTCCAGAAGGTAGTTGTGGGTTTTTTTTTTTTTCTCCAACTGTTGGGTTGGGTGACTAAAGAACTGGATTGGTAAGAAATCAAGAAAGGCTATACCAAACCAGACCACAGATTCTGCTACCCAAGCACCTGAACAGCAGTACTCCCAGGAAGGGGTGTGGAAATAGGGCAAACATGTACTGGGTGCTTTCTCCCAGCCTCCCATCAGCTGTGGCTCAAGGGGTTTTTTAGCACTTGAAATGGTGTCTCTCTAATTAATAGCTTTTGGATTTCTTTGTTCATGTACTTGTTCAACTGCCCAAACTAGTGTATGTGTCTCTTATCTGTAGTGGCCTGTGACAAGAAAACCCGCAGCTTGAATATATGTTACACAAAATCATGTGTTCTGGTTTGTGTCACTGCTAGTTTATTTGATGCTTCCTCCGAACTTCTGTAGCACTCGGAGCATTGCTTTAGCAAAAGAAAGTAACAGGATATACAGAGTAAGAAGTTCCCTGTTCGGGAGTATAAATAGAGCACAATGAGCAGAAAACCAGGCCAGGAGACTTTTCTCAAGGCCTTAGTTTGTGTCATAATTCATAGTGGCTGTGAACTATTGTAGACCTAGAAAACCCAGGTAAGTGTTGACTTTGTGTGCATATAAAAGTCAGTTTCTTCAATAGTGCTGTGTGCCTGCTAGTGGTGATAGTAGCATCACCTTCAGTGGTTTAAATGTACATCAAGCAGCCTGGTCCTAACAATCATCTTTGATCTAAATCAATAACTTAGTCTAGGGATGAATGTGTGTTAAATTTAACAAGTACTGTTATTCTGGATAGTTAGCAGGATTACAGTGTTATATTCTGTCCTGCTGGGAAGTACTTGTTAGATTTTTCTCTCAGAGCAAACTGGAAGATAAACTAACCATTTTCACTTTCTCATTTTAGGGACTATTGGATTTTTTGCCTGCTTCTGGTTTGTAAGTAAGATTTACAGTGTTGTGAAAGTGGACTGAAAAGCTTCAAAGTGTCTTTTGAACATATCTCCCTTTGCTGTTTGGTAATTTTTACCATGTATTGAAAAACATCCTGTGTAATTATTCTAATTTGTAAAAGCTGAAGAGCAAACTACAGCATAAAATACAGATTTTTATGGAAGGAAATGGCACCATTGGAAAAATGTTTACATCAGTATACTCATTGAATATGTTAATTCTAATTCTAAAAATTATATCCAAAATTTGATTTAGGACAAATAAAAATTCTGTGAACTAGTTTATTTGAAAAATGAGTGCATTATACAGATCTCCAGCTGAAATTCCTTGTGATTTTTTTTACCTCTTTTTGTTACCATTTATATACCATGAAAGCATAGGACTGTCAAGTAAATCTATGTAAAATGTGAATTTTTTTAACTTAACTATGATTGTACATATTATCCCGCACCTTCTTTACAACTAGATATCTTCTTACAAATGTACATGCATTTAGTGTAATGTAGACTTTATTAAAAATACCGACACTGGTTTTTTTTGTTCAAATAAAACTGCACAACTCCAGCTGACTTGTTTCCTTTCTTGTTAATTAGGCTTTCACTACTTGGACACATCACATTAGTTTGACCAGTTCATAGGTCTCAAGTTTTATGTTGTTTGTAAGCAGGTTGGCTGTGACTTTGGCTAGAAATTGTCTATGCAAGCAGAAGGACTGGTAGGTTACTTGAATCCATGGCTATAGGATGGGCAGGGGCTTCTGAAGCTGCTGCTGCCATTAACTGTGCCTCAGCTCTGTGTTTACTTTCCCCAAAATACTTTTTGCTGGGCAAATGATTACTTTCTATCAAAGAGTGAAAACCTTTTCCTTCTTTTATTCCTCCAAAACACACATCTCTTTGTTCTTCATCCTGTGAAGACTGTGTGCAGCTTGTTGGGAAGTTTAACCATGAATCTGGTGGGCTGGGGAAGGGGTGATTCTTAAAGGTGAAGCCTTCTTGCTCTGCAGAGCTTGTGCTCAAATCCTGGATTACATGAGATGGAGTATCTTAATAGCCTCTTTAGTTATAAGATTGCAGGCATTCTTCTCTCAGCAATGTCAAGGCTTTCAAGAGGCTCCCCAAAATCTTGAATTGCACTTGAAGCTGAGCAGAGAGTCACTGCAAACACATAATTCAAATGGCTGTGTTACTGACCCTGTTGGAGATACGTGCATAAGGGGATGTTCACTCAGATTAATGGGTGAAATACTCAAAGCTTATTAACTGGCATATGGAAACATTCATCACTGGAAGCTGCTTTGCAATGTCTAAGCCCACAATTTAACAAGGCCCAAAATGACTCCATATCTTTTCGTAGTCATACAAATACCAGGTAGTTGTAGTTAATGTTTAATGTCCTTTCCAAAACGTAATCTTTGGTATGAGGATTTCAAGTCTCACCTCTATGTGTAGTTGTTCCTCCCAGGTTACTGAAGTGTGAGACAGATCATCTGGCTAAGCTAGGGTGAGTACCAGGCTGCATCTTTTGAACAGTGCCTGTGGCATAAAAATGAGGCTTTAGACAACTTAATAAGAAGAGCCAAGCATTCCTGTACCAGGAAGAGATGGCTTCAGTAAAGATTGTTTCAAGTGAGGTTCAGGTATGCTCTTAATGGCTACTCAGCCTTCCACTTAGTTTTCCCCTTCTACCACCAAATCTCCGTTTCCCTTCTGTTTTCTCCCTTCAGAGCTGCCATTAGAGAAATCAGCTTGCATTTATCTGCTGATTCAAGAGCACCATTCACTATTAAAGATTTCATGCTCATATTGAAATTGGTGCTGCTCTGTTTAAAAAGGTCCTTCCTATTAAGTCTTATATTTAAAGTTGGGGGGATTTTATTGGATGCTTAAAAAAAAGAGAAGAAAAAAAATAATTGTTGTCTGAAGCTGCTTTTGAATTCTACGTGTTCAAAGGGAAATAAATTCATGAGAGAATTTGGAGCTACAATTGCCATAAACTCCCAGCAGGAAATTTTGCCAGATTAATAAATATGGATTTCACAAGAGGCAAAGTAAAATGAGTTGTAAAATTGCATTTACAGTGCTTTCACTGCTTTTATTGTGACTACTAGTGAGCTAAAAAGTAGAAACTGTGTTAAGCGAGTTTCTGAAGCTTGCCAGTAGTCTAGAGCCAAAGCTGTAGAAGTAAAATCAGTTTTTCTCATGCAGTTATCATCAGAGAACTTGGTTTGTTTTTTTGTAATAGGCCCCATTCATGCAAATCTGGCATAATTTGTAGTTTCACAATCTTTGTGGTGGGGACAAAATGTTGCGAAGCAATGGAGTGTTTCTAAAACAATCAGAAAAGGGCTTGAGTTTTGGTCTCATTTCTTCAAAACAGATACTGTCATGGCCAAGGCAATTATTCTGCTGTAACAGTCTGTCATGGGCTGTGTGTTTGAGTATAATTGAAGTGAATTTTAAGGATGCTCTTTATTTACGTGCTACAGGGCTGAGTGGGGGCAGGCAGTATCCTGACTAATATCTGAGTGGTGGCATGTTTTTAAAATAGTTTGTCCATTGCGGTTTTCTTATCTGTGGACACCTGTGAGATTTGCTGCTGCACTCCTCCTGCTGAAGAGACAACTGCCCTGTTGTCTCTTGAAGCCTTCTACATCTAAGTATTTTTGCTGGCCCAGATCCAAGATTTGTGCTGTTTGCAGAGAATCTGAATATAGGCCCTCGGAATTCCCTGGCATCATTTTTTGACCAAGGAAAAGCTGCAAGCTGTCTTTTGGCTTTGCACTTACAGAGAAAGGCACTAGGCTGTAAGTTAAATATGAACCGTTATGAGCATGTATCAATTTAAAGGTGGTGTAAGCCCTAGCCAGAAAGTAGTAGATGAACTGAATTTTAATTTTATTGAGCTTAGAATGGGCTGTAATAATGTGTTTTTCCAGTGACTCTCAGTGCTCTTTGGGTGTTTTTAAACTACGGGTGAAGATCTTGTCTACTCTGTGTTGAATCAGCCATGGGTTTTAAAGATGAAATGGTCAGTGTGGGGACATGGATGTTTTAAGTGCTTAGATTACCAGTAACTGGTGTCTGATCTCTAACCTATTTTATATTCACATATGAATAATAGCTGTCACGTGTTATTCATCTACTCTGATTAGAACAATGGGCTTAGTAAAGCATTCCCTATCCCATTGCAGATACTTGAGCCTTCCTGCCCTCTTTAAAAAAGAAAAACATTAGGCTAAGATTTAGCTTTTCTGAAGTGTGTGTATAGGCATCTACAGTGCATTTTTGTGATACTCCCAGTAATGGACTTGCAGCAGGCAAAGTAAAGCATCTCCTGTGTAAGACTCTTCTTGTAATAACCACCCAAATCCAGCAGACTTTGTAGAATGTCATGTTTGTCATATTTTAAGTAAAACTTGACAAGTTACAACAGCACCTCAAAGGAAGGAGGGATTTCAGTGCTGATGTTTTACATTTCATTCTGCTTGCTTGAACAGTGTTGAACAGATACAGCCCTATCTTCATTCCTGAATGTATATGCCAAAAACAAGGCCATGCTGATGTACAGCGAGGGTGCGAGTCAGGTGCAGTATGCATATGGGATTGCTGCTCATACCTATCTAAATGTCCTTGAGGACTATAAATGATGCTGCTGTGGGGGAGCTGGGAACACGTGGCATGTTCATGATTAGTTATGATGGAAGGATGTTTGATAACAGCAATAAACTTGTCTTCAATGGCTTGCTTAATGTTCCTTATACCAGTTGTGCTTTTGTGTTTGAAAACACATTCCAAGTTCACATTTAAAATTTGTCTCAGAATTAAGCCTGCTTTGCCAATAGCTTGAATGTTTATAGAGATCTGTTGCAAAGGACTGAGGGAAAGGAAATGTAAACCAAACTTTGCCTGCAGCTAAATGCTAGTATAGACATGGGATCTCTTCTGGAGCCTGTGGATGAGATCTTTTAACAGCAATCACCACATGAAAATCACACACAAAAGAAAGAGTATTAGGCTTTTTGCATCATAAGGCTTGGGGATAAGACAGATAGCTGCTGAAGTGGATGGAGGAAGGTTGGGTCATGCTGGTCAGAAACTCTAAGAAAAGGATGATTCCTAGACGTGTGATTTCCTGATGGAGATCTGTCTTCCATAGTCCTACATCAAATGTCCAGTTCCATTCGCATGAGCTGTATCACCAAAGCTAATGGAAATGAAGCAGTAAAGTTCAGCGCAGGTGTCACTGTTTCTGTGACCAGTCTTATGTTCACATTTTCACTTGCAAGCAGGAATTAAATCACTGCATTTCTACCGAACAGCTGCTGGTGCTTCCAGGCTAAAACTAGAAAGATGAAGCTGCTGTGCCCTTCACCTGCAACTACGACTTGTTTAACTCAACTAAACTTAAATCTAAGTCTTAAAAACAGTGTCTGCTAAACTCATGTCACGGAGCCGAGTTATTTCAATATTCCTGTTTTTATTGCATGTCAACTGTGTGCACTGACCATTATTTTTAAAAATAAAGGCATGCAAGGTGGTGCGGGTGGCTTTGGGTTATGTAGCTTTTGTTTTCCATTTCTCTTTCACATTTGGGGACACTATTTTGCCCTGAGCAGAGCTCTCCTGCCAGAGGAGTGTGAAAAAGAGGGTCTGGCCCCGTGTCCCAGAGCTTTCCAGTGCAATTCTGCAGTGATGGAGACCAGGAGGGTGTCCCAGAAAGCGCAGCCATTGCAGCAAGCACCTGAGGGCCCCGGTGCATGAGGAGAGATCAAACTGGTTTAGCCTCTTCGTTAAGTCAAAAGTCATGACTTGACCGCAGTGTGACTTGCTTTTGGAGAATGGACTTTTTTGAGGCAAAGAGTGGGTGGGAAGGGGCTTAACAGCAGCCTAGGCTTTCCCCTAGGATATTAACCACTGATGCAACTCTCCTGGAGACATGGTACACCCTTCTTTGTATAGTTTCTTCACACCTGGGTGGGATGTCTTTGACTTTGCTGGGATAAAAGCAGGATGGATGTCTTTCATGTCCTGTTGAGATGCTGCGAGCCTGTACCCAAAACTTAAGGTCAGGATCATTGTCTGTTTTAGTATCCACAGTAATGGCAGTTAGGGAGTTCCCAGTATGGTACTTCATCTTCCTAATCTAGATGCCTCTTAAGTTACAAGCCCCACACGCTAATTAGCTTTGCTCATACAAACCAGGAAGCTCTTAGGCTTTCTGTGAAGTTATTAGTGCCAGGATTTTTAAGGATAACATTAGTGTCTGTGGAGTTTACCCAAGGTAATTTATGTTCTATTTGCAACTCAGGGAAAACTCTTAGATGTTTGACATCATAAAACAGTAAAACCATGAGATTTATTACAGGGGCAGAAAGAACAGGGCCCTTGAGCTGCTTTGTTTATCATAAAAAGTCGGGTTAATCAGATGTGCACATGTGCCTCCCATATTTTCTGGTGTTGTTTCCCTCCTGTGCTGCTCCTTGACAGGCTCTGCAATAGATGAAAAGGCATGGGAGCCCTGGCAAAAGTCCTTTGGACCCTACAGGATGAGGATTACGTGTGTACATCCAGAGGATGTTTATCTCCCTCTTGAGCTACCATTAATAGAGAAGAGACACATGCAACTGAGCTCTCGGTGAGGCTGTAACTTCTCCTGGAGAAGAGCAATATAGGAAATCCCAGTAGTGCAGTCAGTGGGTGGATTGAGAGCTGATGCGCCTGGCTTTTGCCGGAGCTACCGGTGTCACGTCAGCACCTCAGAAACGCTCATCCCAAAGGTTGATGGGTGCAGGCAAAGAGAGACACGGTAACGATGCATTTTGGGCACATGGCCGGACCCTGTGCTGCCCAGTGCCGGCGGGCAGGGCTGTGGCCTCCGCAGCATCCTCGGCAGCCCAGCCAGTGGAGCGGGGCTGGGGAGGGCAGCCTGCAGCCAGGTGTCCTGGCTGTCTTAGTTGATTTAATAAGACACTCCCTCTGCCTGGAGAGCTTTTCCCACTGCTATCCTCAGACCACCTTGGCTGCAACAGCCTTGCCTCGTCCTTATGGGGGCTTCTGCAAGACTGATGTGAGTAGTATCTGGGTGTTTTGGGAGAGCTTGCAAGGAAACACTGTCATTCTGGAGGTGCTGTGACCAGCAGAGAGAAAGTAGTTTCCTCAAACTGCGCTGGAGCTGGGACTGCATTTGGCTCAGCTCATCTGGCAGATGCTGCTTGTGCCTTTATGTTTGCAGGTCCTCACTTTGTACGGCCTGGTCACACACTCAGAGTTAATCCAGATTAAGAGACAATCTATCAGATTGGCAGGGTCCAACACATAGGTTCCCCTGCAGGTTAGCATGGGGTACTTTTTTCCAACAAATTTCTTACTGATGCTGGCACTGGGCATCTCAGGATGACCCCCATCCTGCCTGCTATAGCTACTCAGCTTTTGTTTTTTGTTGGCTGGTCTTCTCTTTGCTGTGGGTGCTTGGGGTGAATCGAGTAGATGTTCTCTGGTGCTCCTGGGCAGCAGCAGGAGAGACCCTCTGGGTTTCTCTGTGGTATTGGTCTGTGAGCAGAAAGAGAAGTGGTGTTAGCATCAGGTGGGTCCTGTGTCATTCAAGCAGAGTGAAATGGCTGCCCATGGCCAGGCATCCCTCTGGGAGGGGTGCAGATGGGGTGGCAGCAGGGGTCTCCCAGCCAGGCTGGGGGAAGCGGGGTCACTCAGGCAGCTGCGAGTCCTCAGGCTCTGCACAGGCTCAGCTGGCATGCAGCTTTCTCTCCTCTCCAAACACCTCCTTTGGAGGTTGCATCAGCAGGGAAGATTTGGTTAAGAGGGAGGAGGTTAAAAAGAAAAAAAAAAAAAAGGCAGGTACTTTAGCTGAAACAACTGCCCATCATCCTTCATGCATTGCAGGGTGAGCTTGTGCTACAGGAGGAGGTCCCATGGGAATAAGGGAAGCCGAAGCAGAGGTAGAGGAAAAGCAGGTAAAATGGTCTAGCCTTTGTCTCAGGGGGCTGCGTGAACAGCTTTGTGCAGGGTAGGCTGGGGGAGCTGAGCTAGCTCCAGCATCAAACATGAAAAGCTGTGAACTGGTATTAATTGTGCAGCTGAGGGTGGTAAAGCAGCAAAGCCCGTAAGACCGTGTGACAGTGTGAAGTTGTTAGGGTTTTCAGGTGTGGTGAGGAGAGAAGTTGGGGAAGGATGTGAGTGCTGGGCTGTTGGCTGTACCCTAAGCAGCAGGACAAGATGTGAATTAAATAAACCACAGTTGGTTGTTTCTGAAGGGGGGGGCAGATGTTTGTGGCAATAGCTGTGGTGATATTGCATTGGCGTAGGGGTTTCCTGGGCAGAGGTGGGCTGTGTGGTCATCCGGGATGTGGGAGCTGGTTTCTTAGGCTCCCTTGGAGGAGGGAGTGTCTCTGAGCAGGAGGGTGGCTGTGCCGTGGTGTGTCCCAGAAGCATGTCCCCAGGCTGCGATGCCACTGTCACAGTGAGCTTGGGGGCCCCCGGACCAGGTGTGTCCCTAGGAGCTGGCAAACGTGCTTTTTGGAAAACAGCAGGACACTGGTGCGGCAGGACCTTGAGGTGCGGGCAAGGATTGTCCTGGGCTTAACTGAGACCACATGGCTTTGTGTGCAGAGTCCAAATTTGGAAATTTAAAGCAGGGAATGAAAATCTGCAAGCTTAGTCTGTCAGCTGGGGCGTTTCTGTGCCTTGGGTGTAAAACCAGAAGGATGGTACTTGTGTCGTGGTGGCAATGGGAGAAGGTGCTTAGCCCTCGGAGGTGGCAGGACAGGTACGTCCCTGCCATGGGTGGCTACATGTTGCACATGGCACCAGCCTTTCGTTGCACAGGAGAGGACCTCAGGGCATGTGTCATGCTTAGCTCCTGTCCTGTCACGCTGTGGTCTATGTTAAGGCCAGTGGAGATACATCTATAACATGTTTAGGGCTTGTGCTTTGTGAGAGGGCTGACTGGGGTGGCTTTGGGCATGGAGAACTCCTGCAGACCTTGTAGGACAACTTTGTCTTGGGTGATGTGGGGAGGAGGATGCCTTTTACCTCCCAAACTTCTGACTCAACCCCAAACCAGCCTGAAAGAAGATCCTTTTGAAGCCCCTGAACAGGTCCGTGGTCCCATGGATCAAACCCAGTGGGTGGCTTTATCTCCAGCTCCCTCTGTGTGGCAGATGCTGCAGCTTGTGCTTTGTAGGAGCAGCCAGGCCTTCCTGGCCTGATGTAGGTATCCCTTGGGAAGTGCAGGATGCCTTCCCACACAACGCATCGTTAACAACTTTAAACCACGATTCCTGCATACTATACATAATTCTCTTTACATACTGACTAGAGGTGTCCAGGCTTCAGAAATGTGCTTGCTGTGTACAAAATCACATGCCAGCAGTGATCTGATTAGCTTGCTCCTCGGGATCTTGCCACAGGGCACATGGGACTGGGTATCTTTATTTCCCTCTTCTTCCAGCTCTGAATGACTCCCAAGTTTCCTCCTGCTCTTTCCCTTAATGAGTTGTGTTGCACTGGGACAGACCTCTCAGCTGAAAGAGTCTAATTTCTGGAGTAAGGATCAAATAGCCATTAGAGTGTTTGCTGCTAATTAATTATTGCTTGTCGCTGCTCAGAAGTGGAAGGGCTCAACTGCAATGTAACAGGCTTACTGGTGCTAAATAATTCCTCTTTATGGGGACCTGAAGGCTGGTGGTTACTCGCTGCTTGTAGTGCTGGTGTTCTGGGGATGTGGGGAGGACTGAGCCCCCTGTCTGTGTCACACTTTTTTCTTCCCCCACGCCCAAAGTCTTGTGGTTTCTTGCTCATCCTGAATGATTTTAGTTGGTTTAAAATGGATGGTGTCTCCCTTGCCAGTCAGACATTGCACTCTAGGAAACATCAAAGAACTAATTAACCTGCCAGACTGTTAACAACATTACAAAAAGATTTCCTGTAACTAAATACAGGACATATCTGCCATCTACTTTGCTCATTTTTAATTTAGAAAAGGTGGAAATCTGGTGGGGAGAAGAGGAGAGATGTGCACATCCAACTGGAGGACTGATGGTTGACAACCAAGCAGCAGTGATTTATGGCTGGGTAATTTTCCAGCTGCCATAGTTTGTGTTAGCGCAAATGAGAATTGATGGCAGTTTGAGTTAATAGCCGATGCAGTGAGGAGCTGGCACATGGCAGCTTTGATCTCCTCTGCCACAGGAGCAGCCACTTCTCGAACCACCCAGGCTTGTCTGCCAAAACCTGGAGGAGCGAGTGGGCTCCAGCTGCGTGGAGGAGTGGGTGCCTGGGAGAAAAGGAGGAAGGTGCAAATGGATTCAGGCGAGACCTGGAAAGGGCTGTGAGCGTGGCAGTGCAGTGAGAGCAGAGCCCAGTGCGTACCCAGGATGGCTGGGAGGAGATTTGTATTTCTCTTTGCTCTCCCTTTCTAGTGCCTTGCTCCTCTGCTGTCCTGGGCACCCCAAAGCCTGTCTGCACTTTTCCCTTCCTTAAGCATCTCACACTGCTCCTCCAGGCACTGATAAAACGGCCAAGGACAGTACTCATCTACCAAGGCACGATGGGCTATGCCACCAAGCGTCATGATGATAAGACTCCTGGACAAGAAGCCAGGGTGTTTGAGCACGATTAAAAAAGAAAAACGGAAGGTTTCCCCTTCTCTCGCTTGCTAATGCCCAGGGGATGTTTGGGAATGCTCTATCCAGCCCTATCTCTATCGTGCCCCACTCCAGAGGGATGCAGAGGCTGGCGCAGGAGCATCGTGCCTGTGGAGCTGGAGCAGGCTTAGTCCCAAGGTTCCCAATGGGAACAGCAGCAGGGAAAGGACTGGTGCTGGCACCATGGTGGTGCCCACCCTGCATGCCCAGGGCTTGCCTGGCCTCAGGGAAATGCCAGCGGCCATCAGAGCAATGGGGAGGTGTTTAGAGGAGAAGAAACAAACTGCATGAAGGGAACGTTCGCCGACCACAAAACCCCTCAGGGCTGCCCCATGAGCATCCCAGGGTGGCAGCCCAGCCCTAAGCTTATGCAAACACGTCAGTGTGTGGTCCCCAAACCAGGCGTTGCACTCTCTATAAGGTGTTTTTAATTTTTCACTAAATTATTTTCTCAGCTCTAGCAGTGATAGAAAGAGGGTTTTATTCCAATGTGGTTTATTTTCAATAATTAAGGGGGGGATAGTAAGACAATTGCTGGCGAAGTACATTGCTTATAGCATAAATAGCCTTTGTTTTAAGGTTTTCCCCAGTGTCAAAGTTCTTCAGTGGCTCTCATTAGGAAATGTTACACATGCCAGTCTTTGACAAGGGGCAGCGAGAGGAGTGTAGCCTAGCAGAAAGAGTCTAAAATATTTAAGTATAAATAATTTACCTCAAAAGTTGACTCTCTGAATGTTTCTTGCCACGGTACCTGGCTAATTATCATGTTATCAAAGGATTGTGCAAACCTGTAAGCCTTGGTGTTTGGAGTGGTTTGACAGATAAGCCTTCCTGACGGAAATAGATGTAACTTTGCTATTATCAGTCTGGTTCACTTTTGAATTTTGAATTACTATCATTTTTTTAAACTAATAGTCTGTTTTATGTAAACCTCTCAGAGATTAGGAGTTGATTTCAAAGATCATCCTCCATAAAGTCTCTTGATCATATTTTCTGGTTCCTGTGACTCATGGGTGTAATCTTGTATCCCTGGGATATTCATGACATGTTCGCCTAATTCCCCATGGTAGATAATCTCACTTCTGTACCTTAAAAAAATTATATTAAAATATCTTTAAAGCAGGACTGGTAAAAAGGCAACTTTTACAGCCAATCTTCAGCTCCAATTGCTCCTGCTGGGGAAGTCATAATGATGAATTTGTGACATAATTTCTGCGGCAACATGCTGGGATTTCATAAATGGGGATGGTGATTATAGAGCAGGATCAGGTGAAGCTGGATTGTGATGGAAAAAGCCCCGATTCAAATGCAAATTGTTCAATAATGGCATAGGGGATACCAGAAATTACTGGCAATTTATTTTATTTGGGTTAAGCTCCTCATTCAGTCTTCTCCAGTTGGAAAGTCACTCTTTTAAGGACGTGAGTGAAAGAAATGGCTGGAAACATATCTTTCTCCTCTCAAGAGAACAAAATTGTCCTAATTTAATAATAATTAATCAGTTAGTGTAATTAATAATGATGGTCTGTATTTTTATGATTCTTCCCATTCAAGACTCTCCAAGTGCTTCACAAACCCTAATTGATTCCACCTTACCACTCCCTGTAGAAGGACCACATAATTTACCCCATTACGGGGAGGCATGTGAGCCAGGCAAATAATTTTAACCAGGTTAAATGATTTGCCCAAGGTCAGGTGAGGGGCCGAAGTCAGGATGATCCGTGTTTCAAAGATCAGCCTCTACCCAGGTGGGTTTTGGCTATGGGACAGTTTCTGCAGCTATCGCATGACCATGCAAGTGGTGGCCACCCAGTTGCAGCCTCAGAATAAATCTGGCGTATTTCTGGTACCAAACACATGGAGCTGGGAATAGGAACAAGCCCCATGGGCATGCATCAGTGGCAAAAGCAGCAGAATTGGCTTTTCATTAGATATTTTCATTGAAATTGGATTCAAGTTGGTTTGTTTTGGGGGTTTTTCTTTTCCTTTTTTTTTTCTTTTTTTTTTCCCCATCCAAATCACTTGGAATTTAAACTGTTTAGCTGAGGATTAAACTAATTGCTTCTGTAAAATGCTGTTCCCACACCATCTAGTGTACATCTGTTAACTGGGGAGGGATAACTGAACCAGTTGCCAGATGGTCTCTTGGATTTGGGTGGCCGGGAGCCAAGGAGCTGCCAGTTGGCGGTTTGTGGGGTTCTAGCAAAGAAGTCACGCTACGTGCACATTCCCCTCAGTTACTCTTCTCTGCCTTAATGAAGATACTGCCTAATGCAATAAAGCAGCCATTAGCCCCCTCCCTGCACTTCCCCCCTCCCCAAAAGGGGTGAGTTTATAAGTGTGATTTGTCTGACTGAAGCAGGCTTTTCCAGGAGCCCGGGTTCTCCTCATGCTATTTGTGCAAAGGCACTTTCTCAAGTACCCGTGTTATTCAGTCCCATGCCCGCCGGCTGCCTCTTTCCATGCTGGAGTGGAAAGATGCTGTTTCAACAAAACTGCTATTTGAAAGGAGTTTTTACCTTTCTGGCTAGCAGTTCAAACTTCATTGCTTAGCCTTAACTATTGAATAACACATCCATAATGCATATTGGCTCACATCACACTGTATCATTTTAAAAACTTCAACCTGAGGGCTAGATGCTGTGCTTTGTATTTAAAAAGCATGCAATATTCACCTCTGCTTGGAGAACACAGCCCTACTCTGCTGGAAAGAGGCATTATGTCAGACTCTGAAGAGACTGTCCAAAGTAGGGTAACACAGGTGCCCTTGACCAAAACTCAGAACATCTTTCCCAGGACTGGGCCAGAGCTTGGAATCCTCAGAGGTGACAACTAGGCAGTGTTTTGCATGGGACTGCTGCTAGGGGACAGCCACGGCATCCAGAACCCAACCTGGGCACGGACCTTGCTCCCTTTCTGACCTTGCAGTGCTAGACAGGGCTGGGAATCGCATCTGGTGGGTGGTGGTGTCACTCCCAGGTGTGGGACAGCCACAGCCTGGCATGGTTTGGAGTGGGAAGGGGCATCCCATGCTGCAGGTACAGTACAGAGGAGGCAGAGAGCAGGACCTGAGCTGGTGGCCAGCTTGGAATGTATTCCCACTTAGATTTCATGCTGGTGAGGTTTCTTCTTCAGGGCATATGTCTTTGAGAGCCATGAAAAGCCAAAGCTGCCTGCTGGAGTAGGAAAGGACAGAGCTGGGACAAATCCACTTTAACAGCAATGTTTTCTTTTTGGCAGAGACCATATTTACTAGGAAATATTAGGCCTATGTGGCTTACACTGAACACTGCAGCATAAATACTCATCTGGATCCCCTGCGGTGTAAGTACTTCCTAAGCCACGATGCTGTTTCTTTCCTACCTGGGCTGGAGCTTGCATGCAGTAATGCGCATGTGTCTGTCCAGGTGAAGCACTGCTCAGTACAAATAACTAATAAAAGAAATGAATGCACTTGGAGGTGACAATACAACCAATTGCAACTGCTTTTGACAGCCGGAGCTTTCTGTAGTCGGTAGGAAGATTCACACTCAAGTGGGTAGATTTTGCAGGTGGAAATTTCCTGCATCTGGGGGGGTTTATCTGTATGCCTCGGCATGGCCTGTGGTCCCCATAGCTGTCATGAGGGGTTGTGGAGTGGAAAGCACCCACCTTGAGATAACTTAGTGAAAACGGGGCTTTCTTCTAGTTGAGGAGGTCTGGGTTGATAGTTGAGGAGGTCTGGGTTGATGCAATGTGGATTTTCCCCCCCACCTTTAGACCAGCAAACCCTTTCCTGCCCTGGCTTGGAGAGCCTGCTGGCCTGAACGCTGCAGTTCTTGCAGAGCTCTCCTTAGAGGCAGGCCCAAGCAACAGCATGAGGGAAAACTCAAAGGAGGGGGAATTTATGGTTTCACCATTAAAAAACTGCTTTGGCAGCTGAAAACTTGGTGTTTGATTTACTGTCAGAAGGGTAATGGACATGGGCAAGTTCCAACCAAAAAACTGTTGCGGGGAAGTCAAGTCAGCAATGGTTTCTCTCCGTTCTGTTAGTGAGATGGAGCAAGAGCACCTCCAAACCCACTGGTGCTGGGGTCGGACCGTGGGGCTGCATTCCTCTCCCACCCTGGCTGGGTAGCTCCTGTGACCTGAACCAAGAGCAGACCCTCGGTCCATCCTGGCATTGAGAAAGGAAGCTCAGCTTCTCCAATGGCCATTGGAGTCTTAGGCTTTGGGGAATGATTTGCCTGTGCCCATGGGCTCTTGGCGATTTCCCTCCCACACTTGTGGCAGGCAGTGGGGGCTTTCTCTGATGGCAGAGCAGCTTAGACAGGAGGGGTGGTTGCATCTCTGGGTCTGCATCACCTGGGGGGTGACTGAGCCTACTTCCATTCATTTCTGGAAAATTATTTTTTTTCTTAGTTGTTAGAGTTAAAAACTACTTCCCATAGTCAATGGCTGCCACCTTACTGAGTTTTTCTGCTGTGCAATGCAAAGCAAGTAGCATAAAGGCTAATGAGTCTTGCCCTCTGCCATACCCCATGCACTTCTCTGCCCAGGATAGACTGAACTATTTGGCTTCGTTAACGATGGTAAACGGACTGCTTAGTAATTGCTGTTGCTTTGAGAGGTGAATTTATTTTTTCTTGAAAGGAGGAGTTTGGCAAGGGGCAGAAGTGGTGTGTGCCCCCAGGGCTGGTCTTGCACAGTTTGCAAACATCCCCAGGGTAGGTTGTGCTGGGGAGCAAATCTCCTGGCATTGCAAAGCAGTGGCTTTTTCCAGATGTGGTCTGTGCCAATGAGGAGAGCTGAGACCCTGTCTGTGGGGAGCTGGGAGCTGTCCCAGGCTTGGGGAGTTAAAACATCCCTTTGCTCTGTGCCTGGAGAGATGCCTGCTCAAGTTGGCGCCAACCTTTGGTAGGGCAATGCCTATGTGGAGGCTCTCTCGGGATGTGGCATCACTTGGTGAATGTTCGCACAGCTCCTAGTGGAAGCAAGGCTGGGATCTGCAAGACACCCTGAGTAGGCACGGGAAACAGCCCTGACCCTGCAAAGCTTTCTCCCAGCCTGCCATGGTGCCCTGTGACACGTTCCTGGTGAGCCCCTGGCCGTGGCTCTCGCACAGCACACAAGCACGGGTCAGGCAGAGGCTTCCCTGGGCAGGGGCTGCGTGTGATGAGAATAGCACACAGCTATATACGGAGATGTCTGTGCCGCCGTTCAAACCCGTGTCCTTTTGTTCCTCCTCTGAAGGAATGGGATGTTCCCTGCCAAAAAGCTGTTCTCTGGAGGGATGACACCCTGTCCTGGGGGCCCTGTGCCAGGAGCAGGCAGCTGCCTGTGCTGTTGCCCTGCCAGGCAGAGCCTTGGCAGATGTGTGGCACATCTCCCTTTTCTTTTTGCTCCAGCTTTAGTGTGAAAACTCTAGAAAAATATGCCTGAACACTTGGGGTTTGGGCAGGGACCTGGGCAGGAGCAGGGGAGGGAGGAGAGGGGTCTCTGGTGGATATTTGTTATCACCTGGAGATGTTCCTGCTCCCTTTCAGCTCCTTCATCTGCCCCAGCCCTGGGATGCAACCATCGCTGTTATCCATGTGTTGCAAGCTCCCCTCCGCAGCAGCCCCGCATGGTGCTGGATCTGTCCCTGGACCTCCTGGCAGCTCATGGTTTATGCAAGCAATGATGCAGGTTGATGGTGAGGAAATAAATATAATTTTAAAAAAGAGGCATTTCTGTTCCTGGCAGTGGCTGCTGGGAGGTTGGAGATACCTTGACACCCTCTTTGCAAAGCCTGCGTTTCCAGGGTTGTTTTGCTGTGGAGGGAGCAGGTAGTCCCACAGAAGGAGTAGGTAGCAGTAGGGACTGGACGCAGCAGAGTTGCTGGGGCTGGGACCCCTCCTGCGGCTGCCTGGGCTGGGGGCAGGTAGGACAGCACCCTTTCAGCTGGACCTTTCAGAATTCCCAGCAAGGAAGGGAGTT
>JANZLQ010000040.1:16183927-16215742 GCA_026212715.1 Elanus axillaris
GTACAGCAGAGGCTCCCTCCCTCCCTCCCTGCTCGCAGCAGCAACAACAAATCCTTGTTTCAGCCAAAGACTTTGTTGCTCTTAATCAGCCTCTGCTTATTATTCTTTAATCTTCATTTTTACTGACATGTTTCATTTATTTATTTTGCTTTAACTCGGGGAAGAAAGGAGGAGAAAAGCTGCTTCATCTCCTCCTGGTTTCCCTGAACCTTCCCACTTATTCTTTCCCCCACCAAGATCAAAGCAGTGCCATGTCTCTCCCAAGGGACCTCCAAAACATAGTACCTACGCTGCTCCCAGGGTGACTCCTCAGGGGTTTCACCCAGCCTTACCAGTGCTTGCTTTTCCCCTCGAGGCTACTATTTTCACTGCAGCCATATGTTTTGTGTGGTCAGGTGCCCTAAATCTCCCATTAACCTCAGTGTATCATCCATTGAGAAGAGCAGAGCCCAGAGTTCAAGCCTCACTGGGATGGTTCCCACTCTTTTTGGATGGCTCTCAGGGATGCTGGAAATAATTTTGCATCAGCTGAAAGACAAGACACCGAGCATACATGTGGTAGACATCAAGCTGCACGTGGAAGGTAGTGGTGAAGGCATGTCCTGCACCCAGACAGGTCTAGCTGTCAGCAGTGTGGAGAATAGAGATGACACCCAGCAGGGAAAAGGAGCTGCCGGAGCAGATGGAGGGAGCCTGGTGCTTAGTGCTGGTATTGGGGCTGGCTGGGAGGAGATAGCAGGGAAGGTCCCCACTTGGGCAGAGGGATTCAAAAGCATGAGTGCTCACCCCAGGAACACGTGCCGGGGCAGGGATGCAGGGGATGAACCACTTTCAAGTGGCTTCAGATATTTTGGGGAGGGGAAGAAGCGGCTGAACTAGACCTTTCTCCATGGGTTGGAGAGGATGTGTCCATCCTTGTCACATCATTGCCAGCATGGCTGCTCAGGGCTTGTTGTGGGGTTCATTTGCCCTTCTTTAAATTTGTCATTGTAGGCTTGTTTTCTCACCTGGCCTCTGCTCAGCAAGCAGCTTGATGAGGAGCATCTTGGAGCAGAAAGGGCTGATAGAGTCATTGCTGTGAACTGGAGGGGGCACAGCCACCAGGGAAACTCTCGCCCTGCTGCTTCGGGAAGGGGCAGAAGCAAAATTTGGAGCAAAAGCACCATCTTGACACTTTACTTGACAATTCTTTATTTCAGAAGATAGTTATATTCTTGCAAAACTTCTCCTTCTGGGTAGGTAGTGGTAGGAGAAGGCTGAGTTTCTATGGCACCAGAGCCCCCCTTAGAGCCAAAGCACCCTATGTGCATGTTCGCAAGTGCTGTGAATCCAAACAAAACAATCAGATAAAATGTGCCTCCCATCAAAGGCTGCATTCATACGTCCCCGAAGTCTTCATCGTAAGCAGCCACCTTAAGTTTCTTCCTAGCACATTCCAGCCCTTCCTGTCTCTTGCTCAGCTCTAACAGTTTTACAGGGTGTAATTTCCAAAGACCCAGTTGCACAGGTTTTCCCTTTTCATCTGTCCTCCCTCATGGAAGGATTTTTCCCCAAATCTCAGTCATGGGATGCTGGGAGCACCCACCAGGTGCCAGCATCCACAGGCAGCAAGCAGGCGTGAATTCCCCCTTTGCAACAGCATTGCTTTCTCTAACTGTGACCCATTAATTGCTCCGTATTTAATTACCCAAGATTGCATCAGGTCCGCGTAGCATATTTGTGTGCACACTATCAATTATGTCACAATAAATGAATTTCCTTTTCAGGATTCCCCACAGCCGATGGCCGGGCTTCTGTTCCTCCTTGACTGTTCTGACTTTGAACAGGTTTATTCAGCTGTTGTCTGCTAAGCCCTACAGAAAAGAACAATAGCTTCTGATCTGCCTTTTATGGGTTATTGGGAACTGGTGGTCCGCACTACAGCTTTGGTCAGTGATTAACCGGAGTGAAAACAAACTACACAAGGCTAAGTTGATGTTGGAGGAGGAATGAACCCACTTCATTAAGGCTTTAAGAGGAAACCTTTTCTTCTTCAATGCTTGTTCACAACTTTTCAGGTCTCTATTTAATCACGTAATTCTCTCTAAGTAGGAAGAGAAGCTTGCCTCACAGCAAGAGGTCTTTTGCCACATGACAACTTAGAAAGATAAATTATATATAAATATCTTCATGGTTTTGTGGAGAGGAAACCAAATTCAGTTTTACTGCGTGCAGCTAATTTACTGGTTTCTTAGGTGCCGTGGGCTTCCCAACATCCAGTTGCAAGAGGGGAAATCTTTGCTGCAATTGCCTTAATTTTTGGCATGTGCGTGTGTAGGGTGAGCAAATCATATCTGACCAGCACCAGACACAGGCAGCCGACGGGGGCCGAGGACAGATGAAGAGGCAGCAATAATAGCAACCCTCCTTTACAACACCACTGAACCAAAATGGAAGAGTTCCTTAGGATGGTTTTTTTATTCCATTGCCTGGAGAAAACACACCCTCTTGTGTCCCATGGATATCTTTGTGGTTGGCATCCCAGGGAGCTAAAACAAAAGCCATGAGATTTGGGGTAGATAAATTTTGTGCCGGTGAACATGGCAAGTGTCTCTGGCACACGAGGTCCAGCCCTCGTGCTGTGCTGAGTAATCACACAAAGTGCATCATGTCAGGGCAGCCCATGTGCTTAGTGCAATTTATATTTTTTTAATTTTTTTTTTTAGTATGGCAGTTTATTATGGTTTGGGGAGCATATGACTTCAACCCAAAGCACAGAAGTAACAAATCAACCTGCTGGCTCCTTTGGGGTATCTGGCAGCAGCAAAGCCTGTTGTCCCCGCAGCCCCTGAGCTTCCAAAAGTGCAGGCAGCAGCTCTTCCTGCCTATTGGTGCGTGGACAGGGAGGCATAATGCAGACACACTGGGAAATACCAGGGAGCTGCTTGCTGGGCATCTTCAGCATCTCTACTGAGCCCTGAGTGGACAGCAGAGGTTTTTGTCGGGCAGATGCCCAAAATGCAAAGGGACGCATGTGAATCTGGTGCCTGTGGGGTGGGCACGGCTGGTCCAGGGTCTTGCTCATGTGCTAGGAAAAACGGGGGTTGGCTTTGGGGTCAGGATGGAGAGAGTTGTTGCTAGATGGATGCAAGTCACCTGTTTTTCTCGTTTCCCCCTCTGAGGGTTGCAGCGGGGACATGTAGGAGACCCTGCTGAGCAGAGGTGACTATACCGCTGGGCACCTTCTGCTGGCAGGGCTGGTTGCTGACCCACCTGGGTACAGCAGCCCACTTTCATTGTGGTTCATTCAACACCCTGAGACTTCCTGCTCAACACCCCAAATTCAGCATGAAGCCTGGATTTGAGTGGTCAAAATCCCCAGCTGTGGTCGTAGGGAGGCCAAGGGTGGCCTCTCAGGAACGGGGGCACACACAACATGGGGTGAGTCCCTGCATGCACTCCAAACCCTGCAGCTTTCCAGGGCTGCTTCCCTCTCTTGCTCACCCCAGGCCATAGTCCTATTCCTAAATACCCTTTCCAGCTACTGGGAGTAGAAGCAGCATTCCCTTCTCTGCCTGGCCCGAGTGATACTTATGGCTCCTCTGCACCCATCTGTTACATTTTGTGGGGAAAGCACGGACCTCGATGAAAGGACATTTGAGAAGGAGCAATTTCTAGTCCCAGTGAGGCAGGAGGGGAGCAAGAAAGCAGGTGTTGCCTGAGGCACCCTCCACACTACAGGAGCCATGGATAAGGCTTGGCTCTGCTCTTGGTGCAGCGTTGCACCGAGGAGGGAGGGATCCACCCTTGGGGATAGAAACAGAGGGGTAGAAACAGAAAACCCATCAGTCCCCTCTGCGGGGAATGGTGGCTGCAGCTAAACAGGTTGGAAGATATGGGGGCAAAGAGGGCAAAACATCTGTAGAAGAGATCTCCCACCTCTCGTAAAGGCAAGAAAAGTAACAGGTGATGGTTTCTTCCTTAAATTGAATAGGGAGGGCACAATTTTCCTTCCAGTGATGCATTGCAAAGCATGATTTTGCATAAAACTATCATTTTGCTTTCTCCAGGTGTTTTGTAAATTGATTAATTTGGGGTACAAAAATGTTTAAATACTTCATTAGCTGAATTTTTTGAACTCGAATCAGGGGAGCTTGTTGAAATAATTTAATGAAGTGCCTTGATAGGAGCAGAGGACAGAGGGGGAGGAAGGCTGGGGCGCTGGGGTGGGAGCAGCATGGATTTGCAGCAGGTGAGGATCTGGCCTCATACGGGGTTTGGCTATTAAATGACAGCACTAAGCTCTCTCAGTTAATAATTAAAATGTATGTTTAAATAATGCATCAAAGGAAATTGCTTAAATTGCAAACTTGAGATTTTTGGGGTAAGTTCCTGTTCAGACTCAGGCTTCAAATGTGGGAGGAATTCAGATATCTAATGTACCGACATGAAAAGGGGATTTCAAAAGCTTTAGCTTTTGTGTTAAAATGATGAAAAGAGAGGTAGGAAAAGAGACCGCCGAGCTCCTCAGAGTGTTTGTGAACAAAATAGCACCTTTTGGGGGAAACAAAGGCAACCCTTCAGAGTCTATCAAACAGTTTATGCCCCAACTGCTGCAAAAATTGGGCAGTAAAAAGTATGAGAGATCCTTTAGATGATTCCTCCGGAGGGAAGGCTAAGCTACAGATTGAACAGAGAAAACGAAAGGCAGATGTGCCTTGGAAAAAAGGATTATCAGACTAGTGTCCATTTAGGAATCTGCAGCTGAATGAGGAGAAGAAACTGAAGCAGGGTGAGACTTCCCACGATGTTTTATATCTGGTGCAGACCTCTCCTTGGAGACAGCGCAGGGTCTCATGGCATCAGCCTGGGATGTGCCACGCACCTGGCAATGCGAGGGGATTTGTGCATCCTTCCCTCGGTGAGGTCCAGTGCCTTCCTGCAACCATGGCAGCTGGTGCCAGTCAGCGCATGGCTGCGATCGGACATTCTTGGCTTTTCCCATCCTCTGACTCCCTCCCACTCAGCCCTGCATAAGACCTGCAGAAACTGGCTGCTCCAGCCTGTCCTGTGCCCCCGCCTGCTGGGTCTGGCCCCTGGAGAAACATGACTTTGCACTTGGAAACACAGCACGTGCAGGGCAGTGCAGTGGGACAGGGAGTGTGTGGAAAGAGCTCCGTCCAGCGCAGCGTTGCTCCAGCATGATGGCATCTATTTATCTCGCTTGCATCTCTCCTGCCAGCCGGTGCCACGTCACCAGCACCAGACCATCCCCATCCCCACATGGGGCTTCTTGTAGGTGGAGAAGGGCCAGTTTGTCCATGGGAAGCCTTTTCAGCAGGAAGGCTGGAGACTAGGAAAAACCACTGGCTACTTAATTGCTGTCTGTGCCCTGGTGCAGGGGAGCTATCATGCTCCCAAGCAGAAAATCCGTCTGTCTGGGCTGAGTGACAGCTCATCAGAGCCTTGCTGGTGCTCTCAGACATGCAGCCAAGTAACTGCATATCTTTCTTTTTCAGCACAGTGTGTGCTTTGAGGCTGAGGGAAGCAGAGCCCCCGTCCTGAGCATTGCTCCTGTGCCATGTCCCAGGGCAGGGATGCTGCCAGTGGGGTTGTGATGAATGCAGCCACGCTCCTGGCTCAAAGTCCTGGGGTGGGAAGGATGAACTGCACCGTGGGAAGCCAGTGCTGCTACCTTTCTGGACCTTGCAGAGCCACGAGAATTGTATCATACCATAGCAAGTGGGCTGGTTTGGATCTCCTTAACAAGATCTGCCCTAAGGGAAGTTGGCACTCAACCAAAATAGCAACACATCCACATGCTCCCGGGTGTTGTCCTGTTGGCATCGGGCTACGGCCAGGGTTGGCTTGGGGATCAGAAATTGTGCAATCCTGGATGTTTTGTGCTCTCAGTCATTTCAGCTATGCCAGGGCAGTGGCAGAGCCACCTCCAGCAGGCGCAGCCTTCGCTTTGGCTGGAAAAGCAGAGATTGGGCTTTCCTAGCACCTCATCCAAACACCAGGCATGGCACAGGCCAGTTTCACCTATCCTGCATGAGCCAAGTTGGGCTCCTTCCCCTTTGGAACCCATCTCCTGCTGCCAAACCCCAAATCCTCCTCTCCCCATGTCCCCCAGGGATGGGGCCAGGTAGCAGCAGCATGGCCTGGCAGATTGTCACCGTTGTTTCACTCCCATGACCGTAGGGTTTGGCCACGTTGATGTCTGTCTGGTTTGACTCCAAACATAAACCTCTCCCGGGCTGAATAGAGGGGATTCCTTGGTGCAAAAGGCTGGCTTTCCCTTCACACATGAGGGGTTTGCTCCATTATGCTTTGACGTCCTGCAAAGAAGCTGCCTCGGCATCAATGGCATCTAACACAGTGACACATGTAGGGCCCGAGGGCTCTGGGAGCAGGTTTAAATAGGACCATTGAATCTGTCCGCCCGCACGCACGTGACTGTCGATGGCAGGAGCCCAGCAATCGATTGAGCTGTCAATGCATGCCCATGGACCAAATTTTGGACTTTCTGCCCTATGTGAAATGACTGGTCTTGGTGCGTCGGGTCTGATTCAAACCTTGGAACAATATTTGGATGCTCAGGGGGTGACTGGGGGTACAGGACCTGTCCAGTGTGTGTAATTACTGCACCATGGCTTTTTCAAAACTATTGAAAGGAAATAATTTAAACTGCAAATGGTTTCCCTCCATAGCCGAGTGCTGCACAAAGGAAAAAGTCTCCATTCAGAGTTATTATTAGACCGTGGGGCTTTGGAGATGTTGTACCTAATGGGGAGAAAAGTAGGTGGTGTTTAACCAACAGAGGAAATAGTGTTTAACTGTAAGCATGTCTCTGTAATTTCTGCTTACAGTCCTAATCGTGAGTGGGTCTGAGCATCAAAGGCAATTTTGCTGATACTGACACCACAGGGATCTCATCCCATTTACCAGGGGACAGGAAAAGGCCCTGATTTCCAAGGGCAGGTTTTCTCCTAGATTGCTGCTGCTGGTCCAGACTTCTCCAGCCAGAGATGGCCTTGGAGGCTGTGGTCCAGCACTGGAGCATGAGGGCTGTGACGAGGCACCTCTCCCTCCAGCCTGCACCCGCTGCTGAGCTCTCCAGCAGTTGTCCAGTGCCACCGTAGCCTTTTCATACAGCAAGTATCTAAGCCAGCATGGCCTGTCCAAAGGTACCTCCTCTAGATGGGAACGTGAGTTTGCATATGACACAGTGATGGTGCTGATGCTTTTTCTTATATGTGCCAGTGTTTGCCCATCTGCAAGGTGCCTGTTTGCATTTTTTGGCACACACAGATTTGATGTTTGGAAAACCAGACCCATGCGCTCAACTGGTGAAATGATGCCCAAGTAGAGGCAGGCTCTATGGGAGATGCAGTTATGATCCAGGTTTATTAAGGTCATCAGGTTTCTGTTGATTTTGGCTGCTCTTTGTGGCCCCAGGACCTCACTTTTCACCTGGGAACAGCTGGATGGGGGGTCCCGAAGGAGAGGGGTGTTTTGCAGCAAGCGGCTTTTTGTGTCTCTGCAGAAAGCATGTTCCATGAGGGTGGTGGAGCTGCTGGTCTTGGGATGTCGTGACTCTCTCTGGGGTGGAGAAGAAAGAGTGTATGGCAGCTTTGAACCACGCCGAGTCGATGAGGTAACACGCAATCTGTTTCATTGTGACTAGGAGCACTTTTTAGTCAAAATTTGCCTTTGCAGAACTTCTTTAGCAGATGTACGCAGTGTGACGTCTGCAGGGAAGTGTTTGGATGATGCTTGTCTGAGAGATGATGGGTGATATTGGCCTTTCCTCACGCTTGTGGGGAGCCTTGAATCTTGTTGGGATGCTGCTGAGATGAGACCTGGAGGGTGATGCCAGGGTCTGTGGGGCCTCCATAGTCCCTGACCAGTGAGAGAGTGTGCCAGGGAGCCTCAGGAAAGATGAGCAGGGCAGCCCTGGCAGTGCAACCCCTCCACATGCAACCAGTTGCAACCCCTGCAGTGAAATGCATGCTCCCACAGCAGCTCCCTGCTCAGCGGATGATGGCCTTGGGCTGATCCTGGCTCCCTGCACAGCCAGGGAGAGCTGGCCCAGAGTGTCAGCACCCCAAGGATGGCCCTGCCCGTACAGCAGATCCCCATCAAAAACTGCTGCCTGCACAGGGATTCACAGCTCTGATGGCGGGGACACTGCGGGGAGACCCTGCCCAGAGCTGGATTAACTTCAAACCCAAAAAGGCGGGGTGGGGAGGCTGGGAGGGGGGGGTGAAATCACTTCTTGGGCTGTGCAAGGCGAGTTTCTGGCTCTGGTGACTCAGGATTAGTGCTCCACAAAGGGAGGGTAGGAGCATTATAGTGAAATGTAGACTCTCCATAGGAGGCACCCATACATCCCGGCAGTGCGGGGAGGGAAAGGGAGGGGGGGAGAAAGGCATCTGTGGCCCAGCCAAGTTTGCCGAGGGAGCCAGATCGCCCTCGCCGCTGCCCAGACGCAGGTGTCAAACCTGAATAGAGCGGGTGGAAAGCGCGGCGTGGGTATCTGCAGGTAACATCCCTCCCGGTTGCATCACGGGGGATGCCCGGTCCCGGTACCTCACGGCACGGATGAAAGGATTGCAAAGAGAGGACGTGTGGGAGGTGGGAAGAGAAAACGTATTTGCGTGTGTGTCGGTGTATAGGGGTAATGTCTACTGGGAACTGTAGTTAGCAAATGCACGGTCAAGTGTGAAACAAGGTACGAGGTTAATGCTGCATAGAAGCTGCTGCTGTTTTCTCTGCACCCGTGTGCGATGTGTATGTGCAGCGTGACGTCGGCCGGTCCCGCATCCTGTGGGCACAACGCCCGCAGGAACCCACCCGCGCCCTCCATGCGGGCTGGGGAAGAGGAGCGGGGGAAGAGTTTGCGGCGGGAGCGCGTTTTTCCCCTTGTTCTCAGCATTTCATTTCCTCATGAGAGCATTTCTTTTAGAAAGCAAATGGGGAACTTCTCCTGCTGGGTCGAACGCTGTTGCTCCTCTGCCACCACTCCTCGCAGGTTAAGTTTCCATCAGCCTCTGGCATCAACAGAAAAAACACAGCATTCCCTAAGGAGCTGCTCGGTGCTGGCAGTGCCTTGCTCTGGGAGCTGCCACCTAAATAAAACCTCTGGCTTTCTGGAGGAAGCGAAGGGGCTGAAAGCTTTGCGGGGACATGGACGTGTAGGGTGCACAGCTTTGCAGCTGGGATGGGAGGAAAACACCTGCGAGCGCTGGTGATGCCTCCCTGGGTGCCTCTCTGCACCCACTGCTTCCTCCCAGGGCTCCAGGGACACTGGGAAGCAGTGGTGGGGCTCTGGGGAATTAGTTAATCAGGTTTAACTCACTTCATCTTCCACTGGAAAAATGGCATGCTCAAGTACGTATGTAATTATCTATATAATTATATATGTATATGTATATAAAGTCTGAAGACTTTTTGTGAATAGGCGTCTTGGAGGGTAAATACTGGACTGAAACCCAAGAATCTTAATTTTGCCTCAAATTTTGGCTATACTGTTTCTATAGAGACCAAAAGGAAGCTTTGGCTCCCCCACTCAGCTATTAAAGTTTAGTGCATTGAAAACTGTCTTCATGCTGTGATACCCTTTCACGGAGTAGAATAGGGTCTGAGCTAATCCATGAAAGTTGTCATGCTATGAACTAGTAGTCAAGCTTTTTCCTTTCAATTGAGTCTAAAACTATACTGTACTTCACACTTGATTGGCCCTTCAGATGGCAGGACTCAATATCCCTGCTGGAAATAAGCTCGTCTTCACACAGTGATGTTGAACGTGGAAAGATCTTGTTTCTGCGGCATAATTACTAGCGCCGCAATATGAAAGTTGTCAGGATGAGGTTGTTTTGGGGTTTTGGAGGGTTTTTTTCTAATTAATATATATCAAACTTTGACTTCTTCTTAAAGATCGGCGAGGTTTGGGTGCGATGCTGGCAGCATGCGGTCCGCCGAGAGCCTGGAGCCCAGCAAAGGCTCCCACTTGCTTGGGAGCTTTTTCCTCCTCAGTGTTGCACGCACAAACGTAGCCAGGCAAAGTTATCATCCGCACACCAGCCTCAGCCTTCCCCCATTGAGTGTACTGTAGCAAAGGTAATGAATGGGTCTTTTTTTTTTTCTTCTTTCTTCTTTTTTTTTTCCCTTCCCATCTATCAAGATAACTGTATAAAGCAGGATTTTGCACTGGGGCAATTTTTCTAATGGAAATCAGCCCCTTCCTTTGACCTTAGCTGCTACTTGTGCATGTTCGCAGGGGCTAAATCGATAGCAGGGACAGTGGACCGTCACTATAGGTGGAGCAGCCGTGAAACTCTCAATTAAGACTTCACCAGTGAAAAGTTACTGTATATTTATGATTAAATTTTTAAATGGGGAAAAATGCCTTGAACTGTATAGACCAAAAGGGGGCACCAAGGTATTAAAAAAAAAAAAAAAAAAAAAAAAAGCAACGCTGGTCTTGGTAGTTTACCTATATAAACTACGACGATTTCTACTGTAGCTTTCTTGCTTAGTGTAGTTACTAAAAAGACAACAACAAAAAAGTCTCCTCAAAGTTTATGTGAATTTCCAGTGTTTTCACTGTGGCAATGTGACTCTGATTCAACTGGGGAGGCTGCTTTGGGGATTTCTTCTGGTCTTTTTATTGTTAAGCTTCAGCAGTTAATTTTTTAAGATTTGGAGAGTTTTTTTAAATATAGAGTTGGTTGTGTGGGCTTTCTTAATTCAGGAGTGATGCTTTACAGAATAAGCACCAGATTAATTCATAATACAAATTTTCAAAGCACTATCTGCCTTTTCTGGAGTATTCAGTATTGCCTCTGCCACTACTTTTAACACAAGTTTGCTGTTTCCTTTTGGGTGCATTTACCCCCTTACTGGGTGTAAGAGGATTTCTCCTTAGCTGGCTGTGGGATGAAATGGAGGGCACAGGTAGGGACAGCGTTAGCCCCCTCTCTCCATTTGGGAAAGCAGCTTTAATTACAAGCACCCTCATTTATGGGTCGCTCAGCCGAGTGTCGTGGTCAGGACAAGGCACAGACGTTGGAAGAAATTCTGCCCTGTGACTAACACGACATCGAAGTATCTCTTCTCCCACGGCTGCGAGAAAGGGATGAAAGAGCAGAACAAACATATATTTCATCCATTTTCCATCCCCATCCTATAGACGGATTTGGTTAAAAGCTTTCTCGGTGTGAATGGCCGCGACGTAGGAAGGGCACAGAGCAATTGTGTTCTCGAGTCCGGGGTTTTTTTCCTTCTCTCGTCTATGCAGGGTTTTATGGTGCACGGTGCACATTTATAATCTCCATTTTTTACAAGCATCTAGCATGTAAAACGTCAGTCAGACGATTATAGCTATTTTGTAATCGCTGTTTTTTATTTGTGCCTTTGTGGCTCTGCTCGTACAAAGTCCTTTCGTAAAATTGTCAGATTCAATTATTTTTCACACCAAATTGGAACAAGTTTGTTTTCCTTATTTTATGAAACCACCTTTATTGGTTTTAAAATTATAATTTAAAAATGAAAGATGGGGTGTTTTCAAGCACTGAATGTAATGTTTTATAGTTTAATTTGTACTGAGACTTAAGCCTTATTTTTAGTTTTGTTATGTTACCTAATTTATTGGATCGTATATTATATAATGCAAGGCAACTGAATAGCTGAAGTTACATTAATAATTTTGATACATGTGGCTAATTAGTTTGCATTTTCTATGGATCTCAATTTAAAAAAAAAAATCTAAATATCTATTTTAGATTTCAGCAATAATGTTAAATGCAGCAGGTACCTAAATAGAATTATTCGTACAAAATTATGAAATTTACTTTTTAAATATAATTAACTTGATATTTTACAAAAGTGACTATCCCTTTGGTACCTCACAATTTGTTCACAAAAGGACACAGTCGTCTTAGCTGTCCACGGTTTACTAACAACACCTTCGAAACTGCAGGGCACGAACCTGGTTTGTTCTGTGGTTTAACAAACGGCATTTTGATCCCATCAGCTGCCTCACGAGAAATGAAAAGTCGTTGCTGTTTGGGTTGCAAGTCCTTTATGAGAAAGTGTGGGAAGAAGAAGAGAGACTTGAAATACCATAAACTAGCCTGATTAATTTAGCTGGAAAAGTCATTTGTTGAATATCTAATTTTCGTCTTCCGGTTTTGTTGCCGTTTTAAATTGCTCCATGCTTTGAGTCTGTTACTACTATATTATTCTAATTTAGCTTTTCCAGCTAACTTGTTCAAAATAGTTTCTGGATTTAAACAGTTTCCTTCTGTTTCTGCAGTTTACTTTGAAAAATGATCACTAAACAGCGTTAGACTTCAGCTATTCTTTTGATGCAATTAATAGTAATAATAAAAAGAGTCCTCCTATTGAAAGCACTAAAATATTGTGCATTTACCTTCCGCTGCACTGTTTGGCTGATCGTAAATCTATCCTGTACAGCTCCAATCGGGTATTAAAGGTCTGTCATAATTTATTAAACCAGTTAACAAAAATGTGTAGGTAAAGAAAACTCATTCAAATATGAACATGAACCACTTCAATCACGATCTGCAGAAAGCTGATTTATCAGGTTAGATTCCTTTTCTGCGATGAATAGTGTTTTGCTCTGGAATAGACTTGTAATCCGGAAAAAAACCCCCGAACCATTTATATATATATATATATATGTATGTATGTATGTTTTGGTTTGTTTGTTTTTTTTTTCCCTGGGAAGCAGAAGGGGGGGGGAATAAAAAAGAAAAAATAGGAAACACATTCTTAGTTTTACCTACATATCATGCTATAGTTGCAAAATAAGTTTTTCTTTCTTCATTTCAGAGGCGAGGAGGTAAACATTACCTCTTTCACTCCCATGCAACTCAGATTAATCAAAAAGTGTAGATGTATAAAATGTACAGGCAGAATTTGAAATCCAGTTTCCCCCCTTGATTTGCAGTTATAACCCATGGAAAAAAAGGTTTGAAAATTGGCTGCTACAAATGCCTCCGATTCTATTTTTTTCCTTATCCCATGTCTGTGTGCTTTTTAAGGGACGGGAAGACCTGTGCTCCTGCTTTGGGTGCTGTGCAAGGTATCACCTGAATTTCTATTGCTTGTAGCACAGAGGAGGGGAAGAAAAATCTGCTTTCGAGCTACTCTACTGGCATTGCCATTTCACTGAACCCAGCTTCATTGCAGATGGATGTATCAGAGGATGAATTTACTGCTGACTTCTAGTGTGCTCTGCATGAACAGGAGCAGGTTTTTGTTTTGTTAAAAAGCAAACCAAGAAGCAAAAAAGCCAAACAAACCATTTCCAACTCCTTGTTTGGTTAAATGCTGAGGGTACAAGTTCTCCGCACCCGTGGTTGTATGTTGGGAGGCTGTGAACCCTGTAAGAGCTGGCAAAGCACATCATTAGAGCAGTAATCCAGCTGTATTTTAATTTTCAGGGTACAGCACAGCACTTATTTGCCGTGTCTCTCTCTGTCTCCCTCCCTAACGTTAGTGCAGAAAGGAAACTTAATCTCTCCAGTGACCCTGCTTCTGTTCTTCAGCTCATAAAAGCCAAAAAAAGTCAAGCCAGAGACTCCTAAATGTTGGCAGATCCTGTAAATTTCCCTGTAGTACTGACAGTATAACACCTTCCGGGGAGCAGATTTTTGCCTGGACTCTGAGTTTTACTCCCTTTTGTGAGTTTAAGAGACACTCTCAACACCAATTCAATGTATCCCTATGTACAGTATTTGATCTATAACAAATTGTTTTATTATGCACAATGACTGGAGATAATTATGATGGAATATGAATTTTTAAATTAATTCCAGGGCGTTGGATGCCTCATTACCTACGCATAGAGGGAAGCTTCTGTATTTCTGGCTGCAGAAGCAGAAACACAATTTAATCAACACATTTAGAAATAAAATCCTAATGTCTTGTTCCAAAGCGGGCAAATTAAATGTACAACAGAGGAACAGTTTTAAGGTTGCCATGTATAATTAGTGACGCAAATGTAGGCTGATATCGTTATATTGTTTTGCTTACCACTGGTTAACCTAATATTGATAGGGAATAAGGGGAGAAATGGGTTCTAGCAAGGTGGTCAGGACAGGAGCCTCAAGTACGAGCTGGATTTGGTGGTTTTATAAAAATGTGCAAAGAAAAAAAACCGCCATTCCTTTCTGCTCCTTGCTTTGACACTGCCTAAATTAAATGCAGAGTTGCGTTGGCTTTGCACGTTGTTTTTTGCTCGTTTGACATTTAATACTGTTGTATCAGGACCGCTCATCTTAGCTGAGATACTGAGGGGAAAATACCCAATTTAGACCAAATGTGAGAGGGACTCGCTGAAGCCAATATCTGTGCAAGCTGCTGAGCAGGGAGGGAGTTCGGTGGGCTGTAAAAGGCAGATTGCCCCCAGGACGTGGCTGGGGAGAGGATGGGGAGCGGAGCGTTGCTGCCAGCACAGCGCTGGGACCCGAGCAGGTCTCCGGCACCGCTGTCTGCAGCCTGCAAAGGCTCTTCTTTTGGTAATTGGTACTTCCTAACGCAGACGGATAAAATGCACTTTCTCTATAAAACTCTCATTAATCTGGTGTATAAAGTATATTTTAAAAGTTGATTGTAAGCAACGTGGTGCTCTGGGCTTTTTACTATCACTACCGCTGCAATGCTAGCACATTCAATAAATGTCATGTTATTGTATGTCTGAAGTTCAAAAAAAAAGGGGGGGGTGTTTAGTTGCAATCTGTAATTAAATCCAGCGGGAAGTATTTCCTGAATGGCAGAGACCTTTCACACTCCGTTACCTAATTCTTTACAGGTGATTTCCCCCCTCCCCTCCTTTTTTTGGCACTGGGAAGTGGTAGTCATAGCAGAACCGGCTGGATTTCAGAGCCAGAAAATGCTCTCTGCTGTCTCATAGTGCAACCGGGAAACGTGACGGCTAGTCCTCAGAGTGAGGAAAAAGTAATTTCACATTTCATTTTTCCTCCCCAAGAAGTAAAATGTGATTGAAGGGACTGGAAGATCACTATTTGTATTCCAAAAAAACCCTCTTCCGCTTGAAAAAGAGCTCGACGCAATGCTGTATTTTCCCCTTTTGTGTCAGAAATGACGGAGGGCAGCACGGGGAAGGGGCTGCTCCCTTGCAGAGGTTCCCCCTGCCTCCATTTCCTGACCCTTGGGTGCCTCCAGCCCCTTGGGACAGGGGAGGCTCTACCTTGGCCGCCAGCTCTCGCCCTGCGACGGCGGCCGTGTAAACCCTTGCGCCGGCACAATAGGGAGCAGCCCGCGCACAAGACGGCCTTTTCTCTTCCGAGGAAGAGTCCGCCTCTCCCCTCCAACCTGCTTTGCTGGAAAAAGGGCTTTCCCAGGCGAAATAACTTACTTACATTGGGAGGAGCCTTTTGTGGCCAGGCTCTCGTATTGTTCTTTGAAAAAGTGGCCCTTTTTCCCCCACTCCCCGAAGAATAAAAGAATAACCATGCAAAGAAATACAAACGGCACAGCAATGACTCGGGCTGTTACATGCAGGTCTGATTTGATATATGAGATCAGTTCCTATAGTATAAATCTGCTCTGGTTTCCTCCCGAGCTTTGCACTGAGATTCTTGGCTGGTGTTTTGATAATACCTTCTGAAAAGTGAGCGACTCGAGAGTCAGTTAAAACCATATTTCTTCCAGGCAAATAAATGTATAAATGTTCCCCAAACGCACTTGCAAGCAGAAATGTCAGCTAGCATTCTCCAGATATTTTGATGTTGATGAAATAATATTTTGCATTGACAAAGATGGAAATTTAAAGTAATGACTTGGCGCAGCAGTCTTCAAAATGGTAGATAAAAATACAGCAAAATTTCCTTACTGTTGATAGAAAAGGCTGCTTTAATTTTAAAATATCTGAATAAAAAAAAGCAGTTGCACTCAGTTTAGTGACATTCCTGGCCTCTTGGCAGCATCCCTTGCACCAGGGTTTCACCACCAGACCTTTGAGACGTTGGTTGCCCCAAATGCTGCTCCTCTTGTTTCATGTTGGCCACCCAAAACCCCTCGCATGGGGGTTAATGCGGCTCCCTGGCTTGGGTGTCTCAAAGGAAACTTGGGAGCAAAACTGCCTCTTTGAAGTCAACAGCTCCTGGGGAAACAAAGTCACATGTATTTTCTTCATAACAAATGCTGCAGAAATTCCCTCTTTCCTCAACACCAACGTTACCACTCACTCCATGGCTGCAACTGGGGATGGTGCTGCTAAGACAGGACGAGGCGTTCACAGGTAGGGGACAACTGGCATTTGTCACTTCCCCCATGGAAACCAGGAAAGCTGCCTGTCTGGTATGGCCATAGCTGATGTGGTGAGTAGGTTTGCCCCTTGGGACGCTGGTGAGTCCCAGAGCTTTGTAAGATCATGGGAAGAAGAGGACGTTGGTGCCTAGCAAGGGAACTGCTTATATTGACCAGGCCATGGGCAAAGGGATGGCTCTTTCATACCAGTCATGGCATTCATGTGTGTACAAGAGGTCCTGGGGAGGACTGTCGCGTGGTGGGACAGGGACAGACGCCACCTCCCCTGCTCTTGCAGCTATGGGATGGTTATAGTGGTGTGCAGGAGTGAAACCCATAGCGTGCCTCTTGTCCAGGGGTTATTCTGCATACATGTCACCATCTGCTCTGCCATGGCCACATGCCTTCCGGAGGGTTGCAGGTACGTCAAAGCTGCTGTGTGGTGTTTTGCATTGCACGTGGCTTGTCCCCTGCAGGAGGCTTTGCCTGCACCTTGGGTTGAAGATCAGCTGGTGACAAACACCATTGGTGCCGTATGCATGGAAACAAATGATGGTCACAATGCTCTAATTAAGGTGGCTTGTCCGGACTTAACTATGGTTTGGGTACACGGTACTTCCTTCCGGTCACCCAAAATGCAGCAGCTTCCCACCCCGTTCCTCGGTGGCTATAAAGCAGAGTGCCCACTATCTAGGGAGCGGCTGATCTCTTTGTTGTAACTGCAGAGCCCAAACAGCCCAACTAACGAATGTAGGGTTGGAAAAGACAATCAAGCCGGTTGGGTACTTTGCTATTATCTGTTCTTGGCACAAAGTGGAAGTACCTTGTCTACACCAAGCCTCACTCATTTACACGTTGCTTATCTGCAAATTCCATAATTTACATATACAAACCCGTGATTTCTTCACATTTATTAGCACTGATTAATAGCAGAACGCTGCAGAGAGCCCTCCTGTTACTCCAACTTCATTACTTTTACAAAGTAGACTACAGCCCTCTTACCCAAAGACGCTTTGCTCAGAAGAATTATCAATGATTAAAACCAAGCTACACTTGTCAAAATAAATTACCCCAGTACATTTTGAGAGGCAGCAGCCTTCCTTTTTACGGCGGTTGCCTGCCTTGCTAATTTGCACCGTGCGGAGACTTGCGGTGGGACGGCAGCGCGGGTGGAGGCCGTGCGATGCCACGTGGCAGCTCCTCAGCGCGGGAGGAGCCTGTGGAAGCGATTTGGATTCTGTTGTGTTTTTTCATACGTTACCGGTATTACATCAGCGGCGGGTGTAATCAAACTTCGCGGATAGAGGAGGGTAACTCGTTCATTGGTTTGCAGAGCTCAGGTACCCCAGGATTGCCTCCAACCTGCGTGGTGTCTCCGGCTGCTGGATTTTGCGGGTGGATGCAGGAGTCAGCTGGGAGCTGTATGGAGAAGTGGGGAGCTCCCCATTGGCTGTGAGATGAGGTGGCACAGAAGTGCATTTATTTTCATCAGTGGTGTGTGGAATGAATTATACTCGTGAAATTTGCTCCAGATCTTCCTCCTTCAGAGGGTAATAAGTAAACAAATGGTGCAGAGTGCCGAAATGTCCTACTTTTCCTCCCAGGGGAGACCTTGGCGGTGGTAGGAGACAAGACGCAACGTGGCAAGTGCCTTCTGCTCTCTCCTTCTATGGGGCAGAGGAGAAACCCTCCTGCAGTGCTGGTGGGCAAGCATCCATTTATAGGAGACAATATTGAGGCTTCTAGTGAAAAATCTTCAATGCCAGGGCAGGAGGGAGGTCTGAGCGATTGTGTGCTGCTTATCTACCCACCACAGTGCTGGGGCCACTGCTTTTGCAAGGACTGGCACGGACAAGAGCCACTTCCAGCCTGCTGGGCTTTCTCTGGGAAGCAAAGGGGCTGTGGTGAGCTCTGTCGTACGTGGTCCGGCTGCTTCACGTGCTTGGTGAGGCACTGTCGGTGGTGCTCATTGCTGCTGCTGTTGGGGGTATCTGGAGGGGCTGGGGAAGATACTAATGGTAGCAAGAGCGGCCCTGCAAAGGACTCGCTAGGGCAAAACGGTGCTGTGCATTCATTCCTGCTACGCACTGCGACTGTGTGTGTAGTTACCGTAGAGGGTTTCTCTTGGTAGGTGGATAAGGCAGGTAGGTATTTGACCCCAAAGGCAGTGCTGGGAGCAGCTGGCTCTAATGTGGGGCTCGGTGCCACACTGGGGATGCCACTTGTGTCTGCGTATGGTATGAGCAGATTCCAGGGAGGTCTTGCGCCCTATGGAGAAGCAGAAAGGAGATGGTGACAGCTAGTGAGGGGGTAATGCAGGGACATGGGGACACTGCCTGGAGGGCTGTGCTTGGGGACATCCCTCAATTCCTGTTGTGGGTGTAACTAGCTCGCTTCACTTGGCATGGGATAGTCCCTCCATACCTGAGAACATGCTGCCTGTCATCTACTACATGGCTCATCAGAGGTGGGTTTTGGGTGAGTGCACATTTTGATTCCCAGATGTAGTGGTGGTGATACAGAGAGGGGTGTGAAAAGGACTTGGTTCTCAACCACCAGCAGTAGGGTGTTCACAGCAATATTTGGGGACAATATTATAGGCAAAGCAGAACTTTCCAGACCAAGTTGCTTTTTTGGACTAATTCAAGGGAAGATGCGTTAACACCCACACGTATTAATTAAGTTTTCAGTGGCTTTTCTTGGGTACAGGCTGAAAGTACAGAGCATCTCATAACCTGAACTGGGCAGGCAGGAAAGGGGAGCAAATCTGAAATATCTTCTGACACTTAAGGCTTCAAAGCAGTAGTGGAAGAGGAAGAAGATAAAAATCACTACTGCTCTAACCAAAGGAATCAGAAAGGGTGTAGGCAGAGAGACTTTGGCATTTCTTCTTTGTGCATGGAGCTGGTAAAACGCTGTGAAAGGCTGCCACAGGATAGCAGCAGGCTGGATAAAGGGAGCTTGGCTTTCTGCTGTGGATTAGATCCTTGCCCAAAATGCTGTTCCTCATTATCGGGCTCACAGTAGGTGAGGGTCTGTTTTCCAACCGCCCTAGAAACTTGCAGTCGGGGTGGATGGTGTTTCCATGAGAAAGGCATCTGTCGCAGGCAGCAAATCCTCAGCCATGGGCTCTTGGGGGACCCCGTGATAGGAAATCTCTGGGGTTCACATCTTGACTTGGTTTCGGTGACTCTTGGGGTCTGAATTCCCTTGCTGGAGTGGCGGTGTGGATCCTCGGAGGGAGGAGAGTAGGATGAGGAGGCTCTCGTCCCCCTGTGGAGAGGCTCGTCCAGAGGGGCATCTGGTGTGGACAGGATTCAGCAGCCTCCTTCTTGATGCAAACCCCAAGAAACTTAAATTGCCGATCTTGACATAGGGCACCTAAAGCAATGGGTGTACCAATTATAAATAGAAAGAAATAGCAGACTGCCAAGTGTTTAAAGAGACTGTATTTTATCAGGCAAAATTAAGGACTTTAAAAAAAAAAAAAACAGAAGAGCAAAGCAAACAGCATAGGGAATGGAGTAGAGGTAATGCAATAGCTTAATTGAAAAATTAACTCGAATTGGTGGATATACGACTGCTGCTCTCTGGATTGAAAACTGGCTGGAGGAATGTAAACAAAAGACAACGAGAAACAGGATTTGGCTGGGGGGAGGCTCCACATTGCTGCAGACACACCAAAGGCATATCCCTTCGGAGCGGCACCCTGACAGTGGTACGGGATGGCGAGCAGGGGGTACCGCATCAACAATCACAAAATATCCGAAAAAGACCAAGGAAGTCTAGAAATTGGCACAAAAACCCACATTCTAGGGAAAGCGCTGGGTAATGCATTAAAGAAAACCAGTCCTTCGTGCGTGCGCTCAGCAGGAGGAAGGCAGGAGAGGAGACGGGAGCCTTTGGGAGCGGGAGACAGGACTTGGAAGCGTGAGGCAATGTCGAGTGCAGGTGCGAGGGGTGGCCAGAGCCCTCCCGAAACACCCGCCCTGGCGAGCCAGCCAGCCGGCCGCACCGGGACCCTTCCTCTCAGCGAGGCGGGATTTCACTGAAATGCCAGTAATGCCCATGAACCACCAGATCAAACAGACTTTTTTTTTCCACCCTCCCAAACCCCAGTTATCTATTGGAACCAGATGCATTTTTTTCCACAGGAATTTCCAAGCGGGGAAGGCCAGGCTACCTTGTTGCAACCAGAGAGGTGACTGTCTCCCTCTGAATTTTTGCTTTTTCAGACACATAGAAATGCAGCCTTTTTCCTTGTGATGAGAAAGGTTTGTTAGGAATCCGGTTAGAAGTGCTCAGCAGACACTTGTTGTTGAGTAGAGCTGGGCTTGCTTTGATGGGCTGCAGCACGGTGCCTTGCAAACTTC
The DNA here is from genome assembly GCA_026212715.1 of Elanus axillaris. NCBI lineage: Eukaryota > Metazoa > Chordata > Aves > Accipitriformes > Accipitridae > Elanus > Elanus axillaris. The sequence continues at coordinate 16,204,585 of JANZLQ010000040.1, forward strand.
ACCCGCTGTATTTAACAAGATGTCGCAGATTGGTACGCCGAATTATTTCCATGTTCTCCTTTGTGTACCTTAGTAGCATTTATTTTTTTTTAATCATGTTGAACATGTGAGTTTGTTTTCCTTTTTTTTTTTAACATTTATTTCATTTAGAGCCGTTTTGAAGTGATAGACACCTTTCTAGGTAGCGGCTTCTTACAATGTATAAGCCCGTTTATCAAAGGCAGGATTTGCTGCTGTTGTTTTTCTATTAGAGAGGAATTACACTAAGCCTGTAGCAGACATTTTGTGTTACCATGGCAGCCCATATTTCCTACAGGGTTGTGACCTCTAATGACTACAGTGGAAAGCTAGGAAAAATAGGGACTCTTTGAAGATTAGTAAATAAATGCATACTTATGCAAACTATCTGAGAGATGGCTAAACTATGGAGAGGGAACGGCACGATTCCGAATGCTGAGTAAATGGCTCTATGTAGATACCTGTGTGTTTTTTAAAAATCACCTTTCATTTCACCATGCTTTTAAAACACTGGTTTGTTTCCATCAAAGTGGTACACAGAACATGTTTTCTGCATAGGGCCTGTATTATTTTTCATGTAATGAAATAGAAATACAGAGTTCAGAATTTCAGCAAAAGATGTTTCTTACCACCTAAATCATTCTTTTTTTATAGACTTTTCAAATATTATTGCCGTCATGATTGAATTTTCAGTGTTCTTTTAGTTCATCACTGCTAGATAAAATAAGGCAGCAGAATGTACTGAACTTTTAAACAGACATCTCAGTAGGAGCTGTCTTTATTCTTTTAAAATAGAGTAGTAAAAAAAAGTCTCTGTTTTTAAAAAGAACAGATTGATTTTTATATATGGAATTTAGTAAAAAGAAAAAATTGCACCTATTGAATAGTACACAGTACTTGTTTTGGACCATTAAAATACCTACAAAGGTATTTTATGGGATTTGTTTGTGAATTTTAAATGTTCCTGCATTGTAATCTGCAGTGATCTCCTAAATTGTATAAACCCTCAGTAGACATGCTGGTACTCTGTGCATCTTCAGTTAATGACCCTTTTCATGTAAGCACAGCTGTTGCAATGTAAAAAAAATAAATTAGCAAAATCTGCCTCTTCTCCCTGCATCTTCCCTTCACTTTTCAGTGGATTTCAGCATTTTTCCCCTTCAGTCAGTAACTTTCCAGACTCCTGCAGCCCAGATACGTGGTATGAAACTCTCTCCCATCAATGCTGTCAGCAGAAAAGGAACAGATCAAGGTCTTACAAAACAAAACCAACATCGGCCAGATCCTGAATCTCTTCCTCTCCTGTCAGGAATATGGGGGTTGAGACAACACTACTGCTTCTTACAATGGTGGTTGTTTTAACCCTTTTCTCTTCCTTTAGAGAATAAACCAAGACCCTTTGCAGGTAACCCCATAGCACTGGCTTTCAGGGAGAGCACTGGAGTCTCTTGTATTGAAGCCACATCTACTGGAGGTTGCAGTGCTGCCAAACAGACATTGGTCGTCGTCCCCTGCAGAGTGGGATGCTTTGGGGATACATCACCCTTGTGCTGAATCTACCTGCCATAGGAATTCCTCTCACTGCTTCCCACAGACTTGACTCCCTGTCACGTTGGGTGCCCACGTAGGATGGGAAAGCCCGGGTGGTTTTGTGATCCACCCTTGCATCAGCATCTATTATTGTAGTGACCATCAGTGAGGTTTTGGGATGGCTACTAGACAGGGGCACGTGCAATGCTCTTGTGCTGGCTGCTCCTAGCTGTTGCCAGGTCCTAAATGTCCTTCTCCTGGGAAGCACTCAGAGAAGTCACTATTATTTCTAGCTTAAGCGGCAGCACGAGGTGCTGCAGTATGAGGCAGCACAGCTCAGGGGAGCACAGAAACCGTGCTGCAAGGTGTGCGATGCAGGGAATTGCTGTGCTCTCCGGTGCATGGGAAAATGATGGAGACTGGAGGCAGATGGAGAAAAAGCATCGGTTTTGGTGTTGGCTTTGATTTCTTTGCATATGATTTTGCTTCTCGGTAACTACACTGGCAATACAAACTTACAGGCTCTTTCTAGGGATGTGGGACACCAGATGCCTTCTGGGTTGGCTCATATTGCTGAACACTTGTGTTATTAATCTTCTTGGAATTGGGAAATTCAGTTCAAAATGAGAGGCTCCTGATGTCACTAATCCTACTTTTCTTGTGCAACTTCACAACTTCCTTATGAGCCAGGCTATTTTATGTTCTTCCTTCTTCTCCTCTTGGTAGCTTTGAGTCTTCTGTTAATTGACAGTGACCCAAAAAGGGCATCCTGGGGAAGTTCCCCCTCCTCAGGCTCTCCTCCCCTCTTGTGTCAGTAATGAACCGCTCCCAGGAGCAGGGGTAGGGGTGTGTGGTCCCACCTCCCGGACTCCTGCCCTCCTTGTCCAGGGACAGTCCTTCTCCTCTCACTTGCTGCACGGCTCTTAAAGCTTTTTGTAGCAACTGGAGCTCTTCCAACATGAAGGTTTGCTTGCTAACCAGCCTTACCTGAGGTGTGGAGTATGCACAGATCTGCCCTTTACCTGATCCCAGGCTCTCTGGAAATCTTGCCGTTGGCTTCCTGGGCTCCCACAGGACCTGTTCTATTTCTTAAATCTCAAAAAAAGCCCTGAGAGAGGGGGGGCGAGTGCGTGGCCTCCATCTGTGTGTTGTGGGTCGCTTGCCTCAACCATGAAGCAACCCTATTCCCCCGCCCATCCTTGAACACATAGTTTCCAGCCCAAACTATTTGACAAATCTGACCCAGACTAGCTAATAGTTTCAGGGTGACCAAACCCACGTATCTGATGAATTTACGATTCAACTGAAAATTCTTGCTTTACTGAAGTCCAAACATAGAGGGGAAGCTGGTGGTTAAGGCAGGAGGGAGGAAGAGAGGAAAAGAAAGCTGGCGAGGAATGCTGGGGAGGCTGAAATGGGATCCTGACGTGAGCTGCGGGGCTGGCAGCTCCTTGGAAAGGGGGTCTCCTTGGTGGAGGACCTGACCTTCAGTTTGCACATGCTGGTTGGGGGCCCCCAGGTCCTGGCTAAGGGGAAACCCCTCCACCCCTTCCAGTGGTCCCATGAAACTGCTCTGTACTTCCCTTGGTTAATATTTTTCTTTCTTTTTTGTTTTGGAGGGGATTTTTCTCTAGGCCTTGAAAGCAGAATTTTTTTGTCCCTGCTGATGTGAGGTCGGAGGGACACTTGTCTTAAATGAAATGGAAAGTGCGCACTTCTGAGGAGGAAAGTGGTACAATTTTACATCTGGTGGGCTGGAGCAGCACTAAATCATTACTGGTTTTGTAGTGTGGCAGCTGAGCAGACCAGTCTGTGATTTCTCAGTCCCGCTCCCAAGCCACTGTCACTTAGAGCCGCTGCCATCCCCAGCCACCGTGGTGGGCTCTCTGCAGCTCTCACCTTCCGCAAAGCTCCTCGCCTTGTCTGCTGGGCAGCCGCGGTTCGGAAACACAGTGGGACCGGCAGGAGAGCAAAGCAAGGACCTTTGGGAAATGCAATGACTTCTGCATGTCTTGCTCCTGGTTTCTGCTGGCTGAGAGCCTGCAGACTGAAGGTAAAACAGGTAGGTTTTGGCACAGCGCTGAGCTGAGCATCTGCTGCTGTAGGCAGCTGAGCAAGTCCAAAAGACACCAAAGTTGCACATTTTGCCTGTGGCTGGGAGAGCCTTTGGGAGCCTAAATTTCTCTCTCTCCCAGGGCAAGCTGGGTTGCTGCCAGACTCGTCCAAGAGAGCACTTTGGTGTCACCTGCCTTTAAACCAAACTGGGCAGAAAAGCCCCGTATCGGACTGGAGACACGTTGCCCATGGTGTATTGAAGCTGGTTGTCATGGAGTTAGTTCCAAACAGGACTAGAAGTTCAGGTGAGGAATAGATGGGCTGGTGTGCAAGGCTTAAATATAAAGGAAAATGGGGGAGAATGATAGCTCCAAACAAGGCTGCCCTCAAAGAAAATATTGCTCATGGCTTTTCCGCACAGCTCTGTGGCAGCAGAGGCAAACCTTTGGCTGCTGCTGGTATTCCTGGTCATGATCGGAGCAGTTCAGGAAGTCAGCAAATGAACCACGTTCCTCAGCCCGAATTGAAAGGGTTTTTTTCTGGTTGTTTTTTTTAAGACTGAATTTAAATGTAGTATCCTTTATTGCCCAGAGTACAGAGGAGACCACAGTGCAGCTGTGACAAAGCTTTCTGCTTTCCAAAGTACTGCAGTGATTAAGGAGAGCAAGTCTCTGAACACCAATGGGAGTTAGGTGCTTCACTGCCATTTCAGCCTTTGAAAATCTCTCTCTCATTTAGCCAAGTAAACTGTACCAATTATCTCGCAGAAGTTTAAAAAGCCTGTCTGAGCCACAGAAAACTCAACATATCCAGGGACTTATGCTGCTGTGAGGACAAATCTATAAATCTCTTTAAAACAAACAAACAAAGGAAATGGATTAAGAATCTATCATAGATATAAAATATATACAAATTGTACCCAGCTCGCATTCCAATTACCTTCACCTTGATTTCGTAGAAAATCCAGGAGCAGGTCTGGCTGGCGTTTCCCCGCTCACAACCCTCACACTGTAGTTCCCCCATAGTTTTGCATCTAACATTTTGTTAAGCAAGTTCTCATTTAGGGAAGGACCATAGCTTTTAGCTGGGGCTGGCTTGTATCTGGACAACTGAACATGCCAAAGGAGAGCTGTCTTTGTGGAGGATGGATAGATGCCCCCAGGTGATGTGAAAGGTCTTCCTTGTGTTTGCCGTACTGTTTCCAGACAAAGTGCTTCATCAAGCTGCTGGAGTTGCCATGCTGTCCTGTGCTTTCAGAGGTGAGGAGCATTTAAAAACCCCAAATGAGAATGCAATAATTCTGAGACAAATGTCCCCAGCACTTTGGTCCAACCATCCTCACAGCCGTGGTCACCCCATGCACCCCTTTCCCACCCAAGCTCCCTCCAACGCTGCAGCCGGTGCTGGCCAGTGCCGCTGCTGGGGGTGACTCGTCTGCTTTTCCTTTTTTCTTGAGACTCACTGGTTTGTCAGGTCTCCCTAGCTGAAAATCAAATATGTATGTCCAGTGCACTTTTTATCTAGTTAACTAAACACAAATAATGCGTTCTGCCTTTTCACTTTGAAAGCTTTCAACGCTTTCTCTTTTATCTCTGTCTGAATTGTTCTTTAACAACCTGACAGTTGAGTATTAAACGGTCTCTCTTTTTCCTTTATCTTCTGCTCATAATTTTCAGTGATTTTTCGCTGGGCATCACTTCCCAAAGTGCCTTTGTGTATTCAGAGCTAGGCAATGTTGGACATTGATACGATCTAGACTTCTGAACCAATGCGGATACTTGCAGGGGCGTTTCTTCTTCTCTGGGGCAGTTAATTTGATCTGGTGACTTGAGATTTGTCTCCAAGCCTGCTGGAGATGAGTTTTGGAAAAATGTCATCGAGATGAAGTGACACATGCTTACTACCAGCCTGTTTTTTTGGCATATTGTACTTTCTGCTCCTCTGGCACCAAACCCCCATTGCATGTCTGTGCTGCCTGATGAGTGGAGGCAATCTCTTTGAGATTTAAATTGCTTTAACATGGCTTATTAGCTGCCGTGGGGAGTGTTTTTGCCTGCTAGTGCCCGTGACAGGACTCTCCTCTTTCTCAAAGTCACCTTGTGTACACGGATGCTCTGATCTACACTCCCATACATCCAGCAAGACACTGTGGAGGTCGTTTCCGGAGCTCCACTTTCCAGTTTGGGAGTTTTGACCAAAAATGCTGATATTCTTCCAAGACCTTTGTGCCTGGTCACACTGCAGGCTGCTGCGTAGCTCCTTGCTTATTTGCCCAAATTAGGATAAAGCCAAGCTTTCTGCCTGAAATATTAGTGATTCTCACAAAACATTTTTATTTCTCTATTTTGGATATTTTAGTAATCTTATTTTTCCTTGTACATCTGTGTCGCTGGACTCCATGACTTTTTCTGCTGTGTTGGGCCCATTCATTTGAACAGTCATTTCTTGCCATTAATTTTCAGTGAATAGTTGTGCTGTGTTTATTGGTTTGCTGGTAAAACTATGATTTTGATGACTGCAATAGCCATTTCCACATTAGGTCTTGAATTTGAACTAATTAGAAGCAATATTCAAAGGAAACAACTTTGTGAAGATCCTGCTTTTTTTCAGCCATCTCCTAGTACAGAAGTTGCTAACACAACTACCGCATAGCTGCATGTCAAATGTGGACAGAAATATTTGTAGCAACGATGCGAGCTGGAATGATGTTATGGAATTCCTGCTATGCTGAGACTCTAAAATATGGTTTAAATTAAAACTGAGGCTAAGCGTATTATTTACTTGATGAGGTTTGTTCCACTCCTTCTCTTGGGATACCTAAAAGCAGGCTGCTATTTCTTCTTCTTTTTTTTTTCTTAATTCCTCTGAGATGACTGATGTCCTCTAAATCAAAATGACACTCAATATTTGAAATCCATCTTCATTTGGTTGCATTTGGTCATGTAAATCACACAGTGGTGTTGCTTCTGTTCCTCGAATGGTTATGGGTTGTTTCTTATAAACAGGAAAGGGCAAGAAGAACCAACAGGGAAGTTCAGCCTCCCAAGGAGATGCAGTACAAAGAACAGGGTCTTTATCAAATGTTGGTATTTTCCCCCTTGTTGGGGCAGTGCAGAATTCCTAGAGGTCTTGTGAGTGCCAGAAAGACTGGCGGTTTGAGAGTTCCTAACCTGAAGGTGGGATCTGGATTTAATTTTCTCTCCTTACAAATGTATGCAGCAATTGGGCATTTGTAAGTGCCTTGAGTAGTAAAAAGTATCATTGCATCTCTGACTGGATTCTTTAGGAGGTTTTTTAAAGCTGGGACTAGACCTTCTGACTTTCCAGTCTGGTATGTGGCACAGCAGAGACGTAGGCTTCACATCAGCTTTGGCTCCAAGAAGTGCCACTGTCTTTAAAAGGATGTGGTCCTTAGGGACAGAGTCAACACTACAAATAATTTTGCATGGCCTCTCCAGAAGCTGATGCGCTGCTCAGTTGCCCTCCTTGCAGGTGAGCAGCTTTTTAGTAGTTTACAACTGTCCTGACCTTTGGGACAGAGCTGTCTGTGCAGGACTGCCCAGGCAGAGAAGGGTGGGCATGCAAGGCGGACCCTGGGTGCAAGGAGTCACGGCAGCTGTGAGCTTTGCCATGCACTGATTTTGTGCAGTACATTCAACTCCTACTGGGTGTTAGATGCAAGAATCTTGCTGGGTTCACTCTGAGGCACTGTATCTGCAGGAACCATCTCCAGGACTTCCTAATGTCTACTTCCCTCATGTTGCGTCTTGACAAAAATTTGAAGTGTATAAACAGGTCATGTTGGCAAACTTGGATGCACCGTGCCCTTGCTCTGCGTAATGGAGAAGTAACTCTTTGTCCTGGCTCTTGCAAAGGTCATGCGTATGGAAACACTGCTGGCATGAAATGATTTTATGGGCAAGGGTGAACCAGCCTTGTGTTATATTTCACATTTTTCTCAGCCCAGAAACGGTGCTGGTTTCTGCCTGCGTGAAGCTGTTGTGCAGCGATGTTTGGGAACTCACTGTGCTGAACATCTCCCTGGTGCACTATTAGGTTATGTTTTGGATGGTACTGCATGTCCTCCTTCACTTTGTGGGCTCAGATCAAGCAAGGAAAAAAATATGGCTTTCTTCTGCATGTTGTTAGAGAAAAGAGTTCAGCAGGTTTGACGTGAAATCACTGGACTATTAAGAAACAAAGTAGGAGATTTTCATCTTGCCAAATCATATGGCTTGTAAACAGAAATTATCGCTGTCTTTCCTGTAGTTGTAGGACAGAGAGAAAGCTATCCAAATTGTAAATAAATTACGACTAACCTGGGGTACAAGCGGGACCAGATACATAAGGACTCACCATTCTTGGCCAACCCCGAGCCCTGTCAGAGACGCCAAAACAAACCTGCTGGAAAAGCCCGACTGGAGATTTCAGCACGCGTCCTGCCGTGGCAAACCACAGGCTCTGTGCTCTATTTATCTGAGAGCTAGAAAAGGTCACGTGAGAGTGTACAAAATGCCTGGCCAATATATTTCTAGGCAGGGGAAGGGCCGGGGTTTGAGGCTGAGCTCTGTTGCTGATGGCAGAGTCAGGGTTCCCCAAACCCCCCCAGCCCCATGGTGCTCCGTTCCCAGGCAGACTGCATCATGCCAGGGAGACCTCCCCGCTGGGGACTGTGCCCAAAATACCAGTGCTAGCCCTGCCAAAGTGGGAACCCAAGAAGCACAAGCCTCTCCTGCTTAGGGCAAGTGTTTGGTGTGGTTTTACGAAGGGATGGAGCTGGAGCTGCTGGCGGTGGTGAGGTCTTTTGCATGGGAGGGGCTGTGTCCATCGTCCTTTGCTTTGGCTTTTTATCTGCCCCAGCAGCCTTCCATCAGCAGGTAGACCGAAAACTCAGAATTTATGTTTTAAATCATCTGGGCTGTGGTGTATGTATTTCTTCCACCTTCCAATGATGTTTCTACGCCTATGATTGCTAATTATCGGTTAATAATGAAGCTTTCAGAATTAGGTCAGAATATGGTTTCTTATTTATTTTTTTCTTTTCTTTTCACACACCACCATGTACAGTGGGGCTCTCTCTCCTGCCTGCACTGCTTGTAGCAGAGGTGAGAGACCCACACCTTGAACAACGTGGAAGCGTTTGTTACAGAGGGCAAATCTGCACCAAGAGACAATGGGCCTGATTGGAAGGAACTTAGTCTGGAACAAATTCAGAATTATCCTCACTGAGACAAGGGAGAAGAAAAATAAATAGAAATTTTTTCCTACTAAACTAAAACTTGTTTTCAGACTTCATAATTTTGCAAGGAGATACATTTGTAATTCTACCTGGAAGCCAAAGAAGTTAGTGCTTGTGCATCATCAAACCCAAAGCTGCAGAAAAAGGAATTGCTGAGATCAAGAAAAATTAATATCAAAGAAACATAAAGGTTATGCCCAGGGGTCCTGTTCTAGGTCAGAATATTTGTTCTTTGGGTGCAGGGCACAGTTGCTCTTCTCCCCTCTGCCCACAGCTGCCCGGTGCATACCCTGCACTGGGTCCCTGTGCAGAGCAATCCCTGCTCCCGCCCGGGCAGCAAGGGCAGGATATCCAGCACAGAGCTGCTGCACAGGCAGGGGGGAATGTTTTGCCCCAAATAGAAAAGAAAAGAGGCAAGATTTAAAACAGAGACTTTCTTTTGTAGGCTGACAACAATTTTGTATCGATGAGTTCCAGGATGCAAACCAGTTGTGGGAAGCAGGAAGAAGGAGTATTTGTTTTCTGGAGCACTTCATTTGTTTTTCATAGCCTTGTACCATTTACTGTTTTCAGTGGCTGGGACTTTCAAGTCCATAAAGGTGCTATGTTATCCGGCTCTACTTGGCTCTCCATGTGGAAGGAAAGGTGTTCGTCTCTGGACTGATGGAGGCCAGTTCACATAATTGACTGAACACCTAGCAGTCACAGGTTGACCAGACAACTCTGGCTAATAACCATCCTGATTAGATGAGCTTCACGTTCTCCCAAGAGCTCATTAACCAGAGTTCTGACGATGAATCACGGACAGGGGCTGAAGCAACACAGAGATACCCCCAACAGCCCTGTCCTACCGTGGGCTCCAGAGCAGAGGAACTGAATCTGAGACATCTTCAACTCTTCCTCAATCCGCGGTCAGGCAGAGGCTGAGGTTTGCAGGAGACGCCTAAAGCTCCCAGAAGTCATGAGAACTCCACAGAGGTAATACCTCCTCCAAATTTCTTTACACCTTGGCCAAGGCAGCCTGGGGTCTGAGCCTGCCTTCATTGGTATTTATGAGATGCTCCCTGCTCTCCCAGGTAGTCTGGCTGAGTTCAAAGGCACTGTTGTAGTTGCCTGGGCAAGGATTATTCTCAGGAGTAAACCTCCACAGGATCAGGCCCTAGGTGTGCATGATAACATATTTACACTTTGTTTTATTTCTTTTTAAGTGCCCGCGGTTTAAGCCTGTAGGTGCATTTACTCAACAAATCCTGCTTGCTAACGTTTTCTTGGCAAAAGCTACCATGGAAGGAAAAACAACCACCCCCAAAAAGCACTGAAACGGACAGCTGCCACAATAAAAAGGATCACCTGGAAGGCACCATCGTCACCCAGAGCTGTCCCGAGAGCCCTGTCTCTCTGCTAGCATGAGATAAAAGCCCCCGTGGACAGACAGGCTCTGGTTGTGCCTGTGAAAGGGAAAAAAAAGCCTGGGTCTGCTGGATCAAAAGGGACTTGGATCTCTGGGCAGCAGAAAGCCTCTAAAAGCAACCTTGCTCGTCCTCCGGTGCTGGCACCGTGTCGTATGCAGCTCTGTGCAACTTATTCCCCCCTTTCCCTTGCCGTCCATCCAGGGATGAAGCTCCGTGCAGGGCTGTGTCGTGTTTGCTGTCCCTCTGCTCCTGCCAGTGGGGACCTGCTGGCCCGGGCGCCCTCCACCCCACTCCAGGGGCAGTTAATCCTAAAACTGGGATTTAGGCAGCCTGCTTTTTCATGCGTGGGCAGACACGGACAGGGTTCCGGGACTGAGTGGGACCGGCACCCCTAAGCCTCCCGGCACGGCTCGACACGGTCCCGCGGGGGTCTGCACGGCCCGGCCCCGGGAAGGATGCTCTTCCCACGCCTCCACCGTGGCACCCCTAGACCCGCGGGCAGGACCCGGTGAAGCCCCACGGAACCGGCTCCAGCCCCCGGCCCCGCGTGTTCCCGGGGCTGCGGGACGCCCCGTCGTGTCCGGGCTTCGGCCGCTCCCCCCCGCCCCGTCCCGTCCCCGCGACCTGCCGCCCCCGCCGCTGCTTTTGCCCCGGGAGGGCAATTAAGGAAACAAACCATTTGCAGCGATTAGCTGACTTGCCGCTTTGCATATTAATATGACGGGGACGACTTCTAAAGAACGGCGAGGCTCTCCGCCCGGCCGCGGGCTCCTGCCGGGGCTGAGAGCCCGGGGGCATCGGGAGGGGGGAGAGTTTAACACACACACACCCCCCCCCCCGGGCTGTGGGTGCCTGCCCACCCTCCCGGGGGATCGGCTGGGTGCCGGGTCTGGGCACATGCACG
>JANZLQ010000040.1:16224185-16236746 GCA_026212715.1 Elanus axillaris
GGAGTTTTCCTCTGAACTCATGTGGATTTTGCTCTGTGCCCCATTCCTGGAATCCTGTGAGCATGAGAGACTCTCCACTTTCACTGGAAAAGGGAGAGTAGTCCTTGCAGAGGGTGAAAAAGCATGAAAACACTGACTACCTTTTGCAAATCGTTTTCTTTTTTTCTTTGTAGCGGCCAGCCAAGTGGAGGGCTCTGGCAGAGGTGCAGCTTCTCCCAAGGAGCACTGGGGAGCCTGTCCTCCCTCTGCCTCCCACTGCAAGGTACCAGAACATTGTGGGGTTCAATGTACATGCGGATAAGTCATGGGGTTGAAAGTGTGGATGCATGGTACCTGTGGGAGTCAACAGGGAGATTTCGGGGATCCAAACAACCTTACACAGTGAATATAATGCAAGTGTGTGTGTTTGCTGGAGCATCCTCCTTGTGCACAAGCCCCTGGGACCTGCCCTGTACGTGGAGTCACCAGAGAGCAGGGTCCTGCCCAGGCTGGCGTCTGCCTGTCCCCCAGCCCTGTGTGTTGCCCAGCTCGTGGCATCACCCACCCTGCGGGCAGGGCAGGGCAGAAGCCATTTTGCAGCTGGGATTTTGTCTGTGGCTGGAGGGCAAGTAAGGTGCAGGCGGGAGCAGCTGAGGAGGGGAGATCAGAGGCTTAAGGAAACCAGGGGAAATCAACCGGGCCTAGCACGGCTGAAGAAGGAAGATCAGAGTACGGGAGCAGCTGGGGGGGAGATTGGATTAGTAGTTGGGAGATCAGAAGCCCAGACTGACTGGGGAGAGTGGATCAGACAGGCAAGGAGAGAGGAGATCACAAACCCTGCTAGCCCATGAAGGGGTTCAGGTGGGTCAGGACAGCTCACAGGAATGACCAGATGGGGCGAGTGGTTTGTTGGTGCTGCCTGCATCCACTGAGCTTTAATATGCGTCAGTGTGTTGGATTTTCATCCCCCTGCGATCACACTGTGTCCCCAGCACAACGGCAGGAGCTCCCACCCTGCCGAATCTGCGTGATGCAAAATGCAGCACAAGGCAATAACGCAGCGGCTCTTCCCGGGGACACCATCTGGGTGAGTGGCTGCTTGCAGCAGGGAGGCACCACGGCAATTACGCTGTGTTTCAGTCGAGAGTTCCCAAGAGCTGCTAAAATGCCACAATCCCTGCTAAGACCCCGACTGCATCACTACAAAACACTCCCTCCTACCTGCTGGCACCATCCACCAAAGGCTGTGTTTGGCTAAACAGAGCCTCGACATCCTGTTCCTGCCCATCTGAGCGTGGAAACGCACAGCAATCATAAGGGAGAAGGAGCTGTTTAAGACAGATAACTGATAAAACAGAGGCTGTGCTGTTTCAGTTCATGTATGGCTGCGGAGGTGGCACACCAGCATCACCATGAAGCTCCACCACCCCTGCAGCCCACCCTGGTCTGGTCTCTGCACTTCTTCTTGGAGCACCAGCTCCAGAGAAACACCCCCGTTATCTGTGTTGGCAGCCATCCCACTCCTGCTGTGATCTCGGGGAGCCCCAGCCTGTGGAGAGCAGCCCCTCGGGAGAGTGAGTTGGGACACGGGGAGGTGAGACGTGGCTGGCGGAGGGGACAGCCCTTGGGAGAGGTGGGCTCCTGCCTCTGCTGCTGTTGGCAGCTGGGCAGCACTTAGGAGGTTTGTGCTTCTCTGCCTGGTTTTCCCAAAGGAGAAATAGGAGTGAAGATGGAAGGGAATGCTTTCTAGGGAAGAGAGGACCAATCACTTCTCTGGTGTGTGCTGTCCTGACAGTAATTGCCTATTAATATTCCCTTTCTTCTGCTTCTTCCCCTCCTTCCCTCAAGTGATGTGGCTTCGCTTCCCGGTGCTGCTTGCTGTGGTGGCAATGCCTGAGTACAATGCAGAGGTTTTGAGCCACCTTCCAGTGCTGCAGGGATACCCAGTGGGGGGACATCACTCAGTGGTGCCCCTAAACCCACTGATCCCAGTTTTGGGATTGGTTGCTGGTGCCTTGATTAAAGGAACAAAGCTCTGGCTACCTGGTGCTCCCACCTTCAGAAATGTCATCTTGGACCTTTGCCACCGCAGCTGGTGGGGACAGCCTATGCTGGGCTCCTGCTCCTGCCAGCCCAGCTTTTGGTGTCCTCCAGGTGCTGGGAAGAGCCGTGGGTGGCTGGATGGAGGCAGCTTTATGGAGCGTGGCTAATTGTTTCGTTGTGCCTTTCAGGCCACGAAGGTGGGCTCAGGCTCTGAGGACACAGGATCCAAAGGAAAGGAGGGTGTGGAACAGGACCATTCAGAGCAGCCTTGGGTTTGGTTTTGCAGTCACAGGCAAGACGTGGATGAACCGTGTATGGCATTGCCTGATGTTTTCCTGTCTCCTTACCCATTTTCTTCTGTTTTCAGCTTGGGTTTGTTATTTTCTGATGCTTCACTGACATGGGAGGTGATGGAGGGCACTGCAGCACAAGCCAAGCATCCCTGCACTGGCACCAGCCCCACTGCCGTGAGGTGTGTTGGAGCCAGTGGGGCTTGGTCCTTCTGGACCCACTTCAGCCTGGCTCGGCCTGGCCGTTCAGGGTGGCCTCCTCTGCAGTCTTGGTTACAACATCTCTGCCCCATGGGAGGTGTAAAAGGGAATGTGTCAGTACATGGCAAAATACCGAGGTGACGGATATTGCAGTTTGGATTATATTCTTGTTGCTCAGTTGAAATGGTTTGATAGCAGAGGTGGGAAAATAATTATTTATGCACAGCTGATTTCAGAGATGCAAATAGAGGGAAGGAAGGCATTTTGCCTGGCTAAGGATGGCAGGGTTTTGGCCATATTGGGTCCAGCATCTGAAAAGCTAAACTTAAAACAGCCCATGGGGCAGACATTGCCAGCCCCACACCTGGCACCTCACATACCCGCCATCCTGAGAGGCTCAAGCTCAGGATGCCGAGTGACTCTCTGCTCGGGTGGCACGCAGAGCTCCACTCCACACGCACCGGGTTCCTAAAGCTGCAGCAGATCCTGCCCCATGGAAGCCTCTGCTGCCAGCTGCTGGGGCTTGGGATGTGCCTGGAAGATGGCTTAAATGGAAAGCTAAGACAACCTCATGCAAAAAGGTAACAGCTGAGAAAGCAGAAACCTGTAAAACCTTTGAGCCATATTATTTGCTAAGCTGATAAAAGGTAGAATGCATAAATTTATGAACAGGGGAAATCCCTGCTGTATTCACATGGGCTGCTCACGGTTTCATAGTTAAGTAAATACAGTTCAGAATAAGAACGGTTTAAAGGAAATTTGAGAACATAATGAAGCTCAGAGAATTAACTGAATAGCTTTCATTTGAGATTACAAAAACACGGTGTAATATGATGTTTAAATACCAATGTGGCTTCAATGTTACATAAAATAACCAAACAGAGATAAAACCACTGTTCTGTCCTAGCATCAGCTGGTAATCTTATTACTGAATTAATGTAACCACATAGGTTATGATCACTGTTTTTCCCCTAACTTGACAGACTAGGTGAAGGAGTAAAAAAATGTCAGAAAAGGAGCGCACGTTGGTTTTGAAGCTCACTGAGATGCAAAGCCTGATGCAAAGCAAAGCCCAGGCTACACTGTGCTGCTAAAATGCTGCTGCCCCGGCATTGGATGGGGCAGGAGAGAGACGCCTTGATTTTGGGGCAGCTGGAAGAGGCTGGGAGGATGCTTCATACTGCTGGTGTCAGCCTTCACATAGCATGGGGAAGACTTTGTGTTTCCGGGTAGGGAACGTGAGTTTAAGCTATTTAATTCATTGTAGGAGGGACTGGATGTCAGAGGGGTGAAGGTGTATAGTGGCTGCTGGTTTTCAGAGGGAAAGCCCAGGTTTTTCAGTCTCCTGGGGTGCACCTGGCTTTTGGTGCACCTGAGGCAGGACCTCCCGTGGGCTGTCAGTGCAGAAACTGACCAATGGGACAAGGTGTGTCCCACAATGGATTTATTTGACACTCCATTGCATCCTTTCACATGGTCAGAAGAGAAAAAATTGAAGAATTTATTGTGGTTTTGTGGCTTTGCTCTATCAGTCTTATTATTGGGAGACTGAAACCCCTCCCTTGTTTGGCTGCCAGGTTTCCCCCAAGCGATGCACCGTTCTGACACAGCCATCCTTGCTGCAGCATCCCGGGGCGATGGGGAGGCACTTGCAGGAGGAGCAGATGCTCCCTGGCCCCATCCACCTCCATCCACAGCATCTCTGAGGGCAGCAGAGTCCCAGCACGAGGAAGCCAGGAGGAAGCAATGAGCAGTGGGTGTCAGGAGGTTAGGAGGAAATAAGTTATAAATGAGTAACAGTAATAAAAATTAACTATGTGCTTTTTCAGTGGACTTTTTGCCCAAAAGGTTGCCACTTATGTCTGTGATTTAGGGTAGGAACCATGTGTTGTGGTCAAACCAGGCGCTGCTGGGGCTACACTTGGCAACAGGGACCAGCACCGAGGATGCTTGTTGGTGGCATCCGCAGATGTGGTGTAATCAGGATACGGGCATGGCTCCTTTGGGACCATTTTTTCATGTTGTGCAGGAATGGTGGCCAGTATTTTCAGCGCTTTGGCATCTTCAGGGTCTTCCACTGGTACAAGTCTTCTGGCAGCCGTGGCGGGGCTCAGCTGTGAAGGGCCGGTGAGCTCCTGGTCACGCACCCAGGGGTGTTGCAGATCTCGTAGCATTGTTTGCAAAAGATGCCAAGATGGCTTGGCCCAGGGAAAACAAATACCTTCACATCCACATTCATAGCCAAAATGATTTGCTCAGCTTTGAATTATAGAAATGTTT
Organism: Elanus axillaris; assembly: GCA_026212715.1. NCBI lineage: Eukaryota > Metazoa > Chordata > Aves > Accipitriformes > Accipitridae > Elanus > Elanus axillaris. The sequence continues at coordinate 16,228,979 of JANZLQ010000040.1, forward strand.
CTCCAGATGTTTTGAACTCTGGAATAATGCTGCTCACCAAACCTAATACCTAAAAGGCCTCTTTTATGTGACTATTACTTTGGTGACCAAAGTGCCAGGGTTTTACAAGAGCTGCTTATCCTTTGATAAAACAAAATCAGTGAATTTATGCTGACAGCTTCAGATGCTGCAGAAACCTGAGCAACCTTTCACCAGCATATGTTGCTTGCTGGATCCTTCCTTAAGAACAAACCGCAGAAGCATCTTTAGTAATTTAATGAGCAATAAAGAAGACTATAAAAAACCAAGGATAATTAAATGCAATGATAGATTTTAGCACCCTAAATGGTTACCAGAAGTGCTTAATCAAAACTAAGGTTTGCGCTAGGCAGAATGAATAGCTCTTTGTTGCGCCATAATAGAAAACATTTAAAAATAAAATGCAAAGAAAGATTTGGGATAGCATCGGAATGACAGAATCATTAAAAATCATCACAGCCTGCCTCCCGATGCCCCTCTGATGCTTGAGTAAAACAAATAAAACAAAGCAAAATTAGGGAGCTGTTTTGTATATTGCTTTGATCTTTGTTTCACCTTTTGCAAATATTTATGAAGGGTACTTCAATACAATTTGGCTTGTAATTTTTCAGTTTGGAAGATGAACAAATAGATTGACAATGTTTAAGGTTAGTCAGTGATGTAATTTTTTTTTTTTTCCTTTCAGCCTACTGTTCTGGGAGGTAAATCCTGGAGCATGAAACACTGGCTACCGAGGCAGAACGAAGGGCAATGTGCGTGCCTGTGTCCTGTCAGGATGGAGTGTACATGTACTCCAGCCCCACGGCCACTCTCATTTCAACAGCACAAATAGGAAACTAAGGAAGGCACCAGCATTGCCACAGATTCTTTCTTAACACAATAGTCTCTAGGAAAATCTGTAGATTAATTGCGCATTTTCATGCAATAACATGATGTTAATTGTTTACAATAAGTCACATTTGCTTATGTAAATTATCTTAATTGGAAAATTCTTTAGTGTATAATTGTGATAGAGAATTAAAGATATGAGGAGATATGGAGGACGCCAAGGAAATCCTGTGCAGGTGATACTCTGGTGTGATTCAGGGTGACTTAATCAGTTAACTCGGGCACTAATTTCTCAGATAGGTACAAAAATGCTTGAAACACATGGGCTGTAATTCTAACACTTAATGCCCTGATCCTGCCCTCTTTCCCTCCCGAGCCCTCCCCACGACCCAGGAGGGAAGGGATGAGGAGGGCTGAGGAGGAGGCCTCTCCCTGGGTCTCTGCTGGTGGGACCGCAGCAGCTCAGCTCGGTGGTACCTGAGCGAGCACAGCATTTTTTGTGAAAACATCTTATCTGCAAACAAACCAAGGGAGAACTCTGTGCTGGATTTGTGTTACTGGGCTGTATGCTGCTGGCCAGAGTCGCTTGCCTGTTGTTGGTTGCTGGAAACTTGTAGTGCCCAGTGAAAAACCATGATCTTGGAGAAGTCTTTGAGCAAATAATCAGGGCAGAGCTCAGGTCTGTAAAGAAGGAGCATGAACACCCTTGCCTGCGGGTACCAATGCACTCAGCACTGTAGTTGGTGTGAGGTGTGAATTGGATTGTGTTCTTCAATCAAATACTACCGCTTTCTCGTCTTGGTGGTTTTAGTGGGCAAAAAAACCCCAGCAACAAGGAAACCGCAGCCAACTTCTGCATATGCTACAGGTCAGGTCTCTGGGCCCAGTTCTCCTCATTCTCCCTTTACAACTCACTTGGTACCTAGGCTAATTACTGTAGAGGTACTTTCCCACGGCTGTAGGTTGTCCCAGTTGCTTCAGAATAAGCTGGGATACAGTCAGGAGCCTTCCTGGAGCAAGTTGGTGCAGTGCTGTTGAAGATATCAGTGGGTCCTGTTAAATTAAGAGAGACCTAGGGGAATACATGGAAAAATGTGGAGCAGCCTGTTTTGGCTCAGAAAGGGGAGGTGTCAATGGGGGAGGTAGTTTCTCTGCAAGGAATTTCTCTGTGCAGCCACTGAATGGGAAGCCAGGGTAGCCCCTCTCACTGCTCCAGGGCACAGCCACCTCGCCCCACGGATGAGGCTGTTTGTCCTTGCCCTGCTGCAGACCTGTCCTGGCTCTTTCCCTTAGGATGCTGCCACACAGCATGCTCTCACCAACACTCACAGGGTTGCCAAATCTTGTCCCCAACACCCCAACAGGGCAGGATCCCTGGCTGTGGGACTTTTCTCCTGCCGCAGGGATGTGAACCTGCAGAAGGTGTGTCTCTCCATCCTGGTGCGACATGCAGAAGAGCTCAGCAGCCCTGTCTTGGCAGCTGCTTTCACCCATGGGTGCACAGCATCACCAGGCTGGGAGAGGCTCGGAGAGGGGGGAGACCATTATGGCCCCGTAAAGGGCTCTCCCGCTATAGTCCCGGCTGCTGTGGGTGTATGCATGGGTGCCGAGGTGGGTGCCTGCATTGCTGCCGTGGTGCGGCGCAGGCGGAGCGTGCTGTGGGGCTGCGTCCCCCCGCTTTGCTAGGGGTGCAGGGTGAAACCAGTGCAGAGGACTTCAAAGCCTCCCTGTGTCATCCAGCCAGGACTCGCCTTGCTGCAGCCTTTTTCACCAGCGATTAGACATTATGATGAGCAGAAATGCTGGGCTGTGCCCCTCTCGCCCCTGCCAGCCCCCTTGTTCTCCCTGCCACAACCTGGCCAGGAGCAGCCAGACCTTTTTGCCCATATTATTCTCACCATCTCCCTGACAGGCATAGTAATATACCAAGCTATCTCAAGCTGGGACTGTTTGAATGAGGAGAGATTTTTAAAAAAAAAATAAGAGTGAGATTTCAAGTGTCTCACCAGAGCTTGGTGCTACAAACTGCTTTGCCAGGAAGGTGCAGGGATGAGGGAGCCAAAATTACCGGCAGGGAGAGAGGAGGCTGCCTGGGCTGCCCACAGGAGCAGGCAGCGCTGAGCTGAATCACTGCATACGTGTTATCATCGCTTAATACATGTTACCCAGGAGAGTGGAGTGTGTTTGTGATCGGATGGGACCCTCCTGCTGCACTTAAAATGATTTTCTTTGATTCAGCAGCTCCTCTAATGGGAGGATGAGCATCACTCCTTAAGGGCTGAGATCTAGTTAAGTCTTTGTCAGCATAAAAAAAACCCCAAGCAACACTTTCATAGTCCACTGCAATGATTTTTCACTGTATCATATGCCTGGAAGAGTTGTGTCCTGGATCACTATCACTGATCAGAATCTAGCCATATTTAAAGGGGGGGAGGGGGGCGGAAGCAGACTCTTTTTTAATTAGACTTATTTTTTTCTTATTGCAATTCACATCATTATTTTCTTATGCGAATCTACTCTTGATGCTATGTAAAGACTGACAATCTGGAAAATTGTAAAGAAAATGTACCTGAAATATTTGCTCGGCCGAGTCTCAGAGGCACTAGACTGTCCAAAAGTGTTAATGCAAGCAGGCTGTGACTGAAGGAGCTTTTGCAGCTCCAACAGACATATTAATTTTGAAGGGTGTTTCTTTGAGCATTAAACCTTTCTTATGCTACATACTTTTGCACTCTTTTGTCTTATAAACCTTTTAAAATTTATCCCAGGATGCTTCAAGTTGAGGCTTTTGCTTTTTGGGGCGGCTTTTTTTTTTGTTGTTGCTGCCTGTTTTCTGTCTTAACTCAGTAAACTAAGAGCCAGTGAAGGGCTGGGTGAGAATTTCAAACTCCCCCCAGGATAGTTTCAGAAAAGATGATATGGACAGAGGAAAAACAAAAGCACATGTTGCCAATTGTATACATATTTTACTTTGGCGTTTTGTATCATAGAAGTGCCTGCCTATTTTCAAGACATAGAGGGAATATGCTAAATGAAATATTCAAATACTTTGGCAACTCCTGCACACTTTTTTTTTGGTATCATAAAGCACTTGTTCTGTAACCGGGTATGACATTTATTAAATAGTAGTGGGTTTACCATTTCCCATAAACAATTTCCATGGTTACCGAGGTGGTGTGGCTAGGGAAATCAAAGAACTTATTAAGACATTAAAAAGTAGGTTTCTTTTAAATGAAAGCAGAGGTGTACTGGGTAATTTCTGTTTTAAGTATGTTTTTTTAGAAATCTTAGGACTTCATCTGCTGCTGGCGCAAGCAGGTCCAACAGCCCTGCAGCCAGGGATGCCCATGGCATCGCACCCGCTTACAGCAGTGGGGGAACCTGTCCCTTGGCTCAAACTCCGTGTCCATTCACAACCCAGGTCTCAAGCACATACCTCTGAGGATGTGAACATTTGTGCAAAACCTCACCAGCCTGCTTGCCCTTTTGAGTGGTTCTAAGTGCCCAGCGGAGGCCACTGGAGTCAGCTGGAGCTGCTGATTTTCTGGGGCTTTAGATCCAACCCCTAGACCAATGCAAATGTTTCTGGTTTGCACTGCCCCAGATCCTGACTGTACTTTCTGTGTCTGCCACCAGCAACAGCAAATGTCGCATATATATTCAACAAAAGAAAGAAAACTGTTTTCTTATGATGATACTTGAGAAATGAATTACGATATTGCCAGTCTTTGAGGTTTGTTGGGGTTACCATGAAGTTCTGGGCCATATATTAGAATCTCCACTTTTAGGGTCAGAAACATGATTTGGAGAACCAAAAAGCCAGAAACTTTTAAAAGGACTCAATACATTCTTCAGAAAGAGCTGTGTGATTTCTAAGCTTAGCTTATGAATCAGGAGATGTGAACTTATGTTCCCAAGACATGAACCTCCCAAGCATCCCTGGGTCTCTCATGCACATAGAATCACAGAATCATTTAGGTTGGAAAAGACCTTTAAGATCGGGTCCAGCCATTAACCTTAGCACTGCCAAGTCCACCACTGACCCGTGTCCCTAAGCGCCACATCTACACGTCTTTTAAATACCTCCAGGGATGGTGACTCAACCACTTCCCTGGGCAGCCTCTTCCAGTGCTTGATAACCATTTTGGTGAAGAAATTTTTTCCTAATATCCAACCTAAACCTCCCCTGGTGCAACTTGAGGCCGTTTCCTCTTGTCCTATTGCTTGTTACCTGGGAGAAGAGACTGATTCCCACCTCACTACAATCTCCTTTCAGGCAGTTGTAGAGAGCGATGAGGTCTCCCTTCAGCCTCCTTTCTCCAGACTAAACAACCCCAGTTCCCTCAGCTGCTCCTCGTAGGACTTGTTTTCTAGACCCTTCACCAGCTTCGTTGCTCTTCTTTGGACACACTCCAGCACCTCCATGTCTTTCTTGTAGCAAGGGGCCCAAAACTGAACACGGTATTTGCAAGGGGCCCAAAACTGAACACGGTATTTGAGGTGTGGCCAGGCAAAGATGGGGCTGTCCTCTTAGAGGGAAAATCTCAGCCGCAGGTGTGGCAGCTCACATCTGAGAGGACCTGGAGGAGCTGACACAGAAAGACTGCCTGCTCAGCGTCTGTTTTATAAATCGTGCTATTAAATGTGACTTTTAAAAGCACTGAGAAGTTCTCTGAGATGAGACATGCGGCCAGGAAGCACTTGTGGCTGGGGTGTATCTCCCTACCAAGGTAAAATGCTGAAGCATCTGCCGCTCAGCTACTCTGAGGCTGCCATGAGGCCCAGAGAAATGACAGAAACCCCGATCCCTGTAACGGGACTTCTCCTGCCTGTCTGCTGCCAGGGCAGTGGGACAGCACAGCGGGGGCTGGCAGGCACCCGCTCCACATCTGGGCTGTATCTTCAGCATTCAGGTTCTGGCCTCCCAGAAGCTGGTGTATCCACGCTAATCAGCAACACCTTGGTTTAATATATACTAAAACAGGTTTTCCATGCTTTACATGTAAAATGCTATATCAAGAACATATTAATGTTCTTGAGCCAAGACTATTTGGGCAGGAAAATGCCAACGAAGTGTGACTGAATCCATGTGAAAAGGAAGTGTCTGCTTGAAGGAATTAAAGCAAATTTAAAATATTCAAGTTCACTGATTAGAAACATTATTACATCTCTCTGGTGGTGAAATAGCAAGCGGCAATTTCTGCTCCTTTCTTCACAGGCCCCGCGTTACCTTGAGGGGATTGAGAGGCTTCGTGGACTAGAAGGTAACAGATGGGGGATTCTAGAGAACTTCAGCTGCAATGAAGGTACCTGTGTGTGACTGAGCGAGGTATTAATTTAAATAAATGTAAAAACATCGGTAGTGCCTGAAAGAAAAAAAAAGAAAAAAAGAAAAAAGATACTAGAGAGAGAGATGGCCTCATTAATCCTCATACCTTCCCCTTTAGAACAGGAAACCGGGAGTTTCTGCGAAGGGAAGGTGCTAATGGACTGGGAATGATTGTTAATATACCACTTTCTGAGGGTAAATAGTTTCTTGATATTCACCTGGAATTCTCCTTTATCTCACTCTTCTGCATTGCTTTTCTCTCTCCCCTGGGGAGCATACACAGGTTTGGGTGTTTATCTTCTCGGAGCTGAACTGGTGAGGGGTTGTCGCAGGCGGGTTTTGCTGCAAGAGGCCCTGGGGGATGAGCGTGGGGGCTGTGGGTGCTAAAGCTGTCCTGTCCCCAGCCGTGGAGCTTCGCGGGAACAGAGGTGCTGAGCCTGGGGGTTTGGGTGTCTGTGTGGGCAGCTGGAGCGGGAAGAGCTGCGTTCTCGGGGAGCACTGGGGTGCGGGGAGAGCTCAGGGGGCTGCCTCCGAGCCCCTTCAGCAGCCCACGCTGGGGGACACAGTGCCTTACGATGTCCCACTGTGGCTCGGCAGAGGGACACCTGTGGGGACAAGGTCTCCCAGGGTGGCATCTCAGCAGAGCTGTGTCCCAAGGTCAGCGCGGCGAGCAGAGCTGCTGCTGGTACCCGCCGGCTCTCCCAGGAGAGCAGGCGCGTCTTGGGAAGGGCAAATACAACCCGAGGTGGCTTTGGTTGCCACTGCACCGTGTTGTCACCTCCTGCCCCATCTTTGGTGCAACTCAGCAGCACAGAGGGACGAGCCTGGGCTGGACCCCAGCCCCATCGCCAGCTCCCGCCTGGGAGGTTTCTGTGCTTGCTGGGCCTCATAAACAGAGGGGGCAAAAGCTATTTCTTTCCTTTCTGTTGCTGTGCTGCTTCCTGAGGCCCGTTTCTCTGGCAGTCAGCTCCTCCTGACCCCCACTTTCCTTGCTCTCTGGCAACTGTGTGGCTTTATGATGGAAAAAAAAAAAAGGGGGTCCCCAGATAACTATTTGGTATAAGCAAACCATGCGGCTTTAATGGAATTACCTCAGCCCTGCTAGTAAATAATTTATAGGAGGCAGTAAATAAAATATCTTTCTGTGTTCTTAAAAAAAAAAAGAGTTGTCAGCCGGCAAACGCCTGCTGGGGGGGAGTTAACCCAGAGCCTGCCCCACCACAGAGGTCCTGGCCAGGCACGGGACCTGCGGGGAAAGCGTCCAAGCCCAGAAGAGCTGTGGGGAAGGGGGTTCAGAAAAACTGTGCTGCTGGGTGGGGGGGTGCCCACTGGCCGGCTGCTGTCTGTGAGCATCCATCTGTCTGTCTGTCCATCCAGTGGGGTATTTCCGAGGTTGCCTCCCGGTAGCCTTGACCGTGAAACTCGAGTCCGAACCGCTTGACCTGAATTTCCGAGGCACCGGCTGCAGCCCCGCAGTGTCACCCAGCCCCGATTGAAACCCGACCTCTGTCACTAATGGCATTAACGGGAGCTGCGGGGCCCGGGCAGGGCGGCAGCCGGGGGGTACCCGGAGGGCCTGGGGTGGGATGCTCG
>JANZLQ010000040.1:16237044-16273545 GCA_026212715.1 Elanus axillaris
TCGGGCCGGGGGAGGCGGCAGCAGAGATTTACGATGCGGGAGGACAGAGCGTGAAAGCAGTATATCATCATCAGGTTGGGCTGAAAGAAAGAAAACATATCTTCAATAAAAAGCGGGGCTTCGCAATTCAGCTGCGTTGTTAGGACAACGCAAACTATCCTTGAAATGATTAGTTCCACTTCAAAGGCATTTACATTCAACAGGGGCAGACGCAGCCTCTTTTTATGTCGCCAGAGGAGGAGGGAAAAAAAAATAATAATAATAAAAAAAAAAGGCGAGGAGGAGGTGGGGAGGTTTTGTGCTAAGGAGAGTCATATGTTTGCTGCTTCTATTTATTTTTCTTCATTCAGGGGACACTTGTGTAAGATAAACAGAGCGTTCGCAGCCACAGGGCTCAAGAGCCGCTGGCCGGGGAGCTGGGCGAGGGGTGGCTGGGCAGGCGGCTCTGGGGGCTGCGCTCGGACTCCCCCACCCCTTCCAAATGGGAAGCGAAAAGACAACAGTAAAAAAAAGAAGAGGAAAAAAAAGAAAAAAAAAGAAAATCCCTGACCCCAAGAGCTGTCTTTCCTGGGACATCTGTTATTAACTTGAGGAAGCGTGACATACGTTCGGTTAGATGACAAAGACTCGGGGTATCCGGACAGAGTTGGGAAAGATTTGAAGACTGAGGTGTCCCCACACTGCCTTGGGAATTTGCTCCCATGTGATGGCCTGGGCCGGGAAGAAGTTTTTTGCGTCTGAAATTACGTACCTAAACTGCTTCCCGGAGGCCTTTGCATGGGGAAAACCCATCTGGTGTGTTCCAGGTTATCCTGAACTGCACAGGATTAAACACGACGGAGGAAAAAGATGCTGGGATTAGTCCAGAGGCAACCTTTACCATAGCCCTATTGCTTTCTCCAAACCCAGCCCATCTCCCCTTCTCCCTGATCAATTCCTACATCCAACTGAACCTAGTCTTCTCTCCTATCAATGCAGGTCACTTATTTTAGCTCCCAAATTATCTAATGATAGTGTTGGAAGTCAAAAAGCAAGCATAAAAAAATTAAAATGCAAACTATGGAGTCCATGTGGAGAGTTATCTATGTGGAATTATCTGTGCTAATGGTGGAATTCCCCATCACCTGGAATGTGTTGCACCAGCACCTGTGCATGTGTGGGTATGAGCAGGGATCTTTGCTTGAGTCTCTCTGTTCCTGTTGCCAGTTTCTGCCTGATGTTTTGCAGCTCATCCTTGGGTTAGACCTCATAATTCTATAGGAGAAGAAAATTGAAATTGTAAAAGATCCTGGGCAACAGTTTTCTAAAATATTTTGTCTCCCACAGCTATCTCAACGCATATGAACTGAATTATTCTCAATACTGGTGCTGATCAAAAATCTTTCTTTCAAGTCGCTTTTGTGGGGAGGTTAACACTTTGCACATTTGAAACCTAACAACTATATCTGGGTTTTTTTAAAAACATTTTTAAAGGTGTTGTGAACATTTTAATGCCTGCACCCACAAGCTCTCTGCTTTAGCCCTGTTGGAAAGCCAGAGATGACAATGGCCCCAACTTTATGAAATAAATAGCAGAGTGCAAGTTAGTGTTTGGAAATGAAATCCTTATTCCAGCTAAGCTGTAGCTGAAGTCAAGGTTTAACTGTTCCATGATCCTTGTTTTAGGTTATGAACACGCATGCAAGTCATTCCTGATCAATCCAAGAAGTTCCCTTCCCTTTTTTTTTCCCTTTCTCCTTTCTCTCTGTTTTTCTTCATCAACCCTTGCCTCACTGGCATGGGAAGGCTCAAATGAGGAGACTTGGAGAAGTCAGCACTCACTTGGTTACTTTCATACAGGTTTTGGTCATCTCAGATGTTTTGTTTGCCCTGGAGAGCTGTGGCCCAAGAAGGACCAGTCCGGTGCTGGGTCTTGTTTGGCTGATGTCAGTTGAGGAATTGTGTGCTGCAGCAACCAGCATATAGAGCTTAGAAATGGGCCTTTCTGTGAAATCAGCTCTCGTGGTGGTGTTGGTAACCAGGAGAAATGTGGCCAAAAGTGCAGCAGTGGCATTAGAGAGAAAAGCGGTAACAGGGGTTCTTTTAGAGGGTGAATACCAAGGAGTTGGTACTCTGGAAGAAGAAATAAATAAAACTAGAAAAATCTTAATAAAAAACAAGATAGTCTTGAAAACTAATAAAAAAGAGATAGTCTTGAAAATAGTTTGGAATCAGAGAGGCAGATGGGAGAAGAGGAGAAGCGGGGCGAGCGCTGGCTGCTGCGTTGTGTGAGGGGCACCGGAGCTCAAAGACAAAGCTGAGAGCACTGCCAGCCTGCGACACGTTAGCCAGTGGTGTTATTTTTCATTCCTAAAGATAAAGAAATGTTTTCAGTCAGAAAAATGCATTTTTATTGAATTCCCTGCAAGTTCATACTTTAAAAATGTGTTTTCCATTTCTGACTTTCTTGTTTTATGAAACACTAGAACCACGAGAGCTTTTCAAATATCCTTGAGAACGATGGGACTTTTACATTTGTTCTGTCATTTACTCCATCATTTATAGAGGTGTTATCAGGAAACTAAAGCTGACGTGTTTTAGTTCTACAGCATCTTCTGATGTGGATCTTTCCCTTCTTCTGAGTTTTATTGTTATTCTGTCACCCTGCTCCTAAAATATTGGCGAGGCTGCTGAGGCCCCTTGGCTGCAGGAACGAGGGGAGCTTCTCCCCCCAGGACTCCCCAGTTTGGTGGGGTGCTTGTAAAGGAGAAACACGTCAAGCGGAGAGGGGTTTTTAGGCTACTCTGGGAGTCTAAGGGCTCAGGGGCGTGAGGCTGAGTGAGCCGGCAGCATCTTGTGTTCCCTGGGCTCAAGAGTAGTAATTTTGGCTTGTTTGTCCCAGCTTATCCGTGCCTGTCCATAAGCTGGTGTTAACTAGGACCAGCTTTCGGTTTTGCAGGCAGGTGCTGGTGGCTGTGGCATCATCCAAAGTGCATTTTTGGGAACAGGAATGAGGAATATGGCTGTTGGTGAGAAACGCATCCAGTTATTCCAGGTCCCTTCGCAGATCCGCTGATCGCAGCCTCACCAGTAGTGATGCAAAACTTGGGTGAGCAGCAAAAACCTCTCGGATTTGGGGGTTCAGCCCACAGGCTCTGCTCTGCTGTCCTTGCACAGGGCAAGCGAAGAGCGAGAGGAGCAGCGTGGGGTGCGGAGGGGGAGCAGGCCAGGTGAGGAACGCCCTTCCCCATGTGGTCTCTTCCCCCCTTGTTATCCCCTTGTCTTTCCCTTTCTCTGATTTTTGTGTGCGTGCGTGTCCCCCTCCCCTCCTTCTTGTCTGCCGGGCTCCTCTCCCATTCTTGTCTCGCTCCACCCTCTGTCTCTCTTGTCTGGCTGCCCCACACCCCTTTTGTCCTGCTCGGCTGCTCAGCATCGCTTTTGTGTGCTAATAGCAGCCGACTGCCATCGACTCAAAGGATCCCAATGCCACTGCCATCGCCCCCCCGGCTTTTAATTCAGCTGCTGAGGACCAAGGAGGCTCCTCCGGGCCGGCCTCCTCGCTGTGCGGCATGGCTGATGCCCACTCCTGGGACGTGTTTGTGGGTCCCCTCTCACTGGGTACAGCATCTTGGCTGTGATTGCCATGGCCTGGAGGGGACAGTCCCCATGGCCAGTGCACCGTACCCCCCCCCGTTAGCTTGGAGAGCCCATGGAAAGGGTGGTGGCAAGGCAAACTGGAGCTGCAAGAAGGTCTTCCAAGCTGCTTTGGGCCACACCGGGACTTCCCAGAGGTGCTGGCACCCATGTGGCAGGAGCCAGGGGAAAGGACTTGCTCCTCCATGGGGATGTAGGTGCCCCTCGCTCCTGACACCCTCCAGCCCTTCTGGCTCCATCCCCATCTGAAATGTTTCTTATTTGGTGTTATGTTCAACCTAAAACATTCAGGGCCATAGTTCCCTGTGGGGGCTTTTCCTCTGAGTATACGGAATTTGCTGTTTACTGTATGGCAGGAGCTGGTGGCCCAAAGCAGGCTCCAGGAACTGGCCTTTCCTGCCCCGGAGCACATCCCCACGAGGTGTGCAGGGGCTTGTCCTTGGGCTCCCTGGGGCAGGAATGGTCCCTTCCACTCGGGGAATGGTCCCTTCCATTCGGGGATCAGGTGCTGGTGGGGCAGCAGGTGACAACATGCATCGGTGGCTCATTCCCACCCCACACTTTGCTCCTCGCATCCCCGGTGCTGGCCCGGCAGCGGCTTTGCCGGACGCTCCTCCCCGAATCCCGTAAACTGCAATTCTTACAGGAGGCATCTTCACCCCCTTTCCCCCGCAGTGACAGCATGCCACATGCTTTATTGCTCCTCTCCCTCCTGGGAAGCCTCTGATGCTCTTGGGAGCCGCTACACTCGGCCGAGCGCACCCCGCAGCTATCCTGATGCACGGATGGGTTCTCCCTCTTGGAATGGGGATGGGGGAGCAGGGCTCCCGTTTGCACGGCAGCATTTTCGTGGCTGGATAACGTTTGTTGCGACTTGGTGTCACATTTGTTTTTCTAAAAGCCACATTCCCTGTCCTGGTTTTGTCCTGGGGAGCTCCAGGCTGCAGCCATGTGTCTGTACAAGGTTGGCAGAAACCTGCCTCGTCCTCCAAGCCCCAGGACTGCCGGGATGCTGTGTGGGGATACTACATGTCAGCCAGGCGATGCCGAGACCTTTAGTACTGGCTGTGAGGGAAGCAGCAAGGGACGATGTAACCTCCCTCTGGTAAATGCAAAGGAGTTGCAGAAAATGCTAAGGAGGCTGAAAAAAAGCAGCCAGTTATCAGAATAAATCTTTCTAAAGAAATAAACCAGTGTCTCTTCTAATAGGAAAATCTGGAAAGTCAAGTGGTATTTCTCTATGGCCACATATTTCCTCTGAAATTGTGTAGGGTCCTTTGTAAGTCGCCTGTGCGCTGCAACTACACTTGGATTTAAAGGGGATGAGAATAAAAGTGAGTGAATGAGTTTTCCCTAATTACTTATCCTTTTCAAGATTTGTTTGAAATGTTTTTCCCTGACACTGTGTTTTCTTTCCCCTGAGGAGAACAAGTAAAAAAAATAAAAAGGCAGAGGTAGAGGGAATAAATGCTAATGAGATGTTAAATGAAGTATTTATATTATATGCTGATGGGTCTCATTTGTACACCTGGACTAAAAATAAAAGTAAATATGTGTATGTATATAAATGTAACTATACATATATAGACTGAGATATAGATTGATCGAGAGCTTGTGTATGCATGGGTGTGCATTTGCACGTACAGGTAGGTGGAGAAAGAGAGACAGAAATCCACCTGTGCGCTGCTGTAGCTTTTGATTTGCAGATGGGTCAGCTGAAGTGAGCAAGTCCCTCTGTCCCTGATACACCCCACGGGTTGCTCTTTATTTAAAAAATAAACAAGCTCCCTTAAAACCCACTACAGGCTGCAATAAAACAAGGCAGATGCTAATGAACACCAAGAGGTTTGCAGCCCCCCGAGGAGGAGCTGTGTGTGCGCGGGTTTCCACAGCACGCTGACCTTTTGTGTGAGTGCTTCACCCTGCCACAAAGTCAGCCTGCATGACCTTCTGGAGCGTGCAGGAGTTGCAATGTCCTGGAGAGAAATCCTGTCCCTGCTGAATCCACCACAGCATCCCGATGCCAGCCAGAGCCAGAGACGGCATCGGCAGTGCTAGCTTTTCTGGAGATCACACACCATCACTGCTGTCAGATAAGAATATAAAAGCCTGGTTTTATTAATCTAGTACAGCCTTCTACGTATTAAAAAATAGTTGTGCCATTAATAATGAATTTGTCACATTTCTCTGTCAGTTCCAATTTGTGTTACTTACCAGCTGGCAGCAGGCTTTGTCAGCCAGCGCGGTGTGAGCTGGCAGAGCTCTTACCTGGCATCTCGGCAGCTCCGCTCTGCCCTGTGCCCTGGGTGCTGCTCACCAGGGGCTCCGTCCTTTCCGCCTTCCAGAAGAGCACCCTGGGTCCCCCTCCCAAAGGGGAGGCTGGCTTAGCTCAGAAATGTGGACAGAGAAGCATTTTCTGCTCCTTGGGATAGTAAAAAGAATCGGCATGGGGAATACAGAGGTTTTTAAATGAAAATACCTAGTAAAGTTTTTTCACTCTGAGGAGTTAAGTAGTTGAGCATGGATGTCACTGGGTAACTGGTAAGGCAGTTACTTAAACATTCCCAAATAAATCTGCTTTTCCTCCACTGAGACCAGATTTGAATTTGAAGTGATGGAGCTCAGGGAATTGCATCAAAAACCTGTTACAGACATCAGCATCTCCTGGCAGCAGCTGTACCGGCGGTGGGAACGGTGAGCTCCAGCCTATGACTGAAACCTCCCATCACGTCACCCTTCTTGGAGCAGGTCTGATAGACCTGATGCGTTGTGGGACACTGCCCAGACAGGGTCCCAGGGAGCCCCGGGACGGGTGTGTGGCTGCTGCTTGTCTCCATCTCTTGCAGTATTTGCTCTAGGAAATAGCATGTACCTCTGGCTTTGCCACCTCCGCCAGTTTATTTTAAAAAAATGAACAGTCCATTAAGTTTGGAGGTCTTTGGGCCATGGGTTCTCTCTTGCCATGGGATATTTTAGATTGGTTTCAGAAGGCTCTTGCTTCTGAGCTACTTGTCTGTCCCTGTTCCCCTGCTTTGCTGACTCTGAACCCATAAATCAGAGGCATTGGGCTTCATCACCTGTGCTGATCCCAGGTCTAATTGTTATTGCCCTTGAAATCACAAGTCAGGCTGGGTGACGTTGTAAGAGTAGCTTTAAAAGCTTGAAACAGAGAAAAAAAATAAGAAGAAAAAAAAAGAAGCTGGACCAGGGTTTGATTTTCTCCAGATCCTTTGAACCCACGGGGATACAATGCAAGGGGATATGATAAAGGAGTGATGAGATGGTGTGTTCCCCAGTAACTGCCACGATACACTCCCAGAAGGGGCCTTTGGCTGTGGACCCAGCGGGAGCCTCGGGAGCCGGCGCAGGCTCACTTGAGTCCGGCCGTGCTGCGGGCACCTTCCCAGGCACGTCTATTAGTGCGCTCCGGCATTAGCCACTTGGCACAGCGAGGCTATGGCAGTGTACAAGGTACCATTAAACAGACATTATACAGCCCAGTTTGGTACAAGATGGGGAAAACACTTGCAAGTGACAGCGTAAATATATACTGCAGGCGTTTAGCACCATGTAGCAGACAAGGGTGTCGAAGGAAACTTCTGTTATTGGGAGTGTTTGGGGTTTTTTCTCAACTGTCATTGCTTGTTTTCTTTTCAAAGTCGCTAATGAAAACGTTTGCTTATCCAGAGAACAGGCTCATGAATGCCTCAATGGGGAGCACGGCAGCAGGCGATGCTGGCAGGGTCCCGGGCCCCTCGGTGGGGGCAGCTCCTGGGGTGCCAGCGGGTGCTGCTGGGGCAGGTGTCTCCCTGACCCCCCCTGTGCCCTGGTGGGGACCCCCACGGTGAACCCTGATGGCTTACAGCCTCATCCGGGCAGCTTCAACCCTTCTCCGCTGCTTTTTGCAGCTCTGCATGGTGGAGAGGCCGAGGGTGTCCGCCCCCGGCGAGGCAGGACAGGGAGGTGGCCTGGGGGCTCCATGTGAAGCCATGGGTGGCGGGGGGGGGGAAATCTTTCTTTTCCCGGAGGGTCCCAGGGGCTGGCAGCGCCCAGCACGCTCCTGACATGCGCTGGCTGTCCCCCACGGTGGTGGGGTGGGAATGGGCGACCTCCCCTCCGGTGGGAAGGGGAGAGATGAAGCCCTCAGAGCTGTCATTACTGCGTCTTTCAAAGCACTGAATTCTTTTTGTAATGCTGTTCTGTATATGATGTTTCTTTCACCGTCTTAGCTGTGAGCTTTTTGAGCTTTGCTGTTATTGCCTGTGCCACATGCTTTTAAATTATTGCTCATGCCACAGCGTTTATCGCTTTTGCTTTCATACTGTGCTGTTGTAAAATCTTTCCTTGTTTAAGATCCCAAAGCCTACCTGACGGCAAGCATGGGTGCCAAGGCATCGGCTGTGCTGCCAAGCATCCACCTCACGAATTCAGCCCTCAGAGGGGCACAGTGGGCAGAGGCAAAATTTGCCCTTGTTTTTAGAGAAAAACAACTGGAAAAGGAGACCAGTGAGCTGTAGTTATAAAGTGGTTTTTTCATGTACATGTGCCTGTGTGTTGAACCACAGGTGCCAGCCACGTTGCTCTTAGAAAGTTCAGCACCAGACAGGCCAATTTAGAGTTCCTTGAAACTGGCATCGTCAAAGAGCTGTGGGACTGAACATAAGCATTTGGTAAGAAAATATTATTCTGAACTGTTAACCTGAGACCGGGATGGAAATGTGGTATCTCCAGGCTGTGCCACATACCAGGGACTCACAATGTCGTTGCTTAACCCATGTTAATGGCACAGGAGTTACAGCCACACAGAGGGGGTCCTGGCAGCGATGTTGCTGCACCTCTGGGCTCTGAGCATATCAGGAAGAAAAAGCTGGAGGATGATTTTTATTAGATCAACTGTTAAGTGAGACCTGGGTGCTTTTAGCGAGCCATCGGTGACAAACCTATTTGCAAAGACCTAGACGACAACAAAAGATTCTTCTTAATGATGGTTTCAAAGTTACCCTTATAGGAAGAAGATCTATAACATACATGTGTGTCTGTGTACACATATCCGTTCACAAAAAGCTCAAACCCTGTCTATAATTTGCTGGAGAAATATAAATGTGATAGTTGATCTTTCTTTTTAACTGAATTGAATATTAGCATTCTAGGCTGACTTTTCCATCTGTGCCCTGCAAAAGATTATACAGGAACCTTCCCTGACGGCAATGTGAGTGAGCCTAATGAATGTGTGTGTTCAGTCTAATAAATGAATGACAGTTTATTTTTTAAAATATGTGTTTTTCAAGAGCTTGTGCTGAAGCACTCAGAAATTCCTATTAATCTATCAGAGTTAGCTTTCTATTAGTATATGATTGCTATTTTATAGGAAATGCCAGTTGAATATTACAGGTTTTTTTCCCAAGAATGACTCCTGGGCACCCATAGAAGTTTAATGAGAATATATGGGACTAAATAGGGCCAGAATTTGGCCACCAAATGCCAATTTTCTGAAAGAAAAGGCAAAGAAGATTCTGAATAGCAATGCCAGATGCTGCTTTAAAATTCAGTTATTGTCCTAGTGATTGACTGCACTAACAGTATCCTGCCAGTAATGGCTGGCTTTTAAAATATATATTTGTGATTAGTTTAATTCATGGAACCTTTTTCCTCTGCAATGATTTGATGAAATGAACTAGGCAAATAATAAATTTTTCACTGGAATGAATCTGCTTAATCAATTTAGACAATCAGTTTGTTCTTTGCTTAATAACATTTGCAAAAACAAAACAAAGTCTTTCATTAACAAGGATGGCCAGACATTCATAATGAGATGTGGCATCTAACATCAGGTTATGTCTTCTCTCTGAGCAGAAAACAGGATTAAACATCTGGTGCAAGTACCTGGCTTTAAAATGCCTCTCCTGCTACTCAGTGTGGGATTCAACATTTGGTTTTTCCCCTGTCACGAGTCCCATTTACATCCCTGGACATTTTGCCAGGGCAAGAGTTAATGACAGGTACATGGGTCCAGATCTGAACCTGCCTAAAAAAACACGGAGGCTTCCAGCCTGCTTTTGATGGGAGCTTAGGAAGTAACGCAGAGACCCTGCATTCAGTAAAGTTCTCTCATTTGCTTTTTAGAGAAGGAGTTTATTATCAAGTAATATTAAATAGCTGCTTCTTACAATGGGCTGCAAAGTAACAGCTTGCCTGAGAAGCCTGGGAGTCCAAAGCATCTCTGTACAGGGAAAACAATCACTACTAGCCAGAGAGTGATTACGCTTGTACCGCAGTGCAGAGGACTGTTTGGTCTAGTAATTTTAAAGACATTATCTCCTAATGTTTTATTTTCACTGTGTTCTGGATTTTATGTTGATTTTAATTATACCTCTTAGGAATAATATCTGGTAAACTAATTTTGGTAAATGGCAATGAAAAAGCATTATCCACCTACGGTAATTACACATATTTCTTAGTCCCTAGATAAAATAGTTTTACTTAGACCCCACTACAGAATTTATAAACTCCTTTTTACAGAGTCTGCCAGTGGAGTTTCAGATAATAGAAATCTAAAGTACTAATCTCAGCATCCCAGATGGCCGCCTCCAGGAGCAGCATAAACTGTTTTCCCCAACAAATTTCCTTTTGCAGCCTTCTCAGAAAAAACACAGCGAGCCAAAGCAAAGACACTCAGTATTTTCCCTCATGGTTCCTATTAATTTAATAACTTAGGGGTTAATCCTTCTGCCTTTGAAGTCAGGGGTGGGGGTTGCCTCTGAGTTTTACTGCTGAGTTTTGCCCATCCGATCGCTTTCCCAGGGTGCGGTGTAAATGCCCAGCTGCCCAGTGATGGGCATTTTCTGGTGCTGCTCAATATACGGGAGAATTTTAATCATCCCTTCTTATTTCCAGCATAACACTCCACTGACACTTTGGCCTCTCTTTATTAAGCCAAATGTCCTATTCAATAAACTGAATGCTCCAAAACATTATTTCTAACATGTTGTAAAATATTTTAATACAATAATATCTTCTTCCCCGTGTCTTCATAGCATTTGGAAACAGCTCAGGATGAGCAATTGGTTTCACCTGTGGGTGATGTCTAATGACTGAGAATCTTCTCCGAGGACACCCTCCATCTCTCTCCACCACTGTCTTCTCCTTCAAACCTCTCCTCAAAACACATCCTTTCCCCAGCACTTCGCAGGCAGACGCAGATGGAGGTACTGGGCTAAAATAAGTAATAAAATGGAAGTGAGCCTTGGTGCCTGCAGGATGGGACAAACTTTCCTGCTCTTGGATGACTGCTGTGCCTCCCGCCTTCTCCTTTGCCTCTCTTGGCTCTTGCTGGCTCCCAAAAACATTGTGTGGGTCTCTGGGGTGAGAGGTAAGGACTTTGGGACAATAACCCAACTGTGTGATGTTTTCTGCAGAAGGGCTGCTTGGTGCCAGAATTTCCTTTTGTCTGATTTTTTTTTTCTTTTCTTCCCCCTGAAATCCTCGAGAAAAGCTGGGTTGGGAAGCCTGAGTTGATGTTAGGAGTCTGGCAGGCTTATTTAGGGATGTTATGGAAATGACGTAAAAGTTGCATAGCAAAAATCAGGGGGAGCCAAAGGGAGCAGCACATAGAGGGAAATGAGGGGTCTTCTGCTAGCGTGGCTTTCCTGACCGGTGTGGCTGTGTCAAGCCCAGCTTGGGGAAAATTCTGCTGGCTCTTTAGCTGGACCCAGATCTCAGCAGCCTCTGCTTGCTGGTTAGGGTACAGTTACATGCTGTCCATCCCGGCATCCTGTAGCTGATCACCTCTACTGAGGGTTTTTTCCCTTGGCATCAATTAATACTGAAGACAAAATTCCATTAGTGTCTTTAAACTGTTTCATGCAAACTCACATTACAGCCAGATTTTAGCCCACTCCTGAAAATGGTGGTAAAGACCTGCAAGCCATTCTTCTACATGGGCACGAGCTGTTCAAATCTGCTGTTTCATTTGGCATTTCTGCTGTATTTCGAAAAAGTGAAAAGCAGAGACACAATACATCAGAACCATCTTCCTTATTTAACGCTGTATAGGCACCATTTATGTTTTAGGCTAAACTTGGACTATTATATGGTGGCAACGCCTGCCCTTTTGCGAGACTGGGCTTTTGTAGTCTGCGAGATCAAGCAATGAAAAAGCACCGCTCCTAATTCTCGCCTGTGAAAAGTCCCCGTCAGCTCACATTGTACCTTCTCCAGCAGAGATAATGCTGTGAAATGATCCAACTTGAACTTTTTCCCCCGTCTTTAAGCTTTAAGCTCGTGTTTAAGGAAGCTCATCTTTACCCTAAAAGTGGCAATGCTGGCAATGGAAACTCCCTTTCTTTGCTCTTTCTGATGATGTTGGGGCTGGGCACGCGTGGGGTTTTGGGGGAAGAGGGGAAGGTTTTTTCTGTGGCTGTTTCTGGGACATCCAAAGAGCTCCTCTAAAGCCTCATTTTGACCTTACTGAGCCCAGAAAAAGGCTGCTCTTGATTTAAAAGGGGGAAAGACCAGGTCTATTGCTTTTACTGAGCCTTTTCTATAGTGATTTCTACTAGACAGGAAGCTGAAAAGATGTAAGATTTACATACTGGTCACCAGCAATCTGCAGTACTTGATAGTCTGAAATAAAATACTGGGCTGGGTACAGTGACTCCTTGTGTGATGGATGCTTCATCTGGTCAGCCAAGGATTTCCAGTAAAGAAAAGTATGGTGGTATTTATTTTTTTCTATCCATTCAGTCAGTCTTTTCTTGAGCTGTTTCTGCAGTCTTTGGGCATTATTATATTTTTAATAACAGTTTAACTACAAAATGTAAAAATATATACGAGATAAAGAAAGAACAAGAAATCTCTAACTGCTACCAACAGATGTCTTACAAATGAGTCAAATGCTTTTTTAAAAAAACAAAATGAAACACTTCAGTAAATCATTTTGCAAGATTTGTGTATCAGGGTATTTAGAAATAAACGTAAAAAGTAATTGTTAAACAGAATCTAACAGAAAGTGTGTTCCACTACTGAATTATGTGTTGTTAGAACAGCAGAATGCAGCAAATCTACAGCCTATACAAATCAAACTAGTTAAAAAGTGTAAGCCAAGAAATATTCTATTCCAGTCACTGCCTGTGAAAGAAACAAATAAGGAATTTTAAGTGTGCTCTAAAGAGACAATATATGCTTTAATTTTAAAGGTAATCTATGCTGTCGGGAAGAACTGCTGTTAGATGTTACACTGCTTCGTTTTTGTTGAAAAACTAAGTTGTAATAATCCATCTCTTGTCTAGTATATTGAAACTATTATTTAAACTCAAAACTGAATACAGAACAGGATTCTCCACGGCGATAAATTAATTTCATTTTGTTGCTGGTCTCTTGTTAAGTGTGAGGAACGTGCGTCTGTCCCGGTCCCAGGGACTTGGGACTCGTTCCAGTGCTCAGGCTTGGCTT
This sequence comes from Elanus axillaris, assembly GCA_026212715.1. Taxonomy (NCBI): domain Eukaryota; kingdom Metazoa; phylum Chordata; class Aves; order Accipitriformes; family Accipitridae; genus Elanus; species Elanus axillaris. The sequence goes on from JANZLQ010000040.1 coordinate 16,250,128, forward strand.
TAGGGTAAGTTTACCCTGTGTGTGAGCAGAAGAAATGTGCAAATCACAAAGAAAAAATGCAAACTCTCTCCTGCCTGATCTGTATTAACTGTCCTCCCTGGAAACCCCGGGCCTGCCTACTTTCCTGCCATCCTCCAGGAATGCCTTTCAAAAGGTCCGTGTGTTAAAGCAGCAATTTGGTGTAACGTGGGGAAGGGGCCGTTTAAGACCAATTAAGTGAACACTGTTGCCTTTCTCAGCCACTGTAGCATTTCTCAAAAGATACTAGAAAAGAGATTGAGCCCTTTGTATGTTAAACATGAGTACAGTTAGTTGTTCTTGGTGGCTTTTGGTGAGCCAGTTGCTTGTGTGAATAAACACCAGAGCTGCAGATTTGCCATTTTGTGGGAAAAATGTAAATTCTAACATTGATAGTTTGCATCTCCGGACCTTGTGGCTGCAACGTTAATCGTCTGTTATAGTATTATATTTTTTTGTTGTGAGTTTTTCTGTGGTGGGCTTTTTTGTTTGTTTAAGCACCCAGAAATCAAATATTAACCTGATTAAGAATTCAGCGTTACATGTAAGGCGGAGGAGAGCTGCAGGTGGTGACAGGCAACTGGATTGTGTTTGATCTGGCAGTTTTCATCTACGCCACCATTTTAGTCCTGCTGTGGGACTGCAGCAAAATGGTGGTTTGCTTGTTCTGTACCTCGGTGATGAATAGGGTGTGTGAAATCCCAGCCCCTGCATGCCAGGGACTGCGCTCGCTTCCGAAAAGAGCACGCTGGAAGATGTACCCTGGCTAGTGTGTGACGTACAATAGGATCTCCTACTGGAGAGCTCCTGGTATTGGAGTGGGGAAAGAGCTACATTAATTCTCATGGGGTGAAGATTTAGGAATTTCATCATCCAGTGATTTTTTATTATTATTATTATTATTATTATTTTTCCCCCCTCATGTTTTCTTTGGGTAGGGGAGGGAGATAATCTGCTCGGAGTATATGCATAGGGATGCCTTGTCGTGATGTCTCTAAGACAGCCAAGTGCCAGGCACATCTTCAAGCAGTCCCAATCCTTCCTCCTGTAGGTTCCAGGATGAGTTTTGCTTGAGGATTTTGCTTGGAAGAGGCTGGGTGCAGAGAGAAGCCAGCAGGTCGTGCAGAGCCTGGCTCACCCAGGGGTACCACTGGGACAGCCCTGGTCCTGGCAGGCTGCGAGAGCAGGGACACCCTGGGACCCCAGTTTGGGAAACCCTTTCCAAGCCAAGACTGCTGCAGCTCCTCTGCTGACCCGGGAAGGAGTGTGTCAGCCCTTCCTTGGCCATTCCTGACCTCCCCTGAGAAAGTGGCAGCAAGGTTTTGTGTTTCCCTTACGCTGAAGAGCTGTGCTCAGTGCTGGTTTCTTTGGCTGACCACAGCAATGTCCATCCGCCAGGGACCTCCCAGGGCTATCTCAAAATCATTAACCGGGGCTCTCTTGAATGACATCCAGGACAGAAGTGGGGTGCCCATTTCCCTGTCAGAGTCCCATCACCTGAAGAGACACTGCTTGGTGAATGCCTGAAGCAGCAATTGGCCTCTGAAGACCATGGGAAACATCTGCATTACTTCTAAAAGAAATTATATGTGACTTGGTTTCCCCACCCTCTCTTGAGCTGTGACTGACTACAGCTGAAGGAGCTTATTTGTGCCTATTTCTGCCCTGGGGTGGGACAAGAGGTGCTGCACCAGGCCCTGCCTCAGCCAGCCTCCAACATGGAGTGTGTCTGGGTCCACCCAATTAATCTCTCAAGAATGGGCAGCACCTGAGTAGGATTGCCTTGGGGAGACACTGGAAACCAACAGTTGATGCTGGCTTTGAGCTACTGGGAACCAAGAAAGGCAAGAAACGTGGAAGTGGCATCAGCAGAGCTCAGAACAGAGACCAGGTGTGTTGGTGGACTCCAGACCGTCTCTGTGTTGTGCCCTGTGGGAGAGGAATGCAGGACATGGTAGGTTTTATCTTTCCACTTTAACTGAGGGACCTGGACAGCCCCCCTGTTTCAGCCGGCTAAGTCCCAACCCTGCTACCAAAGCAGAGAGTTGGCTGAGAGGCGTTCATGCTGCTTTGGGCTTGTTGGGGAGCTAGGCTGGGCTGTGGGCTCACACATCCTGAAGGACCTTTCTATTCCTGTGGCCAAAAACTCAAGCTGGTCTTGGCATTTGCCCTTCTTTGCCAGAAGAGAAACCTTTCTCATGAATAGGTGACTGCATGTGGTAACCCCCCATGTGGAGGGAGGACCAGCTAGGGGGTCTCACAACCATCGCTGGACAAAAAAGGACCTTCTAGTCCCAACTGAAGTGTCTCTTGAAGGAATTCTGATTCTTGCTGTGACCTGAAATAAGTAAAACTATATGGGCCAATAGCGCTCAGATCCCACTGTGGCCTGCCCAAGTACTTCTGTAGGAGTCATTGAGGATGAGTTGTGTGTTCGTTTATACAGTGAGCTGGATGGATTGGGGCATGGATTTGCTGTCTTACAAGCTTAGAAAGCACCTTGTACAACTCTGGGCTGACTGACATAATACTAATCCATTGGGATTGCTTGTTTGCTAGTAACTTAAAAAGGGATTTTTTGGGGGCTGGGATGATCTTCAGAAGAGAAGCTATTTCAGCAAGGAATTCTTTTTGGCCTCAAGTTTTCTGCATGTTTCAGCCTCACAGTTGTGCATAAAACTGTTGTGTATCGATAAGAGTTTCCTTCCACCCATAATCTCTTCTCTCCTTCTGTTCCCTGCTGTAAACAAGCCATTAAAAATGTGTTTATGACATCACAGTTGGTGACCATGGAAATGACTTTGATGTTAGAAAGACAAATATAGCATCGTGATTTCATGGCTGGATCAAGGCAGAAGACCCGTGTTCAAATGGCGGGTAATTAACAAAGGTGGTGGAGGGGAAGCTTGAAAAAAATTGTGAAGAGCCAGTTGACAGAATATGATACACTTTATAGTTTTCCCCAGTGAAAAAAAAAATATATTTAAAAAAAACTCTTTCAAATAAAAAATTGCAGTGTGCTGGCTGTACTATTTTAAATAAAAGCCTATAGTGTGAACAGAGGACTGGGGAGAAAGCTTTGGAAAAAGAATTATACATATACAAAAAATCTAGCATGTATCTTTCAAGCTAGAGTGATCCATGCTTAAATCTGGCTTGGAGCATGAGGGCCAAACTAGACTGTGTGGCCAACCTTCCTCCAGTTCACACCAGTAACAAAGTACTGCAGGTTTCAAGTGCAAATGGATGGAGCTGGGATCTGTCTTGTAAAATCCCCATCCATTGCTGCGTTATCCTCATGGTCATACCTGCCTGCAGCCAGGCTCCTCAAAGGAGTCAGGGGAGCCAAGTCTGGCCACAAAACAAAAGTCTTTGGCTCCTGATTTCACTGAGACTCCAACTCTTCCTCAACCTGTTAGGCCAATGCTCGTGGCATGGCTGCATCCATCATTTACACAGACTGTTGAATATGGGTCCTACATTCAACAATATATATAGGTTTTCACATGCATTTTACTAAGTCATTAGCATTACATGCTTCAGAGGCAGCAGGACCAAGCCTGCTAGGAAAGTATTGTCAGAATCTTTTCTGGGCTCTCTTTTTGAGCAGTTGTTCCAACATATGTAATTACGAATAAAATAGCCTCTGAAAAGACCTCCTTGGATTCAGAGAGATTAAAACAATAGGGTAGAGATTAAAAAACATGGTTCTTCTCAGCTAATTGTTTTTAATAAAATGGTAAAAGTGAAGAAAACACCAGGAAACTATAATTAGGATGATAACGCTTTGTTCTGCAGAAATATGTGCCCTGTTGCCTCTCCTATTACAGAGCAACAAAGGGAACGAAGTGGAAGGGAAGGGAAAAGTGGGGATGAATGGAGGTTGTCAAATACTGGACTGGAAAGGTCAATAATCTTGTCTTGACGGTAAAGCTGATATAAAAAAAGCGCTGCAGCAAGGCTGCCCTGAGTGCTGCCCAGCCTGCTCAAGGGGTTACCCAAGTGTTGGGGCTGGTGGGTCTCCCTGGCTGCCCCATGCCCCAAGTCCTGGCCGGGAGCACAGTTTATGAACGCTGCCCAGGATTTCCAGGTGCTGCTGCTGAAGTCCACGCTTCCTCCTGTGAAAGGAAATTCCCTAGGTTTGGGGATTTGTATGTTCTTCACGTCCAACTTCTCTCGCAGCTGAAGGCTCAGCCCAGCAGGTCGAGAGGAAGACGCGGCCCCTCCATTGCACGTCGCGGTGCTGCCGCCTCCCTCGGCTCTGCCTGACTGGATGTGTCCTCTCCACCCCCCCGAAACATTCCTGATCCCGTTACCATAGAGCTGCCATAACTGTTTATAGCTAATAGCACACACGCCCAAATTAGCCCCTTTCTTGGCTTTGAGTGATGCGTGGGCAGACCTGGCTAGCTGGAGTCTTGTCCACTGACACCGTGTGACAGTCCTGGGCTACTGTCAGTCTCTCCCTGGATCATTAGGGATTCAGCACGTTATTCGTGAGTGGGTTTGGTGTGTGATTCACTGCCCAAGCTGCTTGGAAATTGTTTTGCTTATGAACCAGCTGATGGTGTTTTGTCTTTCCTCTAATTGTGGAGATTTTAGGCTAGCCAGTGCAGGGCTGTTGTGGTGCATGTTGGTGCCCATGCTCTTATGCTTGCTCTTCACTTTCTGTGAACTTGCTTGTGAATGAAGACTGGCCCATGTGCAGCTATCAGAAAGGTTTTTTCAGACTGGTATTTTGCAGCATTAACCCTTCTTTTGCCTCTGTGCACTGCCCTTTGGAGCGCGAAACCAGCAGGTTTGGGATAGGAAAGGATGCCGTTGCCATTTTAGCGTAGAGTGGCAGCACGTGGGTCCTGGTGGTGCCGCAGCCTTTCCCTGGGCTGGTGCCTCGCTTGTGACACATTTTTCTTTCCTCTGCTCTTGGATGGTAGCAAACTGCTACAGCAACTAGTGATTCAGATAGCCCACGTGTGTGTTTGTGGTCTTCACCTGTTGGATGAAAGCTGGAGCTGTGGTCATTAATTGGGCTTCCCAGGGAAAGCTTTTATGCCCCCAATTAACCCCTTGCATAATTACCTTTAGAAATAAGCAGCCTGGCCCTGGGATGGGGCGAAAGACGCTGCTGGCCAGTAGCTGCCCTTTGCTTTAGATTGACAGGTCGTGGCTCCCGTTGGGGACAGCCACTGCGGTCGGGGTGGCACCTCTGCTGCAGGGTGCCAAGGGGGGCAAAAGGGCAAGGGGTCCCCAGAGGGTTTGATAGGCAAGTATAGAGAAATTTAGTTCTCCTTGCGCTAGAGGACTCTGTGGTACCTAGGCAGTATAAAATTCATAAGCGAGCAAACACTGAGTTCCTGACAGGGAAAGGAAAACTTTAGAAATATCTGGGTTTTCTTTTTGTTACGTTTATGTCCAGTGCCTAATTAACACTTTGGAGAAGGAAAACATTTCTTGTCCAACAGCCCCCCTACTTCATCTTCTCTCATGAGACAGGAAAGACCAAATTTTACATCTACAAAATCGGTGAAGTATATCACAAAATAGTACCTTCCCCAAAAGAAAAAAGAATGAATCCTTTCAGCCTCATACCAAGAAGCAAGAAAGATCATCAAATCGAAACATTTTAAAATACTTCTGGGTCACATTTAGCAGCTGGCAGAGAGCAGCAGGGAAGTGCAAAGTGTAGTTATTGCTTATTTTAGGTACTTTATTTTGTTTGGTTTGTTTTGTTTCTTCCAGGCTCTGGATAGAAAATGATGTAAGTTTGCCTTGTGAGAAAGGAAGAAAATTTATATCGACAGGTTGCTGAGACACACCTGAGAAGCCAGGCTGGTTGGGGTGAGCTAAAGTTTCTTCCCTTGCTGGCAGACTTTCTCAGCTGAGTCATGTAAGAGTGTGAAACCCCTCGGTCCTCTGCCAGCAAAGTGCTGGTCATTTCAGAGATATTGTTTGAACGCATCCGTTGGAGGACAGGCAGAGACCACCAACGCTCTCGCCCCAAACAGCCTTTTTCAAAGGGAAAAATGTTGGTGGATTCTCACCACGGTGATTATAGGGGATTATTCTAGGATTCTCAGAAGTATCTGAAAACCAATCTTTCTAAGTTATTTCTGAATAGCTATTGAATGGATAATTTCCATACCCATTATCAAAATGATGTGCTGGTGGTGAAATTTAGCTGTATTGTATTTGATCAGTAATTGGTGAAATGTTTTCCTAGGGTTAAAAGTAGTGTCGGCAACAGCTCTGTGTAGGGATTTACAAGGTGTTTAGATACATTTTTATGTATTCAGTTGCTTTATGCTATCCAGATGCTTTGATGGTGTGGAGAAAGCTAACGGGATTTATCTGAGTATTTAAAGACAAACTGAAAAGACTTTTACCTTCTGAGACCCAAGTTCAGAGTTGCATTGCTTCAGTTAGCTGTTGATGACACAACTAACATTTAAAACAACATACAATGTTAAAGTCTTGATCATTAATGACTTGCAGATCTGGAGAATAGAACAGGGTCAAAAGCAATCAATGCAAATGCATTAGAGCAATTAGTAAAGAAAACATTAATGATAAAAGAGTGAAAGCTTTCTTTAGTTTAGATTGTCTCTTTCAGTCCATGGCAGTAATGATTAAGATTATGCCGTATCTTTGATATTATCTTGGACCATGTGAAATAAGAATTTGGTAAAAGGTCCCTCTCTTTTCAACTGAAACAAAGAGAATAGATTAAGACTGTGAGAGAGTAAAAAAAGAAACACGGAAGGAAGGAAGGAAGGAAGGAAGGAAAAAAACCCACCACCTAATTTACAGTTAAAGGTGAACTGAAAAAGAGAGCTGCCTTTTAACCCTGGTTTTCCATTTCAGTAATGTGACAAGCAAACGGTGGGTCCGAGTGCATTGAGGCAGGGACAGGCGGGACATAGGCAGCACATCAGGATGAGCTTTAAAAATGTTTCTGCGTTGTAGTAGGTAGCTGGGGTCGAAAGCAATTTTCTGGAATTGTATCTCCCCCATGAGGTGCTGGCAAAGGGACAGAGCTGAGCTGCTTCAGGACTAAGGAGGCCAGTAACTAAAAAAATCAACACATCCATCACAGCACAGACATACCTACACCTTCTCAGTTAGAAGCAAAATGTCTTTCCTTCAGCCCCTGCATGGCTGTTGTATGTTGGTACACTGCTATTCTCACCTGCGTTTTGGATCCAAAGCTGCGGGCTCCTGCTGGTGCCAAAAGCCATAACGTGGGGCTGTGTGGATGGGAGGTCAAGGTGGCCGGGAATGTCAGGGCATCCCACGCTCCCACCTGAGGCATCTCTCTGGCTCTAGAAATGTGGAAGGCAAGAGCCGACTCTTCATCATAGACTGATGTGTAAATATTCCAAATTGTCACTACCTGCTGACAACAAAAACCTCTCCTTGTTAAATCTGACGCATTCTAGACAAATATTTAAGTGACATTTGATTTTAGGGCAGTCTATCTGCCCTGGTGTCCCATGGGCCTCTGCAAGCTCTGAGTGGCTGAGCCCTTCTCAGATGTTACCCTGCTGCTGCTCTCGGCATCCTCCAGAGAAGAGCCCACTCCTTTGGCAGCTGGAGGGGAGGATGCACAAAGAGGCGAAGTGACTTGCCTGAGGCCAGAAAGTTTGTAGCTGAGGAAGAAATTGAAGCCTGGTTGCTCAGTTCTTGGTCGGGCAAGCTGGGTCCAGGACTATCCTTCCTCTTTAAGCAATGAGACAATTTAATCCATTTAGAAATAACCAAATAAAAAAAGCACAAAAAATACTATTTTAATATTCCTTCATAGAATATATAGCACCAGGAGCCAATGTAAGGAATTAAGTCAGATAGTATAGACTAATGAAAGCTTACCTAATTTACCACCAGGCTAGATAATACAAAACAAAGCTTTGCATTAACTATATAGTGATTTAAAAAATGTTTCAGCCTGACATCAATACTTTATTATTGCATATTTGGGGTGAACTCCCTTAGATTCAAAACACAGTATCTGCAGAGTATTTGTCCTCTTATTTTAAGGTGTATTTAGTGATGACATTTCCTGGAACAAACCTCACCTGTTTCATCTCCAGTGGCTCTCTCCCATACTGCTCTGCTTTCTTTTACCCAGTGACTGGTGATCCTCGTAGACATCCCCACATCAGGGCTGCAGAGATCTGGCCCCAGCAGAAAAAAGTTGGAAAGGAGAGTTAAAAAAAAAATGCAACCCTTCCATCCTGGGTGGCTTGAAACACGTATAGCTGAGGGGAGCTGCCAAGGGGAAGCCATTTCCATACGCTCTCCTTGTCAGAAGAGTAAGCAGGCTGAAAAAGTTGGATGTTCACAGTAAGTGGAAGCTGACCCGGGCAGCCTTGATTTACATAGCGCACACTTGGGACCTGCTCATTACCACAACATCCCCCTAATCATCACCTCGGCATGATGGGCACATGGATGTGAATATGCCCCAGGATCCCCAGCCCTTCATTTTCCTAGCAGTACCCAGCCTTTTGCAGTTATTGTGATATGACAGATGCACGTATCATTGAAAGCAGGTCTTGCATGGCATTACACAATGTAAATCAATAATGTGAAAATACAGCCGTTAACACAATGTACAGTTTTGCCTATTACTACAATGCCCTGCTTGTTCCAAAGGAAAAGCAATTTTATGCTCCACTGAAGCATGGTTTGCTTAGCCTTCAACTAGCGGCAAATGCCAGATACTGCAAAATGTTACTGTTACGCAAGCAGTGTCCTGGATTTATTTATACGTATCCATGCAAAGACTAATTTCAACAAGGACTAGGACTGGAGTCCCTCTGAATACGGGGCTGAACTGCTCTGACCCTAAATTTCCAGCTCTGCTGCCTCTTCTCAGCACCCAGGTCCTGATCAAGCAAAGCTGCACGGTCCCATGCACCTCACTGGGGCTGCTCTTGTTTTGAATTCAGATTAAATTCTCCCAGGTTTTAGGGTATCCTGGCACCTCTCAATCCAAAAATCAGACCAGGATAACTGCCTGCTGTATACCTGCCCCGTGTATACAGGTCCTAGGTGCCTGGCTCACACACTGCTGCGGTTGCTTTCCCCCTGCCTCCGCCGATCCCCATCATACTCCTTTCCTTGGATATGAGGCTTCATTGCCTCCCTGCATGACAAGAAAATCAGCACTTCTTGGGAACTTCTTACCCTTATTGGCTGAGATGTATGGAAACCGTAGCATGAAGCCTCTGAACCCATAATTATCAATACAGGTCTCATCGGCTGCTCCTGCCATTTTCAAGCCCGGTAGAAGTTAATTCCTTTTAGCTGAGGACACAAAAGGAAGAGCTGTAATGGCAAAATGAGAGATCTGCTCAGATCACTTGGGTAGCAGGGAAGAGGAGCGATGCCGCTGTGTAAAGGTCACCCCTCCTGACCCTCTCCGAAGGCAGAAGTTGCTCAACATTCACTTCTGAGCAGGAAGCCTTGATGTGTTTAACCTGGTGTAGTAACTGGGTAGAAACAAAGATACCAGAAAAACATTCTGTTGAGGTGGAAAAGCCATAATTCCCGTGCTTATGAGCTCAGCGTAAGGGGGCACAAAAGGGCACTACCACTTATTCCCTGTCTATGCAGCCATCCTCGGGTATGAAAACTGCCCTGTGCTCAGCTCGGGCCGGGGATATTGATTTTCCCATCGTGCTCGAGCGCAGCCGGGGTGGTTGCAGGAGCAGGCGAGCAGGGATGTGGCTGCAGCTCATAGCTCACTTTCCATGTTCTCTGGCAGAATTGGTTTTCACTGGAAAAAGGCAGATTTGTCAGACGCAGGCTGTTTAGCAGAAACAAATTAATTACCCTGAGAGTGTGGACAGGAAAATGTGGAAAAAGAAAAGGGGTGGGAATCCCCACGGGCTTGTGTTTTACCAGCTCTCTACACTCTAGGTCTCCTGTGTGGAAGCAGTTGGGTAGCCCCGAGAGAAATTTTCTTGTTCATGTTCATTTAGGGGTAATTTCTGGATCTTGTCTTGTCCCTGAGTTGGCTGGAAAGCGCATGTCAAAACTTTAAATTATTGCACAGAGTAGAAATTCGGGCATTGCTCAGTTCTGTCTTCAGCATATAAGGTGAAGCAGGGGAAGGATTAAAAGCTCCTGCCAGCTACGCTGTGCTGGCATCTAGCCACTGCAGGTATGCTTCTTAATGAGAGCTTAATTAGGAATTGAGGGGTTCACTGGTGATGGAAGGACACAGATGCTGACTTCTTTCAATAAAGCGGTGGCTGAGACTTCGCATGCCTGTGCTGTGGATGGAGGGTACAGAGTGGGGCAAAGGCACAGCCCCCTTCCTCCTCCCAGCAGCACGGTGTGGAAATAGCTCGAAAATTGGTTTTTTTTCATCTGGGGACCTGCTTGGAGCCCAGCATGCTGACGGGCAGCCTGGCCTGACCTGCTCAAAGGGTATGGGGCAAACATGAGAGGGTTTCATCCAGGAGAAGACAAGCGTTGGGGTTCACCCCTGGGTTCTTCTAAACCTTTTTTTCCTCATTTGGGCTGATGTCAATTTGAAATGCAAATGCAACCTTGAAGTGGGAAGTAGGAGCATTTTTTTCTTTGAAGTGTCCACACAAAATATTTCTGTTTTATTAAAACATACCCCTTTTTTTTTTCCCTCCAGAAACGTTTGCTGTGTCAGGCACAAATTCGGGAGTCTTTTGCTGCCTGTCCCCTTCCCTTTGACATTGCACTTACTGTTTGCTGGAGGAAAAAACCACCCTTTCTGTTGTGCCTTCTTGGTCGTCCCCTTCCACCATGCCCACAGCGTGGGTCGATCAGCAGCTGCTGCCTCTTGCTTTCCCCCTACTTGCACCTCTGCCGGCTCCAGCATCCTCTCCGATGCCTCCGGGGGGGCTTTGCCCCACCAGGCCACGAAGGTGCAGGCCAATGCCATTGCTCTTGGGATTTGGTCCAGGCTTTGGTGCGGTGTGTCGAAGCTTCTCACGAGCCACTGCTTTGCTTACAGAGGGGAGAGGGAAACCTTCTTCCCTCGAGGCTGAAGCTGCCCCTCCACGCCTGGGGGCTCTTGCTTGTGGAGAAGAAGGGAACCGATCCCTTTGGCTTTAATATTTCTATTATACAGCCTAGATTAATTTTGATTTTTTCTTTTGAATCCTTTGTTGTGTTTATTTCAAGGGACTTCTGTCACCTCCCTTCTACACTTCAATGTGCCTGAAAAATTTCTGTCAGGAGTGATTGTGTATGACTTGAAGAAAGTGCAATTTTTAAGACTTGAATTCACTTTAAAATCCCCACTGTTTTCTATTCTTCTTTTTTTTTCCTCCAAATTAGTGCATCTCCATGCTGAAGCTTCCCCATCTGACAATGCTGTGTATGTTATTACTGCCACAAGACCTTTCTGCCACTGGGTTTCTCTCTCTTCCATTTCTTGCTATGAATATGAGACTTGCAGGGAATTGCTGTGTGCTGAATATTTGCATCGTGGCCCGGGATGCTTTGAGTAAGACTTCAGGGAGCTGAAAGAGACTTGAGATCAATCCAAAATACTCTGGAGAGAACTCCCTAAAGTCATAGGCAAATATTTCCAAACATGAATATTTCTACCCTGGCAATTCTCTTTAAATATATTATTGTGACAGACAGCTAGACAGACAGGAAGACACTTATGGACGGCTGACATTAGCATGTAGCTTCTGCTGTCACCCACAGATGGGCTGCGTGGCTGGAATGATGATGTTTCCGTCCTGACTTTGGGGAGTTTCACATATTAGACAGTACTAAAAGAATTTTTAATTGGACTCATTTTACTTTTTTTTAATCAGAAATGAGACAATGCGCACGAACCCCTGTGGTTACTGTAGTCTCAATCAGCTGCCAAATAATATTATAGAAGTTGTGATTGGATTAATGAAAAGCTTGTAACAAAATTATGGTTGTGAGGAAATTATCCTATTGGGGGCTTTAATTTAAACTGGTGGGACAAAATTAGTCCTAAATTAAAGAAAACAACTAATTGTCTAGATATTGCTCAGTTGATAAATGCACCAGTAGGATCCCGCTCCCAGAGTGTCACTCTGCTGTTCATAGGGGTTTTCAGGAAAAATGCACTTGGTAGCCTTGTTCCACTCCCTTTTTGCTTTTTCCATGGGTGTCCCAGGCTGCTGCAGCCTGCGAGGTCCTCCTTGGCCCTGCTCCTGGTGGCACCAGCCCTGGAGGTCCCAGAGGGAAGGATGGTTTGGGCCAGCCCAGGGGTACCCCATGCTTCCGTAGGGATCCCAGCCCCTCAGCTGGGGTGATCCAGGACCCAACATGGGCTTCCAGTGCTGGAACATATAGATAAGGTGAGGAGGACTCATTCCCTGTGTCCCATCTAGTGCTTTTCTTTGGTTCTCGCAATGGAGCAGTCTAAGCCATGTTCTCCATCAACTTCTGATTCCTGCCTCACGTCATGGTTTTGGGAATCGGCCTGTTGCCCGCAGGGTGCTGGCCCTTTCCCTCGATGCTGTCCTCTCCCAGCTGTGCCCACAAAGCAGGTCCCCCGCCTCATGGCCATTGCTCATTTCAGGGCAGAAAAGAGTATTCTAAGTCCTGAGAGTCCCCAGGGTGTGGGAGAGGACAGCTGGAGACACTGTTCTACAGAAAGAGCTTGTTTCTTCTGCTGGAATTAAAAAACAGCCCCAGACCTGTAAATGCAGAGCCATGGCTGTGCCTCGTGCTGGGGAAGGGATATATTCTCAGGTAACAGAGTTTTGTCTGCATTCCATTCTGTAGCAAAGCTCAGTTTTCCCCACAGCTGGGAAACCTGAGTTTGCCTTTTAATAACCACAGAGGTGCTGGAGGCAGCAGAGCCGGTGGGACACCGCACAGGAGAACCTGGGGTGGATTTCATCATATTGTCCTGCTGATCTGGACATGGTAAGAAGGTTTTGTGGAGCACAGCATTAACCTGCTGTATGCAGCTCCCATGCTGCAAAGGTATTGGGAAGTGATAAGTGGGATGTGGCAGGTACTTTGGGCACCAATTGCATTCTATCAGAAAAATCCTGAAATGGAGGGGACCCCCATCAGGGCTGACAGGAGACCCCCCTCCCTGATGTGGATGACCTGCAAAGCTGAGCCGCTTCGAGGCAGGACTCCTGGCACTGCTAAAGGGTGTTGGTAAGCAAACATTGATCCCCCCATACTTGGGGGCCAGTTAGACTGAGTTTTTCCTCTGTTTCTGAGGCCTCATTCAATCCCAGCGTTTTGCTGGTGGGTTAGGCTGCACTGCCAGATCAGTTTTCTAAGAAAAACCTCCATTTCCTTCAGAAATTTTCCCTCTCCTTTAGGAAAACGTTTCTGTTGCTTCCCTCTGTCATTGGCCCTCAAGTGGTAAATCCCAGGCAAATAAATCTGTATTTAAAGCAATAAATTCAGTGCCTTTCCTCTGAGGCTTTATTTTCTCATTTAGTGACCTCTTGTTCCCCATGTCTTTGACACTTCTCCGATGTGCATTAAGCAAATATGCAATCATCCTTTCATTCTCTATCTTTGCTTTCATTATGATTTTTTACACTTCATTACATTTCCCTCTATAATTGCAACTCTTTGTTGTCCCAAAGTTTTATGGCTCTTTCCTCTCTTCTCTCACTTCTTGTGTTTCTTTGTTATTCACGTTAGCTTTTCTTGACACTGTGTTCCTAGTACATTTTCTAGATGTCAAGCAAACTCTTAGGCCTAAACTCATTTATCTTTGAACACTTTCCATTTCCACTTCAGTGCTCTACCCCAATGAATTCCATCCAGAACTTCCTTTTCTTCTAAAATTGGCTGTGCTGCTTTTATTCAGCGTTCTTCCCTTTTTAGGCCTAATTATAAATCCGATTGTTCGGTCCTGAATGCTTCCACGAGCTCCATTCATTTCCGAGCGCGGTTCTGCCATAACTGCTGGGGGAAGTTGCGTGACTGCCCTTTCAAAATCCTAATATGATCTAGATGAGAAAGAGTGGTGTTATTTCTAACTTAAATTAAACCCTAGCGCAAGATCAGGCTGTTAAGTCCCTCTGCTCTGCTCCCCTGTAGCCGTATTTACCCACCCTAGAAAGTTTAGAGGAGAGCGAGGATGCTCTGCGGTGGGTTCGGGGGTTTGGGGGGTTTTCCCAGCCCCTCGCAGCGAGCGGCGGAGCTGCCGGGAAAGCCGGTGTGCACCGCCGTGCCTCCCGCCGGCATCAAGTGCAGGGGTCTGTTGAACTCCCACTGTTCCGGCAGAAGCAGTTCAAAGTGGCAAATGGCCCATTCCCACAAACATACACCACCGCTTTCCTTAGGAATTTTTACTGCCTGCTTGAATAATTGGATGTTAATTTGTAAGCAGAAAGTGCCACTCTTACTGACTTAATTTCAAGCATCTTTGGGGTAAGCCACCAAGAGGAAACGCTTGGGGTTTTGCCGCAGCTCTCCACCTGGGGCTTGCTGAGCTGGTTTGGCTGAATTTTGGCTCTGCAACAGGGCAGGGGCTGGCACCGGGTAGCCAGGGGCCGTGCAGGGAAAACCCACCTGCGGTTTGTGAAGCTCGCCCTGCTCCCAGGCTCTACGTGGAGCTCAGCTGCTCAGCCTCAAGGCAAACCGTGCCCACCGCCCCACAGCCAAATGCCTAACTCCAAGCCAGAGTCTTACAGAGCCAGACTTTAGGAGCCGCTAAATGACGCGATGGGTTTGATGTATCTCTAGATAGGTCTGGCAGTGTTTGCCTTCGGGTGTGTCCAGGTGTCTAGGCTGCTTAGGTAGCCTCATCTGGGTTGAATGTTCTCAGGAGGCGAACGCGCAGTTCACAGTCTGAAATAGAGAACAAATAGGAACCTGATGCTCTTCCTGTGGAAATGTTTGCAGGATTTGCTAAGCTTTCAAATGGGCAAGGCACACTCTTCTTTCTCCTCCAGAATTGCCCTTGGAGGGAGGTGATGACAAAAAGAATAGCTCTTGTCCACTTACTGATTTAACCTGATTTCTTCCTGTCCTTCGAGCATCTGGAAAAAACATGAGTAATGTGATGACAAAGTTCATCCTTTGCTCTGAGTCGAAGAGGAGAATGTCAGTGACTCTGCAGACCTGGGGCACTGTCATCCCCAGCTAGTGTGGGGGCTGCTCTGCTCTCTAGGCATTGCTTTCTCTCGAAAGCCCGAGAAAAAGCAACCACTGCTTCCTGGCCTGTCTCCTTGTGACCTTTCAGACTGGTGTTCAAGCAGTGTCAGCAAGCCCAGATGATGCGTGGTGGTTGTCCTGTAGGAACGTGAGCAATAGCACTGCACCCTGAAGTGTGTGTACAGGTATGGTTGTGCATGGTGCACCAAGCACACCATTGAACATCGGTGATTCTGAGTCCTACCCATGGTGCAGGATGATGGCTGGTGTGGCTGCAGGCAGATAAACTGTTTGGGATCTATTTCCCACCTGGAAAAAAAAACTCTCCAGGTGCCTTACAAATTCCCTGACCTTAGAGCCGGAGCCCTTTTCGAATCTGTACATTGATTTGTTAAAGATTTTGATGCTTTTTTAAGAACTTCCTTAAGTGAAGCTGCTTGAAATGGTGGCCTTCACCATGAATTGACTGGTTATGATATGGGAACCGTCCCCAGGAGGTGCAGGGGCACGGCTGGGGTATTTAGCTTGTGTCTGAATTTTTTATCCTAGTTTGCAGAACCATTATTTTTTTGGAAGCTTTAACACATCCGTTTGTATGGTCAGGTTTATTTCTCCCTTAGATATCTATCAGAAAGAGATAGAAAGGCCCCTTGCAGCAACTTGTCTGTATCAGACCTGTCACAGGAGATGACCTGAAAGAAATCAGCTATCATATACCATATCATGTAAATAAATATATGTTGCAGTTTTTCTAAGCATCTACAGTCAGCTGTATATGCTGGATGGATATGACTGGATTATTATAGTCTGTCATTTCAGCATGAATTCAGACACTATTTTAAGTGAGTACTATTTAATAGGCTGGAAGAAGCCTTTGGAGTTGTTATTATCTCTCATGTAAATGCACGTTAAAGCAATTTGAACAGGCATATCATCTTCCTGATGTACTGTATCGCTCCTGTGGAAAGGCTGAGGGTTTTGTACTGTGCCATACCGGAGCTACCACCCTCCGGGACGACAAACAGGAGGAGTGCGGACCCTCAGGATGGCAAATGGAGGGATGTCAGGCTGCTGCGAGGACCGGACAAGCTGCCGCCTCGGCTGTGGCGACGTGCTTAAGGATGCAAAGCAAAGAGCTTGGCTTGGGAGGACCAAGGTAAGTAAGTTTAACACAAACTTTAGAGATGATAGCAGCAAATCCGCACGGACTGACCCTATCAATCACTTCCTTGCAGCATGACACACGGCTGTGCTGCCTGCGGGTTGCAGATGTGTTGGGAACCCGGGTGCTTGCTGGGGAGTGAAAAGTTTCAAGGTCCAAAGAGCAACCTCTGGGAAACTGCTGGCTTTGGAGGGCTGGGAGCCGTGGGGAGAGACTGCACAGCATCACTGTTTATTAGCAGGCAGCAAAGAGCCATGGACAGCGAGGGGGCAGGAGGGATACAATCCCACACAGCACAAAAAGCTGCTTGATGGGGATGCTGCTCTAAGAGACATCCATGGCAGGGGAAAACAGGCCTTGAAATTGCCATAGGAGGAGGTTACGTTTGTGCTCGTTTTCCATCCCTGCCCCGGCCCAGGAGCCCCTGCACCGTGCCCGGCTCTGGCCACAGCCGGCAGGCTGCCCTCGGAAGCAGACAGCAGTCCCCAGCTGCCTCGTGATATTATTATTATTATTTTTTTATTCGCCTCAATAAAAATCTGTGATTCATTAAGTGCTTGTCATGTTTTGATACGTGGATCAGGAACTGATCAATAGCCAGCCAAATTTAATAAAAAGGAGCTCTATTCTTGGGAAATGAGCTTGTTACCATGCCAACTATCGATCTTTCCTGACAGGCTCTGTAAGTCGCAAAATGGGGTCCTGATGGGTAGGTCGGTCTCCCTGCCTGCCTGCCTGCCTGCCAGGAACGATGCCGATTGCAACCTCTGTATTTAAAAGACTTTGGAGACAGCCCTATTTTTTAATACTGCCTCTATGTAATTCTTTGGCAAAAGTTCTATATTGCCTGGAGCTAGCGGAAATCATCCAAAGGCTTTATTTTTTTGACTCATTCTAAGGTGGTGGAAATATAAGACAGAAGGGAGCAGAGCTCTGGTTCCGTACCGGAGCCTCCCAGGGCGAGGAGGGATGAAGCCCGACGCCAGCCCACGTGCCCACCTCGCTGATGCACGACTTGCCAGCCGTCGCCTGGTCCCTGCCCGACACCAACGCCGCAGCATTCATTCTTGCGATGTTCATGACTTAACGTGAGCCAGATGGTGTAAAAGGGCACCAAACGGATCCCCTCTCAGGTGGATTTCTCCAGCTGACCATGGTAAGCAAGACAGATTTGCATCCCAAGGAAGAAAGATGCTCTGTGGAGTCTCACAGGTCCCAGAGTCACTCTGCTGAGCTTCCCACGCTGATCCGAGGTCCCTGAATTTGAAGCGTTGGCATTGCAGCCGTTCTCTGGCATGGATGACACTGCAAGATTTGTGAGCAAGAGCTGAAAATGTATGAGGAGGAAAGGGTTTGTCAAATGGAAATAACGCAACCCCGAGGCTTTGATTTGCCTGATCTGTTTGCAACGTTCCTAGATTTTTATTTGTGCTTTATTCTCCTTTTATCCACAGAAAGAGGGTGGGCAGGGCTGCCTGCTGCCAGCGCAGGCTCTGCAGGGACCCGGGCCATGTCCTTACCCCTGCCAGGGGCTGTGTGGCAGCCTGGCACAAAGAGGGAGCGCTTTCCAAGTACAAAACACACCATGAGTTTTGGCCCAAACATTTTCCTTCAGGGCTTGGTCCAAAACACACCGGGATCAGCAGAGACAGATTTCAGCGGGCTCTGGCCCTTTCCCAGTCCAAAACATTTAAACACAGTGGCCCACGTTCTTCTCGAGGACAGCCGCTTAGGTCAGTGTTTGAGGTTTTAAGTATGGATGGTGAATTGTACTTGGGGCAGCAAAAGCTTTATAGGCTTAGAAAATCCAATTCTGTGCTCAGTGCAGTCCCTGAGACTTCCCTAGAATAGTTTATCCAGCCAAAAGTGAGACCAAGGTAGAATGTGATGTGGAAGATCTCACCAAAGTCACTTGGGGAGAGAGAGTGCGATGTAATTCCTTCATGGCTTTTCCAGATTGCGTACTGTAAAGCTTATTATGGTTTGATGTTGACATTAGCCCCGCTTTGGGGAGAGGGGGTTGCACTCAAGACCTCCAGAGGTCCCTTCCAACCAACATTTTTCCATGATTTCATCTCAGAGATGTGATGTGAGGTCTAACACCTAAATGAATATGTGACTGACTTCCTTGGGTGTTCAGACTTAGAGGGCAATAACAGCTGACATCAAAAACTGAATATTTCTCAGAACTGTTTGTGTATATGAGGTGCCAGAACAGTCCTAGTCCCTCGGCTGTGCGAAACAGAGGTTATAGAACAGTGCTGTTTGCCGCAGTTATCAGAAAGGTTGCCAGCAGCAAGCGCCTGCCCTTGTGTCTGCTCTCGGCATTCCTCCTCCTTGGGCTTAGCTCATCCCAAACTTCCTGTTTCAAGTTTCCTTCTTTCAGAGATTTTTCTCTACAAAAATCAGCAGACATCTCCATAGGGTTCATTAACCTGAGCTCTTTCATGGAGAGATCCTTTCAATGTACAACAAAGTTGAAAGTCTTCAGTAAAGTTTAATAACCCCCAGCCCCTCTCTGTCCCTGCAGTATTTTACAGTGGCGTGGCACGGCAGCGAGTGCTGAGCAGAGAACGAATGAAGCAGCTCTTTCAGCTAAACGTATACATGCCAAATTGAGCCTAAAATAAAACTCTTCTTAAAAATCCAGTGAAGGTTGGTTTTGGGAATGGACTGTCGGATCGGATCCCCGCTGCCTGGGCAGAGCCTGGCAGGGTTTTAACGCAATACCGACTCCATATTCTGTTTTCTCTTGCAGTTCGCGCTGGAGCCTTGAAGACAAATGAGACCGGTCGGGTGCCAAGACCAGTGCGATGCCGACGAGAGAGAGGGGCCCCTCCGAAAGCCGCAGGAGGAGGAAGGCCAGCAGCGTTGTCTGCAGGAGCGGAGATGCGGCTCCCGCTGCCGCTCCTGGGCACGCAGCCCTCGCCCTGCTCCGCCAGCCCAGCTTTCCCCTTTCCACCAGCAGACACCAAAACAGCCCGGCAGGTTCAGGGGGAACGCAAGTAATGGGATAACCAACTTGGAAAATACCTCTTGCTTCGGAGTGAAAGCTGCCAAAAGAAAAGCCCAGCTCGCCAGCGTTATCTCTGCAGGCAGCTGCCTTCCCTGCCTGCCGGGAGCGAGAGGCTCCACGTTCAGCACGAACCCGAGCGAGGGGAGAGAGACGGAGCTCAGGGGTGCCAGAGGGTTTGTGTTTTCCCGTACTCAAGGAGCCTGCTCTGCAGTTTTTAAGACGGATCAGCAGCCTTACATCGCATCGTGATTTGGCTGCAAGTTGAGCTGAATGTGTATTATCTCCGCAGGCTCATGGTATGCCTCTCCTCCCCGCCTTATATATGAATATACAGCAAGAGTTTTACGGACAAGATAATGTGTTTTGGCTGTGTGAAATATTAGTGTTCTCCCTATAGGAGAAAAATCTAATTTTGCTCCGAGTTCCACAAAACCCAGACAGATCTCCATTTATATCCTGGATAATAAATCAAAGCAACATGAAGTCTCGTGCACAGAACTAAGTGGTTTCTTAAAGCAAATTTGGCAGGAAATAAGTCATCATCTTAAAAAGCCAGTTCACTCTCCATATACAGTACGCCACCAACTCTCCGCTAAAAACTGCAAACAGGCACGAAAAGTCATTTTGTGAAAAATAGAGAGAAATCTGTGAGCTCTAGCGATGCTCTATGAGATAGACCATATGATTCTCTTATCAAAATAACACATAACTTTGACAGAGAAATCACCCCATGAGTTCTCTTCAATGCCCAGGTTTGCAGTGTCCAGGTACTCAAATCACTTCAAATATCACAAGGGCCATTAGTTTGGCTTCATATAAAAATAAGGTCATGCCGGTATCACATCTTTCCTCTGTGCTTTTCCTCTTTCTTCTTGACTCCTCAGCTAATGTTATTTTTCTTAGGTTTTTTTTCCCAACCTTCCTATCTAGTTTCTATTTCTATCATGCAAACATGCCGTGGTAAAGCGATGTAAGCAATGCATAATATATTTGCAGTAATGTATGATTCATTTACTATCTTTCATAATTAATGTAGCTGTGTTTTACATACACAGTACTTCCTGCATGCATTTTATGATGTGAACACTCTTCAAAATCTAATAAAATGTAATCCATTAAAAACAATGGTACTATTCCTGTGATGAGATTTGTGTGCAGTTTGCAGCAGCTGCAGAAAGAACTTGGTGCCAAGTTTAGAATATAAACACCAATTTTATGCTGCTATTTCATGCAGCTCCTAATTCTCAAGGTGGAAATTATTATGATGATATATATTATTATGGTGATACCACAGTTGGTCTGGGTATCATCTGTTTTCATACCCTGAAAACTTTCCAACCGAAATAGTTTTTCTATCTGCTGTCTAGAGTTCAATAACAAATATGAAATTATGCTGAGTTTATGAAGAAACGTATAAGAACTGTACAGCAGCATCTGTAAAATATCAGCTAAATAATGCCAACATCTGCACCTCCAAAAACCTCATCCTTGCCTGGGGTTTGGTGGGGCTGAGAGCGCGCACAGCCTCGCCGTCTGGGCCCCAAGACCCTGTTCCCAAAGATATTCATGCATCTAATTGCCCCCAGTATCAGCAAGAGTTAGGAACTGCCAAAGAGCTCAGGCCATGCACTTTATTTACACATTATTCTCTTCCTAGCGAGGATTTGAAGACCCCGAATTATTTTGCACCCCACGGAGAAGAAAGCCGATGTAGCCATTTCTGTGTTGTTCCTTGACACGCTGTTCTAGGCGGATGGATTTGGGGGCTTTTAGTTTCCTATCTTCTCACTAAAAACGTGTGTAAAATAACTTCCAACCACAAAACCTACACTTATGAATGACTCAATCTAACATGAATACATTGAAAATTCAAAATGGCTATGAAAAATAAATATAAATTCCAGTGTAAGGCTAGAAATCGTGTTTCCATCTCTCCAGATACCAGGCTGAAATTTTGCCTGCTTTCCTCCAGCTGAATCATCATTGAAGCCAACGGGCACAAAACCATTCCAGCTCAGCAGTGGTGTGTGCTTGGGGGATTTACCTCTGCCGAGGCTCTGACTCCCAGCTTGGGCAAGGGCAGCCAAATCAGCCCTGCGCTGCTCGTGCATTAGCACTTCTCACCTGCACAGCAGCATCTCGGTGCTGCCTTAGCTGTCAGCAGGTGAGGAGCATCACTAACTTGAGTAAGTTAAGCCTGGGCTTGTGTCTTATAGGATGAGTTTTGCAGGGGGAGGGGGTATAATAGGAAAATGCAGCGTTTTTTGAATGCTGCTGGTTGAAACAGCAAGGGGGCGGCTGCACCTTCAGCATGACTCCAGCCCACTGGTTTTGCTGGACTTGCATCAGGCTTTCCCTGAAGCATTTGAAATGTGGGCGTTTTTTCAAAGGTATTTAAGTATTTCTTTTGGACTTTGTTGTGTCCCTCTTGGTGAATGGTTCCCTGCTGGGGCAGCTGCCTGTGCTGCATGGGCAGCTTTGGTGTTTCTCCACAAGTGGGATTGGTGCAAACCTACAGGTAACTCATGCAGCGGCTGATGCTGCTTCAAGGTGGGGAGCGTGTGCTCCTGCCAGCCGTGCTTGGCTGGGAACTGCTCCCCTTCCCCAGTATGGCACTAGGGGAAAGGTGGAAAAACCTCAAGACCCAAACCCTACCATTTAGAAAGACCGATCCCACCGTTACTGGTGGGAAGCAAAATCCTGTGCTGCAGCAGCACGGAGCTGCTGTGCTGTGTCTCTGTCTAGGGTGAACCTGCTGGCCCCTCGCGTGGGGTCCCCGGCTGAGGGGGGGGACACCCACCCCAGCATGCTCAGCCTCCCACTTGGCTGCCTCTCGCCTTGCATGCTGCAGGGAGGTCACAGCAGCGGTGAGGGATGCCTCTACAGTGCCCTCCTAGCAACTTGGGAGGAGGCTGGTAAAAGTGGTCATTTCTAGTGTTTTCTTGTTCTGATTGGGGAGCTGGATTTCTTTTCTGTGCATTTGAGGAGGCTTTTTGTAGTGTTGAGTCATGTGTACTGCTTAGATCTTTGGGCTGGAGGTTATCTTGTGGTTGGTCTGGGTTTTTTTTTCCCCAGGCCTTGGATTATTTTTATGTGCTTATTATTACCTTTGCCTTTTTTTTTCTTTTTTAACAATGGCTAAATTCATTATTTGAGGAGAAAACCCATGTAAATATATCTCTGTCCCCTATAAAGGTTCAAGAAATGCAAAGGAGTGGGAAGGGATCAAGCAGCAGTCCTGTTCTGAAACACCAATATTTGAAAAGTGTGTTTTAAGTGAGTCTCCTTGATATCAGAGACCCGATAGCGACTTCTACCTTTGGCAGGCATGTGCAGGTGATGCTGAAGCTTTCCTGGCACCTGCTGCTGTACCTGTTTTGCTGCAATCCCAGCAGGTGCTTTTTGCCACAGGGTCCGTTCTCCTTCTGCCAACAAAGCTACTGGGGGGGGGGGCTGCTCCCCTGGGCAGGCAAAGCCCCTATGTTATATCTGCGTGGAGCCCCTGGGAGTGGCAGTAGTGATGATATTTCTGACTCGAGGCATGTGACAATGGGGGCTGCGCTGTGGCTCTCGCCGGCACACGAGTGGGGCTTGCCCTCGGCGTGGGGTGCTGCCCCTCGGCCCCAGCCTGCCAAGTGCCACATCAGAGCTCTGCTCTCCGGTGTCAGGGCCTCTGGTGTCCTAAATGGGTGAGAAACCCCCCGGGACACGTGTCTACCCAGGTGGCCTCCTGTCCCCGAAGACTGACCTCCAGCTGGGAGGTCTCTGCCCCTCCAGCCACCTCCTCTCAGCGTGGTCCCTACCCCAGACCCCCAAACGACACCGGCTCCAAGTCTGCCTCCTGGGGTGGAGGGGCAGAAAGTCCCCTTTGGGGGAGGTTTAGGGAGGGAGGAACAGTCCAGCCCGGCTCAGCGGGAGCTTCCCAGGAATGTAACAGCAGCTCCAGCCCATGGGGGGGGGGGGGGAATCTCTGGATGGTCCCATTGAGTGGCCTGATGCTTTGGCCAGGAGAGCTGCTCAAAGCATCGCTTTTGAGGAGGGTCAGAGACAAGTTTGAGGGGGGGATGGGGGGAAATGTAGGACAAATGCTGGACCTGGAAGACCTCTACTC
>JANZLQ010000040.1:16286627-16312203 GCA_026212715.1 Elanus axillaris
ACTGGACAAAATGTGTTGGGAAAAAGTAAAAAAAAAAAAAAAAAAAAAAAAGGACAAACCAAACCAACTGCAGCTTGCTCCCACGGAAAGGGAGTTTCCACACCGACGACCGCATAGGGCTACACCTAGTTAACTGCCAGGATCCGGAGGGGGGGGTGTCTTTTATTATTATATTATAATTATTACTATTTTTTGCAAGCCCAGACGCTGGACTAGCCATGTCCTTTTCTCAGGATTGGATTTCTTTTTTTTTTTTTTTTTTGGTCATTTTTTGCAGTTGCAGTCGTTTCTTTGATGTGGTTTTTTTTCCTCCCTGCCCCAGTCCCTCTTCCTCCAATTCCCCACTTTTTTTTTTTTTAATTTGTTTTGTTTTTCCTTCTTTCGGTGGGATGTTGACATGAGGATGAAAATTCTCCTTCGCCTTAGTGGTGATTGTTTAAACTTACAGTCTTAAACCGTGCCAAAGTCCTGTTATGTCTTGAACTTTCCTCTCTAGCTCTCCTGCTGCTTCTTTCTCTGCTCTCCTCCTCTTTCTCCTTCTCTCTCTCCAAGCATTACACTTGTGAATGTATTCTTGTCTGATGGGGTCGGTCAGTATTTTTCAGGATGAGGATGTGGTGTTTATTCTACCCAGATTGTGACGTTTAGTATAACAGTTGCCTTTTTGTAATAACTTTTTTTGTAAATACATATCCATGATGCCATATTTATCGTTCGTAATTTAATTATTGATACAAAGTGCCGGGAACTGAACAATATTTATGGGGGAGAAAAAATTGTTTTCTAACAAAAAAAAAATACAAACAACAACACAAAAAAAATTCCAACTCTGTACAGCTTTTGGTTATAACTGCTTTAGCATTAAAAGTTTATTGTTTTGGAAAGAGCCGTTTTTGACCTCCGCCGGGGGACGGGGCAGCGGCGGGTGCCGTCGCGGGCCCGGTTCGGCGCTGCCGCCGGGCCGGGCCGTTGTTTTCGGGCTGGCAATGCCGGGAGAAACCCTTCTCCTCGCCGCTGCCTTTTCTCCGGTCCCTTTGTCCCCGCCCAACGGCTTCGCTCCCCGGACGGACGGACGGACGGACGGACGGAGGGAGGGAGGGAGGGAGCCCGGGGCGCGGCGCCGCCGGGGGCAGCGGGACCGCCTCGACGGGGAGGCCCCGACGGTGAGTACCGGGCGGGGGCCCGGCGCCCCTTGCAGGCATCGCGGGGGGTGCGGGGCCGGGCAAGCCGGGCAGGACTGGCACCGGGCTGCTTGCTGGGGGGATCCCGGGGTGACTTCGTGGCGTGACGGACTTTCTCTGTTATCGTCTATTTGGTTTTTGTTGGGTTGTTTTTTTTTTCTTTATTTCTAGCTAGGCTGCGGAAAAGCCTCATCCTCAGGAGAGAAAAGGGGTCGAGCCGAGACGTTTCGCCAGAGAAACTTCACCTCCAGCGCTGCCCAGGAGCCCTGAGCAGCCAGAGTGGTGGTGGAAACGGCACACGCACCCCGTCTGTGCCCCCCAACCCCGCTGGCAAACCTCCGTGCCCCCTCGGCCGGGCAAGCGGCAGAGCGGCCGGAGCTCCGGCGGGGATGCAGATGGCCTCCTGCCCCGGCGGAGCCCAGGCGTGCGGCTCTGCAGCCGCATCCTCTGACCGTAGGGACCTTACCACGGGCTTATCCCAGCTCCGGGGGGGGGGGCAAGCAGGACCTGCACGACGGGCTCCGCTGACCGGGAGAGACCCCAGCCGTGCCCATCTTGAACTTGACATGGGGCACTGCGGGAGGATGGGGCGGCTCGTCCCCTCCAGCCTGCTGCAGGGTCTGCTCGGGTGAGCAACCCGCAAAGGAAACCTTGCATGCTTTAAAAATGAAATTTAAACAACTCTAGCCTCTCCTCCCTTCCAAAAAAAAAACCAAAACTGATCGGGCAGAAAAAGATGGGAGAAAGGTGGATCACAGCCTCTGTGCTGCCCATCTGAATAAAAAAAACCCCACCGAACCCCAAGGCTGCTGCAGGCGGGTTTCCCGCTCGTCACTACCCAGCCTGGCCCCTTAAAATAGTTCCCTTCGAGGTGCCCTGGCCAGCCATGGATGTCCACTAATTTTGTGCTGTGAAGTCTTTCTCTCACTGTGCACAGAGCCGAGCCCAGGGGCTGGATGCCGAGTGCTGCCGCCCCAGCCCCTTCCTGGGCACCCTGGCGGGCGAGGAGGAGCGGAGCCGCCCGGGGCCGTCGGGTTTTCCTCGGACACCCACCTGAGCTGTGCCTGCATCGCCTTGGACCACGCCCGGCTTGGAAACGTGCCGGTAGGCTCGGTTTCATCACTGCTTTGCTCGGACCCGGGGAAGCGTGGGGTGCGCAGGGCTCCATGGGTGCGTAGGGTTGGACGGCGGAGCACCCCGGGACATCTGATGCTGTCGGTCCCCGAAGCTCCGGCCCAGAGCGAGGGGCTCTGCTGTGGCTGGGGTTGTCCACCTTGGGGAGCCCCGTCCGGGTGCGGCCGGGGGGATGCAGCATCTCCGGGTCCCGGGGCAGCAGCCCCGTTGGGGTGGGTGGGGGGGCTGGATGCGGGGGCCCTTCCCGTCTCCGGCTGTTCCCCGGGGCCCTTGGGCTGTGCTGGCGTACCTGTCCTGCTTGCCCCTGCGGTTGCTTGCTTGGGCTGGCAGCACAGCCCCAGCCATTTTTATAGCTAGGACTTAAAACTAGCATCCTGGATCATTTGGCTTCCCCTGGGTAGCCAGCTTGTCCCCCACCCTGGGGCCTTCCCGTCCAGCCAGTGCTCATTCCAGCATGGGGGAGAGGGGGAGCAAACTGTTGTCTGCACCCCACTGAGCTCAGAGGCCCCCCCTTGGCCACCCTGCAGCCTCCCCCCCTGCAAAATGGTGTGCGGATGGGGCAGGGGCAGCCGGTGTGCGTGTGTATGGTTTGGGATGGAGGAATGGACGCCGAAAGGTCTGGGGACCTGTCTGGCTGTGAAATGCTTGCAAAGCCCAGGGTTCAGCCCTGGCACCGTCAGGTGGGGCAGGAGGGGCCGTGCCCCCCCCCCCCCCAGCAGGGCACGCTGTGCTGGTGGGTCCGGCTGTCTGTGCAGTGCCTCTGCCCCAGCGGCTGGCCCGAGACCTCTGAGGAGAGGGCCAGGGAAGAGCTGTCTCGCCCTGCTGCCGAGCCCTCAGCTCTCGTGGACAAATAAGGGCTCTCCTGCAAAAAGAAGCAAAAAGGCTCTGTTCTTCGCCCTTGCCCACTGCAGGGAGATGCGGAGAACAGGAAAGACCCTGCCTTTTTCCCAGATTTCTTAGGCTGGTTTTGTGTGTCGGAGTGAGACAGCTCATGATTTTCAATGCCAGAGCCTGGCAGTGGGGACCTGCGGGCATTCCCTGTGCTCACAGCTCGGGCAAAAGCGTTACAGAGCCGGCCAGGGCAGGACAGCGCTGGCAGAGCAGGTGCCATGTTAGCTCAGCTCTTAGTGTGTCATTAATCATGGGTCTTGTGTCGCACCCCAGAAGAGTCCCAGGACTGTTCACAAAAAGGGACCATATTCTGCTCTCCTCTCCCAGACTGGCAGCTCCCTTGAAGTTGCTGTGCTTGCTCGTATGATCGGGATTAGGTAGATTTGTCCCCAGATAAACAGAACTCGGGATGGTTTTCTAAAAGGGGTAATGTTGATTCATTGTGCTGTAAAGAATCTAAGCAGAGGCAGGCGATCAGCTGGAGCCATTCCTTCTCTACCACGCTTTATGAGCCATGAATATTTTGATTCCTTTGGTGTCATTGTTTTTGCATATCTGTCTCTGTGTCTGGTGTAATCCTATGAAAATAATATATTTTTCTTTCAAGCTTTGTGCGTGCCGTTAGCAGCTAGTGGCTGCACACAGTGTGAAGGCAGAGTCCTGAAGGCATTTGATGAGGTTGTGTTCAAGTGTCTCGCCGCTACGGCACCAGGAATTAAGTTCCTATAGTAACTCTGTCAGCTGTAAAGCTCTGAAGCAGCGGATAGGTTGTAGTATTGTGTGTTTGCATTTTTTTTTCAATATAATGTTCGTTCCCAGATTAAAAGCACCGTACACTAACAGCAGCTCTTTTAAGCTGAACCTAACTTTCATGACCGTTTGATAAACCATCCCTGTTATTTATGCTGCTACTATGACCAAACAATATGGAAAATATCTCTGCAGAGATGCACTCTTGTTTTGGAGAGGTGAAACTCCAGAGACACCCTTAAGTTCTTTGCAGAAATCTAATTTTATTGTGAAGTGTGCAGAAGGAAATGATTTGTATCATACTGGCTAATCTGTACATCCCCTAAGACATTTGATTAACCTTGCTATGCCGTTTGTACGGGTTAAAAATACAACCGATGTCTTGCAAGTGCCTGCTTACCTGAACGTAACTGCAGGCAGTAAAAAAGCTTGCGTAAGAGCTTACGCTGGTGAGTGAGAATGGCAAAGCAAGGACCTGCCCTGCAGACTTGGTAGGAGATGGTTCAGGATGGCTTTACAGACATCTGTTCTGTACTAGCCGTGGAAAAACCCTCTGCAGAAACTGGGGGAGGCATTTGTCTAAGGAGGCGCAGTTATATTTTAATATTAAAATGCTGATTTTTATTCTCAGTGAAGCAGGTTACGTGCTACTTAGGTTTTCTTTTAGCTTGATGCTTCACATGTTTGTGTGAACAGAAACTTTAATAGAAAGGGCTGGGGGAAAAAAGAGTTTAGCTGAATGATTTTGTTTTGGCAACTTGTTCAATAGTGGCAGCTTTGAAATTTTCAAAGCTCGACTTTGAAATGGTTGAATGGGCGATACGCGAAGTTCCTTTTGAGGGAGACCCAGGCCGCATGTTGAGGATTCGTTCCTGTGTGCGTTGGGCAAGGTGGGCTGAGCTGGGACAGCCGGGAAACTCGGAGAGGGGAAAAGTCGCCGGTGGTCCTGCTGGCTGGAAAGAGGCTGGGGAAGCTGGAGAGGCTTAATGGCCGAGGAGCATAAAGGATACATGCAGAATAGGGCTATTCCCATGGTTTTTGTCCTTTTTCAGAGCGTCCTATAATCCCAGTTTGGGCCTGTGGTATTCCAGAGACACAAAATGGCTCTTGGGCGGGTTGTTTTGGGTGCTTGGCATGGTGGAGCGAGGGGCTGGGCAGAGATCCTGCAGCTTTGGAGGAGGCTGCGCCGTACCTGGCTTCCAGCGTCTCCGGCTCTGATGTTCAGGCAGAAACTGGTCTGTGGGCTGGAAAAAAGTGGAATATCGGCAGAGTTTGATATGGGGGGGGGGGAGGTGATTTGCTCTGCAGCCTGCGCGGGGGGCTGTGCCGGGCAGGTGCTCCCCGTGCTTCAGAGGGAGCAGAGTGGGGTTTGGGAGCAGAAATGAGTGTTTTGTGCTTTATTCACAGGCCAGGATGTGGCCTTTAGCTGGCAGGGTCACAGCAGGGTAGAAAACATCGGGGTTTTGGTTTCTGCTAGCCATGGGCTTGCTGCATTTGTATGCCCCAGAGAATAACCCCTTTGGAAAATACAGCTACAGCCAGAAAGGCTCGAGAGGCGGTGAATCGGCATATAGCATTTGCTTTAAATAAAATTACCTACTTACTTATCTCTTCTTTAAATTCCTCCCAGTTTCACTAAGACATTATTTCAGTGCAAAATCTTGTGTTTGGTCTGTGGTTTTTTTTTAGAAGTATTTTTGCCGCTTTCCGTAGCTTACGTAGCATAATACTTTTACTGTTTTGGGCAAGAAGATGATGTTGTTCTTTTTGTTTGCTTTTTTCCTTATTTTCATTTGTTTTGTATTTGGTTTTTTACAAGTGTTAGTAGAATGCAGTTGAATTTAGGATTTCCACCGCTTCACTGTGTTCTTACTGAAAATAAGCATTTCTTTTGTTTTTATTTAGTGTCCTATTAAATCCATGGACTTGAGCTTCTCAGTAATTATTGATGAACTCAAGAAAAAAGTAAAACTTGTCTTGAGATCGGTGAGAGAAGCTCTGTCTTAACTATAGGAAAAGTCTGAATTTGGACTCAAACGCTATCTTTAATTAAGAAAAAAAATCTCTGTGCAGCAGGTTATGTGACTGGAGTTCCTCTGATGCATGCAGAGTTTGCAAGAACTGGACTCTGGTTGCTTGCTGGTGCAAGGGCTCCTGGTGCTGAGGGAGGCAGATGTTCCACAGAATACTCATTTTTCCCATAATATTTATTTTTACTAGAAAGAAGATGCTGCAGGAACTTGCTGAAACTGCCAATCATAAATATTTAAAAATTACATTCCAAGGCACCCTTGAAATGGACTTCCTTAATTTGATGAGATGCAGAAAGAAAAGGAAAGTGGATGAATTTTTTTTTTTTCCTTTCTCCTATTCTTTTCGGTGCTGTGAGCCTCCCTGGCTGGATTTTTATTTTGCCTTTTTTTTTTTCTGGTGACAGCTATAAGGCCAAAGGGGCATATACCTGTGTTTTAAAGTGGAGCTTGAGTTTTTGTGTAATTGCCTGATTCTGGAGCTTGACTTATATTTTTTAAAATGAGGCTGTTGATAATG
The DNA here is from genome assembly GCA_026212715.1 of Elanus axillaris. Lineage (NCBI taxonomy): Eukaryota > Metazoa > Chordata > Aves > Accipitriformes > Accipitridae > Elanus > Elanus axillaris. The sequence goes on from JANZLQ010000040.1 coordinate 16,293,134, forward strand.
TTGTAAGAATTGGTAATGCTGCAGCAGTAAAATATATATTTAATTTTTCAATCTTGGCCTGCAGAAGTATTTTAAAATAATGCAGTAAGTGGAGTGACTTACTTTAATGGCTTTGCACCGCTCATTTTGTTTTTAAAATGGGATACCAATGTGATGTTGCAATCTGCTACTTTTTTTTTTCTGTTTCCTTTTTGTTCTTTGCTGATGCGGAAGGAGAAGGCAGGCAAAGGACCAAAGGAGTTGAAACTGCACCTTGAAGATACTCCCTGTACCTTCGGGAGGATGTTGGGCTGAGATTAAAAGAAAAACACTTTGTTGGTGCTCACTTTATGTTGCTGAGGACTTGATTTCAGAGGAGTTCCCTGGCCCTTTCCAAAAATCTCATGTTGGAGATGTTAAAAAAAAAAAAAAAAAAGGAAAAAAAAATTAAAAAAACCCCAACCTGCATACCCATTAGTTCCTTTTTGAAATTACAAGCTGACACGGGGCATTTTAAGAATTATGATGTGATAAAGAGCTAACTGGGTCCCTAACTGTACGGCTGAGCTCTGCAAGCCTTGTCTTGCAGCCATGGCTTCTCTGTATGTTTAATACACCAGAACGGACCATGTAAGTTATATCGTGATGTCTGTAATCAGAGCAGCAGAGAAGAATATAGTGGGCTGATACCTGGGTCTGCTAAGTGTAATAGTCCCAACTTCAGGCTGTGGCCACTTGATCAGCTTTTTAGAAATTTATAGCACAAACTCGAGCAACCACAGTATTAAAGCAAAATTCTTTGTTGTCATTTAATTTTCATGCAAGCTCGGGGGGAAAAAAGTGTTCTAGAGAGAACAATAGTTTATATCAGCATCTTAGTTTTATCACGCTTATATTTCTAGATTTCATTGTTTTGCCGTAGGTTAAGAAATAGTTTCCTTCCAGACTGACAATAAATTGCAGTGAAAGAATTAAGTCAGCATAAATGCCCCCTACAAAGTTTAAAATCACATATGCATCAGTGAAACATTAATGTCCTGAAAATATGTTTACTTCTTTTCAGTAATTTTCTGTTCTTAATCTCGGACAGTCTTTTACATAAAAGCTAGTCATTGGTGCCGCTGTGCGAGTAAATCGCGCCCGGCAGAGAAGCTGACGCAAGGAAGGGGCATTGGAGAAATACTGCATTTCATAAACACAATCACTAGAGCATTAGGAGAGCAAACATGTGGTTTTATGAACATAGTTATAAATATTTAAACATGCAAAATGAAAATGTTACTAAATGTCTGGTTTTCATTATCTTTCGATGAACATTTTCATTCTTGGAAACATTGCTAGCTGTCTGCAGAAAATGATCACCACCCCCCTCCCCAGAATGAATGATGCGTAATGCGAAAACGTGTTAAAATGCACAGTTGTTTGTAATATCTTCTACCAAAGTGGAAGACATTCTACCAAATTTGGTATTCTACTGAATCGCAGAGTACTCTTGCCCAACAAACAGGCAGCCATCCTGCTTCTGTCAGCAACTTGCTTGCTAGATGTTATGAAAAATCTAAGGACGGTTTGGAAAATATAAGATGTCACTCAGCGTGCTTGGAGTTGTGTCCTGCCATCCTTTCTCCGGCAAAATTCCTACAGAAGTCAACGAAAGATGCGGCTGCTGATTTTATCGTTATTAACGTATTATTTTGAAGTGTCAACAAGTGTTGAAGCGTTCTGTGTGCCTCCGTGGAAGGGTTGGGAAGCTGCAGGAGGAAGTTTGGGGTGGGAAGCCTGGGGTCTTGGGAGAGCCGTGGCCGGGCTCTCGCAGTGGCTGTGAGGCTGTGCCTTTAAATAGGACGGTAGCAGGCAGCAGTGAATACAGGTTGTGCAATTTAGCTTGCGTGAGTGGAGGCCTGTGAGAAAGCAGAGGCCACGCTGTGCATCACTGTTCATAATAAGGCAGGTGTCCGATTCCTCGGATCCAGCGTAGTCAGCCGTCTCTCTTGGCTTTGGTTCTCCCTCATCAGTGCATCCCCACAACGCTCTGACTGTGCCGCGTATGTCATGAAAGAAGATGCCAAATGATTTCTTTTTTTTTTTAATGCACCGGGAAACCCGTTTTATATTAGTCACATATTTAATCTTGGCTGTCATGAGTTTCTGCCGCGCTCGGTAGAGGCACGGCATCCCGTGCGCTGGCACATAGGCACACACGCGCGTGCTGTTTACTATTCCTCCTGCAGTCGCTCCCACCAATAAATCTGCACTTGCTGTAGCCAGGATGGAAATCTTTAAGACAAAGGACTTGAATGGGCAGTTTTTTATTGCTGTGATAGAGTAGAAGGCCCCAAGCTGGGGGCTAGTGCGTGCATGAATGCTGCCCCCCTTGGCTTGGTACTGTCTCCTACTACCGCTATACCAGTACCAGAGACTGTAAAAGGGAGAGGGCCCCAAGGCTGGTAATTCCCATTTCGATTCTTGGTCCTGTGACTGCAGCACATCCCAAAGCAGTGATGGCTGAGAAGTAAACTTGGAGAAGAGTGTGGAAGGGCAGGCTGTCGGGTAGAGCAGGGGATGCCTAGGAGGGCAGCACAAAAACGTGGGAATGGGGAAAGGAGGAACAAAAGAGATGTGGGTTGGCGAAGGCGGAAGGCGGCTGTGCTGGTGCAGCAGCGAGGAGCTGCTCCTTGTCCCCGTGTGTGAATACATCCAGCTGAGCCTTTTGCATTTTCAGGCTGTTCAGGCAGAGCCCCCACAAAAGTGTGTGAGTCTCTGGAGATGTGCACGGGATTTGCCCTGTGGGAAGCAGCCTGTGGTGCTACGCAAGGTTTAGCTCCCGCGATAAAGCTGCGCATGGCTGTCGGCCGGGTGCAGCGCGCGGGCATTGCCGGCGCCGGTCCCGTGCCGGGGCGGTGGGACGTGGCCGGTGACGGAGCCCGTTGGCAAGCTGGACCCGAGCTGCGAGGGGGAAGGAGCGGGCTGGCTTCCCGCAGGCGGCTTCGTGCCCACTGGGCTCAGGACCAGAGGGACCCTCGGGGAGCTGTTGTTGCCCTCCTGCTCCCCCACGGCTCCCGCTCCCCTCTGTTCTTGGAGGCCACAGCCCGGGTCCTGCCGCGGCGGAGGGACCGGGGCTGGTTTCTCAGCAGCAGGCGCAATGGTGCTGCTCTCTATCCGCTTACGTCAATGCAGACCTTTCCATGGACTCCAGTCTGGGTTGGATCAAGCCTTGCATGATTGTGGCCCTTGTGTATTTCAAAACTGTGTTAATCTATATCTGGATCCCAATGGGGGCACTCGGGATGAGCCGAGCTCAAACAATCCTTGGCAGGAGGGACAGTCTGGAGTTGGCAAGGATTTTGGTCCCGTTATTGGTTACTCGGAGGAAGGAATGTACGCACCATTTTAATATACGACAACTTGAGGTCTGTCATCTTCAGTGTATTAGAAAAGCCTCATTTTTAACAGATCCCAGAGCATTTACTAGGCATCGTGCTGCAGCTGGATTGAGGCTGCACGCTGGTCGCGGGCAGAGGCATGGGGCCTCCTCTCCGTCTCGTTAGGCACTGAGCGGCTTCTCCTGCTGCCGGGTCAGCCCCGTGGGCGCCAGCGGGAGACCCCCGGGCTGCTCACCTCTCGCTCCCGTCTGCCTCTGTTGGCAGGGGAGGTGGAAATGTCGGGGCAGAAAAAAGCAGTGGCAGCGCAGCCCATAGAGCAAACCACACTGAAAGCTTTTCCCGACTAGTTAAGTCTGCCTGCATGTTCTCAGCAAGTTTAGCCAGGGGCTTATTTATCAAGCTCAGAGAAGACTTGCCTCTACAGTAAAATCTTCAGAATATGTCCCAAAGATCCTGAGAGAGATTTTACACTCTGTCGGTCAGTTTGCTGTTTCCTCTAGTGAGAAATCCAGATGGGTGCTTCTGTTGAAAATTGGCATGTATGAAGTCACCCTTTCTGCTTTCTCGCTCTGGGTTTCTAAAGTATGAAAATTCAACCTCTTAAAGATTTTTCAACAAGATTATTTAGGCTTGTTGTATCGAGACTAAGAAATTGTGTCCAGGTAACCTAAAAATGGCTAGGAAGGATAGAGGAAATATCTTTGGTTTTGGTTGTTTTGGGGGTTTTTTGCTTTCTTTTGTTTTTGTTTTGGAGGGGGGGAAGTTTTAAAAATAGCTTTCTCTATTTTTACCAAGCATTATTTGTATTTTTATCAGCCAACAAACCACCCAAGTACTTAGCAGACTGTTCCCTTCAACAACATCCCCTTAAAAAGAAAGCTGAAATAATCAGCACAAGAAATAGGTGTCAGCCGTAGACAGACGACTGTGTTTCTGGGTAATCTAATGCCTTTTTAATATCTTGCTTTTAATGCAGCTCAGAGTACAGTTTGATGGACAAGGCACTGATGCTCACGAGCCTGAGTTCAGTTGTAAGGGGTTTGTCAGAAATTATTTTTCACAGACAACTGTAGCTGGAGCATCAGCTCCCATTAAGTATATTAGGGCCTCTGAGGTCTAGTGCTAACACACCGTATTTTGTAGCCTTTGGTTTACTTCTGTGGCAACAAAAACAGAAGGTCTCTGGTTAACTTCTGACCATTGACATATTAAATGAAGATGAGCATTTGAGCAACATCAGTGATTTCAATTGACTCATCAATTGCCATTGCGTAGCAGTCCTCATGTTTCACTTTGGTAACAAGCTGATCTGCCACATCTGATGCCAGCAATTCAGTCCTTCAAACAAATGACATGTTTGATAAAGAAATCTTTTAAAATTCATTATGCACTTTGGCTTTTGTCTTTCCTTTTAATACAGCATCTGTTGCAGCCGGGATACATTCCTTGATCGTTTCTGAGTCTGCAATTATTTTTATGCCTGCCCAGTGTCCCGGAGATGTGAAACGAAGCTGCCATGCTATGCTGCTGAGCCCTGAAACTCTACACAGACATTCAATTTAATCTCTTGGAACAGACTGCATTAAAGTAGTTTCATCAGTGCACACTTGTGATAAAAAGACGACATGAAGAAAGACAGTGAACTAAAAGGCCCTGCTTTTTTCTGGGAAGAAAATAGGATATCTGTCCCTTCATTTGTTTCATGGATTCCTCGCACAGCCATTTAAATTCAGCAGAAGGCTCCAAATGTCTAAACTTTATCCTGAGCATTTTTTCAGTGCTGGAAAGGAATACAGTTAAGTGTCCCAGGGGGAGTTTTACAGAAAATGCTATGCGCAATGTTAATGAATTGGGATGGGGTCATACTTTTTTCCATATAGAGCCAGTACAGAAACAAATACAGGACTTGAGGAGCAATGATCTGCAGGGGTACACTGGTCTGTGGCACAGGGTGATCCTGTACTTCCATAGCCCCTCCAAAGACTGGCAGAAGGATCACAGGGGCTTTAACCCAAAGTCCCCCCATGTGCCTCCATCCTGCTCCGTGCCGGGGCTCCGTGAGTAGCTGGCGCTGGAAGAAATGACAAACTTCTTGGGTGCCACAAGAGATTGCATCAGCGTTACTGATCCTCACTCGGCTCGTTACTGAAAACGCATCAAGCAGCTATATGGGTCAGACTGCTAAATTTGTAGACACGGAGTGTCAGGAAGCCTTTTTGTCAACTTGGTACCGTTTAGTATATTTGTCCTCGAGTTCAAAGCAATCCTGGCCTCAGACTTGTGATATTTTCTGCCCTTTCCCCTTTCTGTTGGTTCAGACCTCTTCCCTTTGAGGCCAACATCAAAATAAAGATGTATGTTTCCTCAGCCTGACCATGGCTCTGACTCTTTAGATCAGCAATCCTATAGTCCATATGTCTTCCCATCTGTCAACTGGCATTTGAAGCCAGCTTGCTCCTCTATTCTTTCAGACAAGTGTGAGAATCGGGAGTTTCTTTAATGACGGTTTCAGGCCTTAAAGCGTTTGCTAAGATACTACCTATTAAGATCCCTTGATGGCACCTTGAATAGAGATCAAAAGCAACTGAGTTCACTCCACAAATCTAATTCCGTCAGTCAGTTTAGGGCATTGAGAGAGGGGTGGGGAGGGCTCGGGAGGGCACCGCGCTCCCGCAGTTAGGAGACAGGCCTGGGAAGTCCGAGCCCTGGCTTCAGGGAGTGACGTAAGACAGCAAACAAGAGCACTGCCAAATCCCTCCAGTGGCGGCTGCGCTCGGACTGCCAGGGCTCCTGGTGTTTGAAAAGCAGATCTGTACGAGTGGGTTGGTGGCTTTGCTTGCACCGTGCTATGGTGACAGGGGTTAGGGGCTGAGCTGTGCCTGGTTCAAACAAGCGCTTTTTGGTGCCGCATCGGTACCTGTGTCTCTGCTCCTTGGGCTGGGAGATGACTCAAAATCTTTTTGCAATGCAAGGTGGTAAACAAAAATCGTAGAGTACAAAATACTCTTCTTGTTAATAATTATTACCAGGCAATAATTTGTCTCTTGTACTTTGGAGAGCTGCTAAGAAGGGGAATCTGTGTCCTGCTTCACCACTGGGACTGCATGAGAGGCAGTGCGGAGAGATGCTGCCTGCACAGCATTGCCACAGCAAAACGGCCGCTCTTCCTGAGGGCACAGTTTGACTTTCAAACTTCCCTATACTTAATGCTTGTCAGTAGATGCTGCAGGGCCCTTGGAATATTTGGGGATGTGTTTGCTCCGGTGGTGTATTTCCCCAAGTGACTGTCATAGAAGTATTAGTGGGAAGCCGTGGCCATGAATTCAAGCTCAAAGCCTGAAACTCAAGGCCTGTTGGCTGTGGGAGCTGGGAAGTGCAGGGTGCCCACCGTGGGAAGGGTGGTGGAGGGCATTCCCCCGGGAGCCTCCACAGCCAGTGCTAATGAACGTTGCTGTTTGTTTGTGGGACCCAAATGTCTGAGAAGAGCTGAAAAGCCCCAGGACGTGGCTAAGTGCCAGCGGATGGTGTCACACTACTGACCGTCTAGTAAAACTTGACTCGCTGGAGTCAAGGTCACCATATGCCCTTAGATTTGCATTGAAACCTGTTAACGTGTGAGCGTGAACCTAAAGTCCAGAAGCAGACTCTCTTTGGCCTCAATGTCTTTAACTTCAGGCATAATGTCACTTCTGCTCCTTGATGGAAAACAGTCACTCTGGCTGCCTGCTCTGGAGCCTCGCTGCTTTCGAATCAGGTGGTTACTCAAAATTGGGGGTGTGCAGCTTGTTTGTTTATAAGAGGGGAAACAGAAATGACTTTGATGCGATTCTACATCTTCAGCAAGAAGATGCACCAGCTCCTGGACACTGCAGTAAGCAAAACATCAAGAGTCAGTTTTTGTTCCCACTCCAAGCCTCTTTCAGCCAGCCCTTGCCCAAAAGCAATCTTCATCTGAGATTGTCATTTGGCTTATTTAAATGGGTTTGGCTTTGTGCTCTTACTCTGTGCCTGTACTCTTGGTCACCCATCGTTTTTCTTTTACAACCTCCACTCAGTCTATTCTGTCTGTTCTTACATGATGATACTCAGCCAATTTTGTCTTCATCACAGTAATTTTTAGTGTGAATCCATATCTGCCTTTTTAGGGGGTAGTGGTGATGGTGACGTATGCTTGTGGTTGAAGCAGAAGCCGCTATTGAGTTGGACAAAATAGGATGAATGCTGTATAAAAGCCTTCAGAGAGCTGTGGAGTCTCCATCCTCTCTTCCTGGTTCTCCTGGGAACACTTGCACAAAGAGTATTTTTAATGTGAAGCAAAAAGGATTCTGACGAATACTCATTAACATTTTGTTTCTGCAAAGATACATACATGATTATCACAAGGCTGCAAGGGACATGTATTCAGTAAAGCTCTTAGATGTATGCTTAGTTTTATGTATGTGCTTAAATCTTCCTGATGGCCCCTGCTTTGCTGAATAGATGTATTAACCAAGACAAAACCAGGTATTTGATGGAGCTTATTTGTACTGCTTGGGTATGATGCAGTGTGCTGCAATATAGGTCTCCAAACTCACTGCGTAATAGTACCCCGTGAACAGTGAATCCTCTCACGTAATTGTTGGAATGAATTGGCTGAAATACACAGCTCAAGTCATTTGTATCATAATTGTGAACAACACACCATAAGAGCAGGATTTAACCAGAGAGGTTGCAAAGGGAAACAACATCAGAGCCATCATATACTGTAGCTTGTTTTCATCTTCTGACTCTTTAGTTCGAGCCCAGGTGGGAATCATCAGGCAAAGGTATTGTTTCTCCATTGCCACTTGGGAAGCTCCAGTCCCATGAATGCAGATTTGATATGGCCTGCAGTCTTTGTTAGATATCAGCTATATCCCTCAGGGCATATGCAGGCAGCCCCATTTCCTGCTGCCTGTTCTGATCTGGTTAGACCCAGGACAGCCATGGCCAGGGAGAGTTAACATAGCATGGTGCTGAGTCTCAGCTAGTAATCTTGTCTGAGGGGCGGGAGAGAATGTGTGTCTGTCTGTGCTTCTTCCTGCAGACATACCACTGATACGTTCATCTGTTGCTCTGAATGCCTGGTGGAAGGTTGAGTGCTGGGCTTGTTTGGCTGTGTCATTAGATACTGCCCAAGATTCATTTAGGAGTAAAGATTTCCCATTTGTGCAAAAGACGAACATGTTTTGGGGGGCATATTATGCAGTGGAGGTAACCAGACATGACAGAAAGGTTTCCAGGCTTTGCTGGAGTTCTCAAATCTTGTCACAGGGGGAACCATACACTCATTTTTCATTAAGTCCCCAGTCTTCTAATGGGTGTAATCTACTTCCTCTGCTGCTCTTTCCATGTGAAACTTTGGGTTCCTTTTAGCAGCTGTTTGTGTGGAATAATGAAGTCTAGCAGGTGGAAGCAAAACAAGGATGTACGGTCCTAGCTGTTTCTTTTGTGACTACCCAGAAATGTTCTGAAGATGACCGTGTTTTGTGTGGCTGAGTGTCATTTTGACTCACTTGAAGCATACTGAAGCTTTGACACAATGTCCCCAGCGACTGGAGTTTCTGTCACTGTGCGATGGATGGCTCACTAAGAAGTTCATTAATGTAATACCTCTAAATATTGCTGGAGCCCCAGGGGGTAATCTAGTGTGAACTCAGAAGCCTAGGTGCCTCTCCTGGGAAGGGGAAGCTCCAGGTTCTGGTCCCTGGTTGCAGGATTTTTTGTTTTACACAGAAAGATAGTTGAGAAGCAGGGGCCTGACTCAAGGATGTCCATGACTACAATGTCTAGGTGCTGCAACCAAACAAGCTTATCAGGATGGTGATTCCACACTGGTTCTGCACCCCAGGTCAAGAGGGCAAGAGTCATGCTCCCACTGCTTGGACACAAATGTTAATTCAAGCCGGCCTCTTGTCCCTGGAGGGCGGGGTGAGCAACTTCAGAATATGACAACTACTTAGGAATTGTCACTAAAAATCAGTCACCCAAGATGAGCGCTGATTTCCTTGACAAATGGGCCAAAAGCATCCTGGTTTAACTTCAGGAGAGCCAGGGGAGTTACACTATTGTTTTTTACATCACCATTCATTTTGGTCGTACTGCAACAACAGGTTGCTTAGTATGTGTATGTAATTGGGGGTATTTTTTTCTAGCTGATGGAAAGATAGCTGTGTAATTAATGGACTGGGTAATTTGTTCTAACAATAGGCCATATTGTGACATTGATTGTTAAACAGAATTCTCCCTCAGCAGAAAAAACCATTTGCATTGAAGTCTGTTAGCATAATAGAGCTCAGTATTTCTAAGAAAGCTGCATTTGACCTTTGGTGGAGACTGGAGATTGTAGCACCTGTTACCAGTGAAGCAAATTAAGATGGTGCATCACTTCTATTTGTATGACAGACGCCAAGTATTGTAAACATGCTGCTTCTTGCATTAGGACATCCTCAAAGTACACAGAGCCAGTCTAAAAATATGGAAATGCAAATGGTTAAAATAATACCCATCATTTGACATAAGTACTATTCTTCAGCACGTAAGTAATGTGAATGTTATGTTGCACAAATATTTAGAGCTTCATTTACCTTCAGCTTCTTTTCATTACTTGCAGGAGGTCTCGTTCTCTGATGGTGTCCTGAAAAATACAAACTGGATATTATTCTTATCTCTGCTGTTGATATTTACTGTTGATAAATAGACTTAGTTAAATGGGAACAAATGTTGTTTCATAATCCTCCTGCAACTGCAGACTTCATTAGATATGAAGAATACAGAGATTAATTCTGCCATTTGCCAACAGCATGTTTCCAGTTTCCCAGTATGTAGTACACACGTGCAACTATATAATAATAATGTTAACCTGTACCTGGGCCGAAATACTTTTTTTCCCCCTTCTTGGGTGAGATACAAGGATTGATTATTGATGTACTCACTCCAGCCTTTCAACCTGGCTGGGATTGCCAATTTTTTTCCCCATGCTGTAGTGTCTATTCTCATTGGTGGAGGTGAGATTGTTTTGTACTGCAGTGAATTGGTCTTTACTTTGCCTCCTTAGGAGCTTTAGTTTTTTAAAATGTTTTCTGAGCACATGGCTAAAGTCCCTTTTTCAAAAATGGATTTCTTTTTATCACAAAATGCTATTATAGCACATCTCAAGAGTTAAAGTTTTATCATAGGCAGATTCTATTTTCAGATAGCATCCTGTGGAGACTATGTTTTCAAAAGCATTAACTCAAACCACACGGATGCACAACTGTTTTAAAATATGAGAATTCACACATGCTTTTTATTATAACGCACATAAAACTGAAGTATAATACAGTAGGCTTTGGCAATAAAACAGAGTAGTCGATATATAAATTTTATGCCTAGTTCTTTAGATTAATGAACCACTTTTCTTGATGAATTGAGCATGAATGAGTAAAAACACAATGATCTGATTAGATACTAAATCAATGGTTTTCTGGCGATTCAAAAATTGCATGTCTAGTTCAGTTCACTTTTTTTTTTTCCCTGGGACAACTTGATAACCTTCTTCTACTAGCCAAACCACTAAAGAGGCATTGTCAGTCTCTTCAAGTTCACTATTGTTCTCAGAAAATCACTTCCTTAAGAAATATCCATATGTTGAGGGTCTCAGTTGTACTTTGTAGGAAGAAAAATTCTGCATCAAATTCATTTACTCTGTAACTCCACTGAAGCTGGATTCAGCTGGCAGAAATATCTCCTAATGGCATTATAGCAGGGGTGAATCTGGCTTCACCTTCTCTCTGCTGGCACAAGAAATGAGGAGAGGTTGTAGTCTATAGGGACAGTTGCAGGTGGGGGAGATTCCTCAGGGCTGAGATTTCCAGTTGAACCACTTTGTATGTTTGGAAGCTCACATTTGCATTTAGGAATATAAATGAGGGCAGTGATTTTCCAAATGAAGTGAATAGCTATATGACCTTCTTCTGTAGACAGGGCCCCATATGTGTTTATGGCAGGGAGACACCTTTTTCATTTCAGAGGCACTGGGAAGAGGAAATACAGATGGGGAGCTGTCATAAGCTAGATGAACCTCCAGTGGCTGGCAGGGAAGGAGTTAATGAGCCCCTTGATAACAACTAGAGGAAGACCTGTACAGCAGGTAGTGATTTGTAGATTAGAGATGGGCCAGCTGGGAAAAATGAACTTCTTGCTTTGGGGTGGGGGCTATATAAAAGACTGCCTTAGCAGAAGAGCCTGCTAGAGGGGCAACTCTGCTGCTTGGGGGCTTTGGCTGTAAGGAGTGCTGTCTTAACTGTTGTTACAGACTTGGGTGGGGCAAACTATGCTTTGCACTTTTCTTTGGAGCCCTGGTGGCCCTTCTCAAAGGGACCAAGATGCTGCCTTGCAATGAAGGGCTCCCTTCTTTAAGGTGAAAGGGAAGAGGTTGTCGTCCTCAGGCTCTGGGGCATCCGTCTGGTGTTGCAGTTCCTAAATGAGAAAGCAGAGTGGTCAGCTCAGGTGATGGAGCCATGCAAATGGAATCATGCCAGAAGCTGGCTGGGATAAAACTGGCTGAGATAAACTTTGTCACGGGAAAAGATGCTGGGCCTGATTCTCTGTTCTCTTACAACCTTCTGTAGTTGTTGGTCCAGTGCAAAAGTGATGTGAAATACTGAGAAAATAAGTGATTCCCAGAGGGGCAGAGGAATAAGCGGCATCCTGTGTCCAGAGGGAAGCTCTGGTGGGAGGTGCAGCCCCACCATACAAAGGGTGAGTGCAGTGGGGAATGGGAATACCAGCACTTAAGGCTGCAAGGGGTGAATCTGACAAAGATGATGAACCCTCCAAGGTGGAAAGAGCAGCTGCTGTAGAGGTGGTTGGAGAATGCAGAGTATTCTGTGAGTCTTGCCTGGGCTGTGGGAGAGTCATGTTCTTGTTGTGGCTGGCAGAAAGGACAGGGTAAACAGGGCAGCCCAGGGTGTTTTAGTGTGCACAGCTGTGGCCTGGCTCACATCAGAGAGGTCTGAAATGGAGGAGGAGAGAGAGAGAAAGAGAAAACAAGTGGTGGAATTGAAGAAGGTGGCAGCACTGACACAGTGGTGAGCTGGTGTGTGCGAGCTGCAAGCGTCTCAGATGGACTGGAGGAAAGGAAAGGAGACATGTGGTGTGCAAAAAAAAAAAAAAAATTAAAAAGCTCAGTCGGAGAGGTCAGCTCTTGAAATGAGCCTGTCGGGGTGGGGGTCCTGTCCCGGGGATCCTTTACATCCAGAGTCCACCGTGGCATTCACAGACCTCTGTCTGGTCCCTTTTCTTCCTCACTAGTGTCTTCCCCCTCCCCCCCCTCCTCCTCCTCCTTTGTCAGGCAACTCGTTAACACTTATTAGCAAGCATCTTCAAAAGGCCAGGAGGGGGGGAAAGGATGGGAGGGGAGCTGAGATGGCTAAAGGAAATGATTAGGAGATTCCTTTTCCTTTCTGCCTATTCAAGCTTTAATGACCAGCCCTTGGTCTGTCTGTGCCCTGCATTGTTATCCAGCCCTACCCCAGGATCGCAGCACCCCTGCTACCCCCGGCACTGATCCGCTCTGACATCTGGGGCACTGCGAGTGCCCAGAGCATCTAACCTTTCTCATGCTGGGGGAGCTTACTGTCTCTTAGTCTTCCTGCTGCACTTGGCATTGGTGCCAGTGCTGTGCCAGTGCTGGTTTAGTCTCCTGCTGGCTCACTCTTCCGAGTATACCTTCTTAATCGGTGTCAGCAGTGCTGGGCTGCCTCGCTTGGCCTGCCCTTGTGTGAGCCTGCCTAGAGACTGATCACTATTTATGTCTAAACATGGCTTGTAAATCCTGGGTATCCAGCGTCAAAGACCAAGAATCTGCTAGGCAGCAAACAGGCTGTTTAAGTGGCCAGGATTGTGCTTGCTTGAGGTGGAGGAAGGAAGGTTGAATAAAGGCGACAGAATTTGGCCCATAGCTTTCTATTTCTGCCTTGTAGTTCCAGTTGCAATGCATGTTCTGTGGTTTCCACTTGAGCTAGTTATCTAGAGCTGAGCCGTGGTCCCATCCAAGTGGATGGCAGGGCTCCCGTTGGCACTGGGTGAAGCAGGCTGGATCAGCGGAGGCTGTTCTGGGCAGTTCTGTTGTGGAATGTGGGTTATATTTATATTTTGTTTTGTTCTGTCCATCAGAGTCTTCAGATTGGTGTTTCTTCACCCTTTCCAAGCTATGGTACCAGAATTAGAGATCCCGGGCTGTTTTCTGTGCATTAGTGAACTCCCCAAAGGAGGATTTCTCTATCAGAAGACTCCTGTAACTTGGTCACGACAACCCACCCCTCCTCGCCTCCCACCTGGCAGACAAAGAATTGAGAAGTTTTCAGAAGTTGCTTAAGTTCTGCATCTACCAAGGACTCTGTAGGCATAAAATACCAGCGAGTGCATGTCTTTTTTTCGCAAAGCTCTTGTCTTTTCCTGCAGGAACAGCAGCTTGGCAGCAGGTGAGCTGGGTGCCAGCCCCTCCAGCAGTACATGCCAGAACACGGGGGTGACCCTCAGTGCAAAATTCCTGCCTTGCAGAGGGGAGAAGGCTTCATAGATTTCCTGCCCCTACTCAGTGCTCTTTAACCTGAGGGTGTATGTGTATTTGTATGTACAGGGCAAAGCCTTGATCCCAGGAATGGGTGCTTAGAGACAGAGCCTTGAAATGAAAATAACTTTAGTTGAATATATGTGTGGGTCATGGGCTAGAGGTAATAGGTCTAGGATACCTCCTGAAGTCAGATCTGGCTCTGAAAGGCAGCACTGCAGCCACTCTGGGCCTTGCTACAGACCCGTTTCCTCTGGTGGGCTTCTTCAGGATCTCCTCTTCTCCTGAACTGTTAGTGTAGACATGTATTTACAAGTGACTCTGTAGCCACCTACTAATAACCCGGGAAAGATTTTGACAGTGCTTGGTTGTACAGAGAATAGATGTGATCCTTATTAATATAAAGTCATTTGCTTCCAGAAGTTGATGCTCTGAGGGCTCTGGCTGAATCTATTGGGATGTGAATTCTTTGGAGCAGTGACTCTGTGTGGGGAGAAATAGAGGCTTGCTAAATTTAGGCGATGTTTTACTACGGAACCCAGGTTTGGGGCAGCAGTGCACAAAATTTGCCCAGGTAGTTCAATGACTTTTGCGTCAGTACTAAAGATGAGTACAAATGTGAAATGAAAGGCGGGGACGGGGGTGGAGGCGGAATGGAGTAAGTGATTTAGCTTGTTCTGTCTTTTAGCTTGTAGAACAAACCTTGGATAATGTAGAGGAAAATCAGACCAAAGAGGCACTGGTGGCTGGCTGAAGTACTCCTGCTCGTACACGGACTGTGCAGCGCCTGCTCTGAGAGCTAGGCGCCTTCGTTCACACCAGTTCATACAAGGTTCCTTCTTTCAACAACTTGTTATTATAGTCTGCTGAGAGTGTGAGAGAATCTCCTCTGTGTCACTAGCTGAGGTTTTAATTTTAAAAAAGAAGGGGGAAAAAGTGGATTTTGAGATGAATACTGGAAAATTGGAACTATGCATGGAAAAAAACACAGAGAAGAATTGGTGAGCTGGAAAAAATAGACAGCTTTTTTTTTTTTTTTAGTGTTTTTCAGAGTTTATGTTCTTTATCTATTACTTATTCCATGCAGCATTTTGGAAAGTATTTGGCAAATGTATAAAAGCAATCTGTAGGATACTTTGTAGTCAGATGCCATAACCTAGATTAACTTGACTGCCTTTACAGAAATAGCCACTGAAGAAATACACTGATTTATGTGTCTGTTTAAAACTTGTTTGGGGAACCAGTTATAGCTGTAGAATACAAAAAAAAAAAAAAATTAGGACAGACAGTGCAAAAGTTTTATAGCTTCTTAGTATGAAAAGAGGGGTAAATTTCAATTATGCATTTTATTAACACAGCTTTTTTAGCTCTATAAAATGGTAACAATGTTAAAATCCCCTCCTGGGAAATAATGTCATGTATCTTGCCCCTGAGAGATAGTACTTGAGGATGTTATGAAATGCTGGTGGAGTTAACCAGTTGTTAATCAGTTGTTCATTTGCAGCTGAGTCCTGCTCCAGCTGAAACTGAAGATAATTGGATGATAATTTTGACTTGCAGGCGGTTTTGTTGTGAACTTGGTGTCTGACAGGATCTGTAAGGAATTATTTTATTACTGTGATAAAATCAGGTCAACTTGTATTCAACTTTCATCTACCAGCAGGTCACCAGACGGTCGGTGCCGAGGTGCTTGTGTGGGGCCTGAGCAAGCAGCACCCACCGGTGGGTGCTGGGCACCAATGGCTCCTGCCTGGCTTCCTCACAGCCCTGATGCTGTTGGCATTCCTGGAGGGCTGTCTCCTGAGCTGAGGCCTCTGGGGAGCACCTGTAACAGATTTTGAGGATCTGGTGCCCCAGTACAAACTTCTGTGGGGCTGGTGGGAATGAGGCGCTTCTGTAGCTCGTGGCATCTGGGTCTAAGCCTGCCCTGGCCTCCACTGCCTGGTCCCGCGGGGCTGGGCATGTGTCCCTGGTGGGGGGTCCTGGCCAGGTCTGGGGGTCACTGCTGCTCCCACAGGCCTGTGGGCACTCGTGTGGGACAAACCCCCTGTGGGGATGTGGAAGGGGTGCAGGAGAGCTGCAGCGCTCAGAGCCAGCGAGGACCAGGTGGCTGGGCCCTGGCACAGCTGGTCCCAAAGGTGCTGAGCACCCCGGGGGAGGGCTCGGATGTGCCCGACCAATCCCACGCTGACATCTGTCCTGGCCAGCCAATCCCCAACCGCCAGTGGTGCCCCTCTGACCAATGGTGTTGTGCCACCCGGTCCCTGAGGGCACCCAGGGGCCTCCGCCCTCTCGTACTGAGGCAGCAAAGCAGGGAGGGCGGCTCTGCTCGAGGGCAGCTCGCTCCCTCTTGTCCCCGGTGTCCTGCCTGGCGAGACCCTGGCCCCGTGCACAGGGACAGTAGCCTGGCATGGGGGCACCCGAGTTTTAGCATTTCTGTGACACGCTGCTGTAGGGCACTGGGAAATACCAGGGAGCACCAGGGCCTGGTGGAAAGATGCTGTGGGCCTTCTGCTGACAGGATAGTCCCTCAGAAGTGAGCGAGTCCTATGGGATTTGCTTATGAAACTTATTGGGCACTGACTGCAGGTCATATAACTGGCAACTGGCTCATCCTGGTTCATCGCAGTCCTGTCTTCTGCTCTTTGTGGTGGAGGCATCTGATGTTAGTTCCCTGGGTCTCTTTCCTTGAAGCATGAACTCCAGATAGCAACTGGCAGCTGTACTGACTAGCTCGTTGTCTTCCTGCAAGTGCTAGTTTTCCCCCAGTGGAAAAGAAAGTGTTTCAGTAATATAATACCAATGAATGAAGGGGTTTTCTTAATTAAAGTAATAATCTGAAAGTTGTCATTGATAAGTGTGTAAACAAGCTGATTGCAGTGGGCGCGTGAATAGCTCTAATGAGTACGTGTGGGTATTAAATTAACCATGGTTCACAAGCCATGCATGGCTATATGGTTATTTAAAAATAACCACTTTCCCCTTCTGCTCGACTTTGCCTGCCACCCCAAAAATCCTCATCTTTTCACAGTGTTGCACAACAAAGGAACCTGCTTCTCTCGAAGGAAGAGGGCACTAAAGGAAATCGCTGCTCTTAGGGTGGCTGGAAATGCAGCCTGTGCTGTTGGCATTTTTTTCCCCTAAGTTAAGTGCAGCCTGGTGTGTAGAGAGAGCATGGGCATTCAGCATCAGCCTCTCCTTGCTGGTGGGTTGTTCCAGGGCCCTTGGAGGAGGCATTCCACTGCTGGATGGGGTGGAGGACCCTATCTGTGAAATGGGAGAACAATGGCTCTCACAAGGCTGTTGTGCCGTTAACGAGCTCCTTGGAGGAAGGGCCCTACAGAAGTGCAAATCATCTTCTTACTTGCTGTTAATTATTGATATATTTATTCATTGTAATAAGCAGGATGGAAATAGTAGGGTAATGGTAGGCTCTGCTTATAAGTAAGTGGGTGGAAGTAACGTGGCTTCTTGTGACTGTCCCAAGGAGGTGGCCACTGGACCTGCAGCTCTGCTGTGTTGGTGCTGGTGGGACTCTACTAGTCTCACCTTTCCAGACCCAGGAATATCTCTATGATTTGATTAAAAGGCCATTGTATGTGTACCTTCCATCTACTGGAAGGGAAACAAAGTTTGAGTGCTAAATGTATTCTGGCTGGCTTTCCTGGGTGGTCCTGTCTGCAGCCTAAAATGGCAAAGACAGACACAACTTCAGGGTGTAGTTTAGCTACCAGTGAGTTAAGTACAGCTTCTTCCCTGATCCAGAGGAGGTTGGAGTTCATGTGTCATTGTGTACTGGAGGCAATTGGACCTGGTGTCCTGTTTTAGTAGCAACTCTTTCTCCTTTGCTGTCATTTCAGGATATCACATTATGAAGTGGAAATTCAGCCTCCTGTTAACCACTGTGTTGCTGCAAGTAGCTGCCTTCCTTTTGAGTGCCCAGATCTAGCAGAGAATTAAGGTGGAGGGGAGATGTTGAATCCATTACACTACCACAGACAGCTGTTGTTCTTTGTTTAAATGAACTGAGACTTGCATCATGAAACAAACAACAAAAAAATTGGATATTTATTGCATGTCTGCCTTCACCCTCAAATTGTGACTTAATGTTTCTCTGTTGGGATAACAATAAGTGGCCTAAGGGGCTGGTTTTAGGACATCACTTTTGAGGGAACTGCTACAGTGTGCTGTGTATCTATACTTCTGCATATTCATACATCTGTTGTGTTACTGTCATGGGATTTATGCTCTTCTGGGCCTGCACGATCATCAAACAGACGAAAGAACAACCAGGGTAACCTTGGTTCTGAAGATACTTGTGTTTACCAAGGTGTCTGCTTTTATCTGCAAAAACTCAGGGAGGAGATTTGTGAGGGGCTAAATGTTGTGGAAGGGAAGGAATACTAGCACTGTCTGATGGGGGGGGTCGTGTATGCATGTCCCATGTGTTGTCCCGTTGACATGTCAGTTGGGATTGTATATCCATCCCCTGGTGAGTGGGCTGTATGATGGCAGTAGTCATGCTGTAGGATAGCCTGTCCTGCTTCCTGCCTGAGCATCTTGCTCTGCTGGGCCTTCTCCTGTTTTGTAGGTCCTTGAAAACACAGCAGCTGTGTCTTCATGCCCACATAGGGTGGGCAGGGGGTTGGATGGGGTTTGCTTGCAAGGTTAGCAGTGGGTGGATGCAAAACTCTGCACTTTGACTGTCTCCTTTGACAAAGACAGCTCCATGCAAAGGGCTGGGTGTCTCTACTGCCCAGAAGTAGAAAACCTGAAGAATGGGAGGAGGGAAGGGATATGTCCTATCTCATCCAGCAGGTTATTGGAGGAGGTTGGTAACAGTCTTTATCCCTAAGCCCCTGCATCTCTTGTTCCTGTTGAGTACTGTTAAGTGAAGTAGCTGGAATGTGTAGAGAAGAGCTGGATCCCAAGTTAGAGCTGATACAGGCCACAAGTACCCCCTCCTTTCTGTGACATAGTTAATGTTCCCAATCCCCTGGGCTGGCTTCTTGCTTAAAGCAGTACTCTGGTGTTGCTGGAGATCTCCGTACCGTGTGGGTCCTGTTCTTGCTGAGAGGCTTGGTACTGAACAATTCTCTCTTGAAACAAAAAACCAAACAAAACAACACCCCCCC
>JANZLQ010000040.1:16315529-16370364 GCA_026212715.1 Elanus axillaris
CCCCCCGTGGTGGGTGCCACGTGGGCGGGAGGGGGAATTCCTGCCTTCCAGGGTCTTGAGTGGGAACTAAATGAGACAGGGGCTGGGGGAAATCGCCACAGTGGGGAAAGAGAGGAAGTGACTTGGTCACACAGCAGATCACTGGCAGAACAGGGAATGGAATTAGGTCTCTGCTAGGATATTTAGTCACATCTAAACTCATTTTTCACGGTGCCTCAAGGCAGACTAGGTGACTTCTTACAGTACTTCTTTGCCCCATTTTATTACAAGCCTATGGATGAATTAGCTGGTGCCTGCTAATTAGTGAATGCAGACGAGGACAAATCCTCCTGCTCAGGATCACCTCAGCTTGCCTGGGGTAAACTTAATGCTGGCCATGACTTTTCCTTGTTTCTACTGACCAGTTAGATGCTGTGCCAATCTTGATTAACTTGGTAGTTTTAAAAACTGAATTCAATTAATTTCATCACAGAGACAAGCCCTCTGGCCATGCGAGTTTGCAGGGAGAGGCACAGCAAATAGGCTTGGATCACTACCTGCATTTCTCTGGAGTCATTGAAATCATACCCATTAATTCATAACCTGAAAGTACAAATATAAAGCTGATAGATATGGCAAAAGAAATCACGCTACTGCGTTTCACAGAATGCCATGATCGAGAAGCCGTGCTTTAAGTGGAAATGCTGAGTTCTTCATATGAAAGAGAAAGCCTCTTCTACAGAGCCAACACATTAGTAATGATAAACAGATCTTCCAATGGATATTGATTTATGAAAAATAAGCTGGATTAATACAGACATTCATCTTCACTGTCAGTTTAATACCAAGATAATTTTATTTGATAGTTCAATGTAATAAACTCCCCTTTTCCTTAATACATATTTGGGGAAAGTAGGCAATATTGTAATACAGTAATTAGCCATATTTGCCTTTACTATGTGTGAATAAGATTAATATACTAGAGTGTTCAACCTAATTGATCTATTATGTGATAGGGACTCACAACCAGACTGCAAATTACAGTTTAACCCCCCAAAGGGCTAGACTTGTTTAGAAAATGTGCGAGTCTTTAAGAGATAAAATTAATAGAACTGACGTTGACCTAAATATTCAGTGTTATTAATTGTATCAGTGGGTTGTGCTGCTTTTATGTGCAACTAGGAAGGCAGTGTGTTTAGAAGGGAGCGGGTTTATGACAGCTGTGGGAAGGGTGGCTAACAGAAAACATGACAATTATTGCAAACCAGGTTTCCTGGTTAAAAAAGTGATTGTCACAGGCCCTTAAAATTGCTATTCCATGTGGTTGTGATTAAACAAATCATCCGTGCAGCGCGTTTGGAACATAATGGCTCTGTGGGAAAAAAAATGTAAATCAGGTTTTTGTATTAATGAAAACAGTTTAATATGGTTTTAATGACCCATTTTTCAGTCTTCACCAGAAAGTAATTACCAGTTAGATAGTTAGTGCTCTGGGCTTTGTTCTGGCTCTCAGAACTCCTTCAGCCAGTCACCCGGGGGAGTCCTGCCATGCTTCACGGGCAGCCATGGGCTAGTGACCCAGCAGCAACAGGGCCCTTCGTTGCAGCTCCCCACCCTCTGCTTCGTGGTGTATAAGGGACAAGTGGGTCTGTGCCTCTAAGTTCCCTGTTTATTGCTGATAAGGCCAAGGGTAAACCCATAATGAGAGACAGCAGCTGCCCCTGAAAACAAAACTGGGGAGAGCTGGCTGTGCCTGGTTAATAACTTACTTCTGGGAGAAGGCCAGGGACTGGCAGCTGCAGGAGTGAACATCTGGGCATGGTGGCAGGGTGGGAGCTGTGCACAGACCTGTATGTGGGCAGCTTGGCTCCCGAGGGAGGGTGTCACCCAAAGGTGTACTGTTAACACAGACAATCAGCAGGCTCAAATGGCCACAACTCGTTCATCTCCAGCAGAAATGAGAAGAGTAGAGATGCAAGGCACTGGGGAAACTGAGACAGGGAGCTGGGATTTGTGTGTTCCCAATCACCTGCCAACCCAGTAAAACCCACTGCCTCTGCTCTTATGTATGGAAACAAAAGGTCTGACTAAATCACCGAGGTCTCTGTGTGTTTTTAACATTTGGAAAGGGCTACCAGCCAGTGGCCATTTATTCAGAATGGGATTACTGGATTAGTTTCTGCTGCAATGCTGTCCAGTGCTGGTGTTCGTTCTCCAAGAAGGGCGCTGCAGTGGGTTCAAAGCAGCCAGCATAGCAGGTAAGGCACCAGTGGACACCTTTGAATCAAGCAGATTAAGACCATGTTAGACGCTCATGGTTTGCACCTACTTAACATGGGAGCAGGTATTTCATAATAGAGGGCTCTTCAGTCTTGTGAAGAAAGGCACAATACAGCCCAGTTCCTCAAGGTAGGATTATGCAGGGTCATAAAGGCATATCTTTCACTTTAGGAGTGCATAACATTGGAACCCCATGCTGAGGAACATGGTGAATTTATTGTCACCAGAAATTTTAATATCAAGGCAGAATGAAGAAACCTGCAGCAGAGGCTTGGAACGGAGGCTAGAAACCTGCTGCAGAGGCTCAGAATATACTCATCCTATTGCTGTTGATTTGGAGCAGGATGGGGTTTGGAGAAGTCCTGTGTGCTGCACTAGAGTGAAGGCCAGGCTATTGTGATGATTTGTGGCTTGGACTGTGCATTCAGAGCTCATCTTTCTGAACCTTCTGATGGGAAGAAGGCCAATGCTACCTCATACTCATGTGGACACAAAAATAATGACGTTTAAGGTCCAGGTGAAATTTAGAAATTGCAGAATTTCTGATTTCTGGATGTTGTGTTCACTGCACTAGGTTAGGGGATATGTGTGTGCTTGCTGAACCTTAAACATATCTGAAATGTCTCTTGCTTGGAAGCAAAGGCAGGAATCTTCTAGGCGCTTGCTCTGCCCCCCCCCAATGAGAAATGGTAGGTTGGTCGTGTAGTGTCTAGTACCCTACCTGAGGTAGTTCAGCCTGTTGAAAAGCTGAGTATGTGGCTTATGCAAAGCTCTGTGCAACAGTAGCTGCTTTGCCTGCAGGTCAGTGTGGTGAAACATTGCAGGGTGGAGTGGCGGAGCACCTGCAGAAGCTCTGCAGTTGTTACTGCAGGTGGTTGGGCAGGAGACATCAGAAATGGCCTTTTACCTTGTAAGTCAGACGTAATACTAGGGTCTTGTAAATGATTGGGGGAAAGGTACATTTTGGCTTGATGTTCCTAGCACTTATTTTGACTGGGAAGCATCACAATATGTGCGTGAGACTAGTCAATATAGGGGGATGAGACTGTATTCAATGTTCCTGATACTATTGAGGGTGGTAAGTGAGAACAGAAGGAGATCTTCAGGGAGGGGAGGATCCTTCACACTTTATTTATCCATTGTAAAGCAGCATATGAAAGTAAACAGAAATCAGTTTTCTAAAAACTCCTTCCAGGTCACCTGTAAGGGAAATAATGTGACACAGCTCAATGCCATGCACTGCAGATTTTGTCAAGAACATAAAGAAGCCTAGCGCTTTATTTTTATTTTTGAAGTGGAGGTGGTTCACAAGGTATACCAGGGAGATGATTCAGTGCTTACAGTTGTGACATGTCAGAGTCTCGTAAGCTCAAAGACGACTGTCTTTATTGTGTTTTCCTTTTCATCTTCCAAACTTTGAGCCCCTGTGTTCCTATCATTTTCCCTTTCCAATGTGAAATAAGGAGCATATTCTAAACAATGGTGCTCTTTTGATACATGCCATAATAAAGAAACACTGACTTGGAGAACAGCAGATCATAGCTGTCCCCAAAGAAATACAGAGAGGTGCTAATCCTTTTGGCATGGCACTGCAGCATTTGCTCCTGCTGGCTGATGGAAAGCCAACAATTATTTTTCTCTTCTAACATAACAGGGACAAAGGAGCTTCCCTTAGCAGCCCATCTCTGCCCTAATTTATGTTGCAGCTTTTTAGGGAAGGGAGCAAAAGTCATTTTAGGATCTATTGAAGGACGTCTTCCTCTTTTATAGCTCCTGTATGGTTTTGGCAAGTGAAGTAGAATACCTTTGTGGGGCACATCAATGGCAGCAGCCTGCAAAGGTTTCAGGAAGGGCCTAATCACCTCAGTGGTGGCGCAGCTGCTCTGAGATCCTGCCAAACAGGGAAGGTAGAAGGCACCTTGGGGACCCAAAGGAGGGCTGCTCTGTGGATGGGACTACAGGCTGTCGGGGCTATCTTCTGCAGAAAGGGAGGTGACAGGGCCAGGCTAGGAAGCCAAAGCCCAGGGCTTGTGGGGCCACATGTTGGATTGTGCTTTGTGGCAGGCTCTTCCTGAGACAACTCTGTTCCCTGCTGCTCCATCGACCTTGGGGGATAATGCTGTGGGGATCTGGTTATGATGTTGCTGAGAAAAGGCTCTGGGGACCATCACCCTTGCTCCTACAGACAGGTAGTTGTGACTTATAAAGGGCTCCGGTACCCTGCCTCACCCCTGGGAGCTACTGCATGGTCTGTCTTTGGAAGTGCTTTGTAATTCAGATGTTTTTTCTGCCAGAAACAGAATGACTTTTGCTGTCCTGTTGCGTGTTGAATTTGATGGCAGCTCCCTGCTGAATGCTGCGCTGTGATGGCGGCCTTAAGATGTATACCACATGTGAAGCAGAAGCTATTAAAAGAAGTTTTGTGGGGATCTTCACATGGTTAGTAAGAGTCCGTGGTCAGATCCAAGCTGACTGACCCTGACTGGGTGGGCACCAGTATTGCCAGGTGGGATTCCTTGTGGGTGAAGCAAGGACATGCCAACAAATGGCCCTTCATGTAATATAGTGGAAGTGAGGGACTAAAGACCAGAGGTGGCACGGTGTTGTCCTGAATGCTTACAGAGTGAAGAAATCCTGCCAGTGCCCTACTGGAGTATATTGCTTAACACTGGATTGACCCAGGAGGCCTGTTCTGATCAGGACAAAATAGTTAAGAGTTGGGTCCTGTGTATTACAACTAACATTGCCTGTGTATATTAACTATGAAATTCTCTCTAAGGGATCTCTGGGCTTCGAGAAAGTCACAAAATCTGTGTGTCGTACTAGGGAGGTAAGTACTCGGGTCAAGGGCTGTCTTTTCCTATGTGAGTATAACAGTATTTAGTGCATAATGGCTGCAGTTTCTGACTGAAACCTCTCTAGGCTTTACTGCACCATGAGTAAAAAGTAATGAGATTGGCCAGAAACAAAAAAGCCCCAGGAATTTTGATTTCTCTACCAGACTGAGCTGCATAAAGTCCCCCATCCCTTGAAGACTGGCGTGGGTGGGAGTACTTCCACAGCCAGTGGGGTGGCTGAGCGTGAAGCACGTGGCAAGCCTTTGCAGAATGAGGGTTTAACTCCTCCATAACCTGTTAATGCTGTGTGTGGTAGTTGAACAAACTGACTGCCACTGTAACCAGTGCAGTGGCCCAGCCACATTAAACCAAATGTAACACCACTTTCTCAGGCTCAGTTGCTCCAGCTGACAGTGCTGTGCCTGTGTCCTCCTGATATGCCAACTGGTCACTCTGTTGGGAGTACTAGATTTTGTCAAAGGAACCTAAAATGAACATGCCAAAGCCTGTGGATGGTTGGTGGATATTGGTAGTGGTAAGCTTCTAGCTTGGAAACCTCCCTTGACTTTTTCATTCCTTTCTCCTTCCAATCTCAGTGACGCTTTCTTCTCAGGAGGTTGCATTCATCCTTTTATTTGCCCTGTTACATGCTGCTTTGTTGCTTTCTGACATCTATCCCTCTGTTAGGCTGTTTCTATCTTGTCTCTGTGTTTGATGGCCAGATGGTTGGGATAGGCTCTGTATCTGGAAGACACTTGGGGACACCAAAAAGCAGGGTTCTTAATTTTTCACTGGACAATACTTGATTTATTCTGTTCCTGTCACTGCAATTTTGTTTTATCTGTTTTTAATGTCTGTTTTCTTTAAAACGCAGTGTTGGGGGAGGGTCAGGCTCTGAGTTAGATCCCAGTACTGTGACTTCATGGAACTGTTGCAGATTCCTGAGACCAGCACCAGGTCCTTGTCTCCTGGAGTCCTTTGCTGTGCCCCAGACTCTAGGCCATGCTTATGTAGTTTGGTAGTGGTGTGGGAAAAGAGGGAAGGAGCGAGTTGCTGTGGTCAGTCGTATGGGGAGCTTGAGGGAGAAGGGGTAAGCTCACAGGGGGTGTCTGTTCTTAATCAATTTGAAGATTTTTGGCTTTCTGGAGCTGGGAGATGGTCTGGGGAGGTGAGGACCTCCTGAAAGTAAAGCCCTGTGTCTTCCCAAGGAGGCCTGCTCAGCTGCTGTCTTAGAGGAGCTTGGGGAGTTTCAGAGCAGCTGCGTGGGAGGAGAAGAAGGATTTGTGGTTGAGCTTCTGGGAATTAAAAAGGATTGAAATCTTGCCAGCCAAAAATGAGATTCCTTTAAAACTAGGGTGAAATTCAGGCACCGCTGAAGTCAGTGGCAGTTTTGTTCTGGACTTCAGTAGCATCAAGAGTTTATCCCAGCTGCGTGGGGAAAGAGTTGGAGTTATGTCAACTGGGGTGTTTGCTAATGAAGCTCTATAGCATGAACACCTTTGTAGACAATAAGTGTCAGCTGCAGTGTCAGAGCACTGGAACTTGTATGTGTATGTTCAGACAGCACAGGAAAAACCCGTGGGGTAGTTTGTAGGGTCAAACTCCCTATGGTCCTTTTTATAGTCAGGAGAGAGTGTGCTCCAGCATGGACCATTCCCTGACTTTAAATGTGGCTTTTCCTCTGGAAGGAAGAATCTGTTTCATCTCCTCAGGATTATGGGACCTGCCTGATCTGTTGGTGCCGTGAATGGATTTTCACCCATACAGGGAAATCAAATAATGATTAAAAGGAACCAACTAAAAAGGCATTAATTCTATTAGAATAACAAGCACTTGCAGAAATTTCTGTATGAGCTTGATAGGCGAGTACACACCAAAAAAAAGGTAAATTGATCTAATTGCCAATTTATTTGCTGTAATGTATGATTTTTAATTGTGTACTTTGGCTAGGAGATGGTGCTGTAAATACATCCAGTTGTCTTTCACACTTCTCTAAGCATCCCTAGTGCTATGCAGTATTGCACTCTGAAAGCAGATTGCCCTGAAGATCTGTTCTGCTGTGAGGTCTGCCCTGTGTAGCTCTGAGAAGAGGAATGAATTACATGGTTGAAGAGCTGTCAAGCAGTTTTTGTACCTCTCATGTGGTCTCCTGGCAATTTGCTATCACCTGATCTTCCCTAGCAATGAGGGTTTGTCCTATCCTTTGCCCTTGCCTCCCAGAGGGTGTGCTATTTGGGCAACTGGTATCAAGCCTCAAGCACCAAGTTGTTGTACCATCTGAAACAGAGCTATAGCAAAGCTCCTTTTAGTAATGTGAATTTCTGCTGACCTTAGCAGTAATATCTTATGTCTTGCATGCTTGAAGTGGCTTGGATAAGTATCCAGTAGGGAAAGCTGTCTGTAGACATGTCTTCACAAAGCTTTTTGTCTCAAATCTGAGACCCAAATACAGAATCTAATAGGATCTGGTATGTCCAGTAATGATTCCTGGAGGATTGCTAGAGAGATAACAAACCATTAATGGGCTGCTCTTAATTGTCTCTAATTTGTATAGTCTTCACTTAATAGATGTCTTTTTATATTTGCTTAACAGTAAAAAAATATTATGCAATTTAAATATCTGGAGAGAAAAATAAGCTCCAAAAGAAACTGCAGCTAAATGGCAATGCATATGTGGCAGAGATAAAATATATTTGCTAATAGACCACTGCCAGGCCATGTAGTATTTCTGCCTTGTAATGCCAAGAAATGGATAATGGCTTTGAGGTAGTGTTCTGTCTGTGTTTTTTCAGATTGCTAAAGCCAAGCATGGTCAGGCTCTGACTCTTGCTGTCTCACCATACAATGCTAACTACATTGGCTAAATTGGCATAGCATTATATCTGGCAACCTAATGACTGAGAAACTTGTCCTGGCTTAGCTGCCCAACCAGCTCACAGTACAAGAGTGCTTCTTGTGTGGTATATGGACCGAACGAACATAGGCTGTGGAGCATGATTGCTCTGAATGCTAAAATGTGCTTCTTGTTGGCTTGGGCCAACAAGCTGATGATGGACTGCCCTCTGACAGCAGTGCTGGAGCCCAGACTTTGGTGGCATGCTAAAAAGCATTGCTGTCTGGGCTTGTGCCTTCTGTAGAAGGCATCATTTTGCTTAACAGTTCTGGTGGCACCTTTTTGCAAATAAAGAGTTAATGAATAGAGTGGAAAATACTTTAAATTCTTTTTGATAACTTCAAAAATGTTTTCGGTAGCAGCTGAGTTGTCAGAAAATATTTACATAAGTGCATCTGTGAACCTCGCTACAATATCTTAAGATCTGCAGCAGCTTTGTCACATCCTTACAAATAGCTGTGAGCGATCTATTATGTAAAAAGGTTCAGTTTAATTTACAGGAAGCCTTACATTTTTCTCCAAGTACTATGTTTAGTTTATCTTTTTAAAAAAAATACTGTGGCTTTTTTTAGTGCTTCTCTACAGAAGTCTGAATGATTTGTAGGGAAATGTAATACCTTTTTATTAGGCTGGCTGACTTGGGGAAGGAGGAGAGAAGTGAGCCGGCCTTGTGTAGGTGAGCTAGCTGTTCTCAAAGCCTCCCTCAGCACTCCTGGCCCAACACTGAGGTGATGCTGGCACTTGGTTAACTCAAAGTTAAAACTTCTTCTGTTGATGAGCTCCGAGGTGATACCAGCATCAGCAGCTCCCAGAGGAGTGCATGTCTTGCCCTGCTGCATCGTTCAGTGGAGGCCTTTGGGGCTGGCGATGACTCCTCCTGCTCAACACCTGGTCCAGGCAGTTCTGGCTGCTCTGCTGCCAGAAAGAGCAACAAACTGGCAAAATCCTGCTAACCTCAGTGCAGCTTTTGGAGGTTTAGGTCTTTGTGCAGTGACTTTTGAAAAAAGTAATAGGCAGTATCTTTGTTCAAAGGCCTGATGTTCAAGCCAGCTTAATGCTGTTTTCTAAAACTGCTGTTACTACTTGAAGTCTGTATGTGTTTTGATTCCTAAACAAATGGCTGACATTAATGTAAATTGGCTATTTACATTAGCTAAACTGACTTCTAATATCTCCCTTGCTCTTTTAACTTGAAAGATAAAGCTGTCCCTTGGTTGAACTGGTCCGAAACAACAAAATTGTCTTAAACTTCCACCTTACATTGTTCTGAATGCGAGTTTTATATAGACCCAAACTGTTCGATATCTTTAATTGTGTTATGTAAATTTGACCTACCCAAGTTGCAAAGCTTCCCTGAACAACTAGAGGCTTGTTGGCATATGTCCTTAATCAGCCGAAAACAATCAGGGACACTTCCTGAGGTTGCTTTGTTCTTCTCCACTGTAATGTGTATTGTGTGTGGTCACGTTCTCTAAGTGTGTGAAGACTTACTCACACTGTGGGAATTTCTTCTCTATCTGCATTGCTGATGTAACCAGCTATTCAGACATATTTCTCCCTTAAGTGTAAAGCTAGAGACAATGATAATAATGGGACCAATTATTTTTTCCTAGTGTAGTGTCCCAGATCTGACTTTTCCTGAGAGAATACAATGTTTCTCTCTTATTTTTTTCCTCCCAAACACTAGATGATATTTTACCAAGGAGAAGATTGAGAGATGAGTGATCTTTCTCTCAAACTTAGTAATGAAAGAATTACATGTTGCTATCCAGATAATAATTGAACTAACACAGCAATGAAGGCAGACTTTGAGCTGGTGTAGCATTCCTTGGAGAAAGGGAACGTATTGACAGAATTCTGTTAATTTTCATGTGTACTTTCTTTCAGTGGAGGATTAAGATCACTATATAGGGATGCTGATACTGGCTAGAAGTTTGCATAGGAAGAGTGAGGTTTCCAGAACCACTCTCTAGAGTTACTTGAAATTTCTCAGAAAAAATGTTAGCTAGTATTTGAAGCCATTTAACAAGAAAATGTTCTGTTCTTTGAGGAGGAGAAGACAAACCTATATTACAGTTTGGTTTTTTTTTAATTATTTTTAAAAAAGGCCCGTCCAAAGAAAAACTCTGAAAACTGGATTTGCTTGAGGTAGTGTTTGAAAATACTTGGTTTAGGGTTTCTTGCTGAAAAGCCAGAAAGGTGTCAGAACTGACCAAGTTGAAATGTCAGACATTTACATGGAAATTTTCCTGTACAGCTTCAGTAATACAACATAGTTTTACTCTTCACAATTTGCCAAATACAGTGTCTAGCACCATTATGTAGCCCTATGTATTTTTTTCTTCCTAAAGATAAGGAAATAAACGTACTCTTTCAGGACAGAGAAGACCATAGGAGTAAATGAGGTCAGTGATTTAAAACTTGGTGATTGATTGCAATTGGGCTAGGAGAATGGCTTAATGCCACTAGTGAAAAGAGCAGTCCACTTACATGCACTTTCAAAATGTTCAGTGTAATCTCAGTTTCTGGTGTTGGTTTATTTGGCTCTTATTCTACTAGGTCCCAAGAGTTGCACCGGGAGGCACTTCCCAGTCTGTGCTCCAGAGGGATGAATAAAAATCAGTTCTCTAAAGAGTTGAATCCAGTGTTTTCTCAAACATGTTTAGCTTTTTGCTCTGATCACTATGGTGACCTCCAGGTTAATGCAGTAGCAGTCCAGTCTGCTGGGAGAACAGTGCTCTCTCCTCTTATACTTCTGACCTTTTATGACTAGTTCTCTTAAAATATGGCCAAAACCGAATCTCTGAGCGCATATTGAGAACAAATCAAATTTGATTGCTGTCTCATGAAGGTATGTAAAGCCCAGTGGACGGGAGTAGAATTCAGTCTGCAAGTATTTTCTTTAAAATCATTGGAAGAACTTGCTGCAATTCAGGCAACTCTTGGATTGTGAGAAAGGCTGTTTTCCAGCCTAGTAGGGCCATCCAGTTTGGCAAGATTGTATTGCTCTCCCCCCGTCCCAAACTGTTTGAACTTCATTATGAGTTTTCATTTTCTTTGTCCTGCACAAACTTCATAATTCCCCCGGGTACAGCTTCCTGTCTAGCCTTGTTGCTGTGCAAATGTCTTCTACCACCTCAGCTTTTCTATTAGGCCCAGGGTTAACTCTTCTAAAGGCCGCAGTTCCATAGTGTACATCTGTTCAGCTGCTCTACATTAGTAAGTTTGCTTTCACATTATTTTTAGGTTTAGAAATTCTAATATTCTTTTCACTGCAAAAGAACTTGTATGCCTCCTCACTCTGTTTTAAGTCTTAGAGTACTTTTGTCTCTAATTTCCCAAGAGAAGAAAACATTTTCAAGACTCTTGAAATATTGATTTGGGTTCAGATATTAAAAGGACTAATGTTTAGGTAGCTTATTAAGTATTTGATTTTGCAACTTATTTCATACTGTGAAATGAAGCTACTGGCTGAGATAGCCATTAGGTATTTTTTAGGTACCCAACTTATAGCACCTTGATTTTTCAGAAAATTTTGAGCAACTCAGTTCTTAATGTCATGCTCCTAGGCAACATAATAATTGCTCCTATTCCAAATGGTTGTAATAATTTTCTTCTAAGTTGTGCCCACCTGTGAAGCATAATACTGCTGCTGTGTGCACTTGCATGTAATGTTGTTGGGTTTTTTTAAAGTGCCTGTTTAAAGATAGATGTCAATGCTCTCTGAATTTGAATATGTAAGTAATTTGCTTTTAGTAGTCCAGTCCTTTGACTCATCTTTCTCTTTAGCAAAGCCTCTTTTTTTGGGCACTCCTATTTCTTGATGCAGTAAGTGCTGTGTAGTCCTGGTCTAGTTCTGTGCGCACCACCAGCATTTGTGCTTGTACTCAGCAGCCAGATTGCTTTTGAGCTCTCCTGCCTATAGTAACTTTTCAAATAGTAACATAGAAGCAGAAGCCTTTGTATTGCCCCATCAGGGCTGTCCTGAGACACCCAGCCCCACTGTAGTCCGTTATTCTTTACAATTTAGCCTTTCATTTGGACTCTTTTGGAGAGGGATTCTTTCCCCATTTGGCAGTAATTACATGGTAATACACGATTAAACTTGGACTTAGGGAATGTAAATTACCAACAAGAACTTTCAAGTACTTGTATCATCGCTTCCCATGCTCTACGCAGCTCAGAGCAGGGCTGCTCTGCTCTCTTCCTCCTGAAGTAGCTGTTGACTGCCCTTTGGGTCTTCTTTCCATCTTCTTTCTCCTTAGCCTCCATACCTCCTGCAGCAACTTCCCTTCCTTCACCTATCAAACATCTTCAGATTGCTGTTTTGCATTATTTTTTAATCTGTGATGATTTTGAGCCTTCTCCACTCTTCTGTGTTCCATCAGCTAGAAGCTCTTGCAGTGTCATATAATCATGTCCCATGTTTAGAAATAGCATAAATCTTTTCAAATTAATCCTTTGCATTGGCCTACAAAATTAAATACAAAGGTAGGGCTAAAGTATTCCATTTATGAATGGACTCAAGCGTATCATAGGAATTGACTGTGAAGTGAATACAAATGACTTCTTTGTGGCTGTGTGGCACCTTTTGGACATATACTTAAATATGAATCTCACAGGAATCTAAAATGAGTGGGTAAATGAACAATAGATCAAATATTTTGCTTTCTCATTAAATAAATAGAAATAATCATGGGTACCAATTTGAAGCTTAGATGTTGCTGCTTAACTAAAAGTGATTTTGAGCAATGATGTGTGGATTAAATCATGAGATGGAGACTTGAATCTGGGTTCAATTCACAGATCTGCCATTTCATTAAGTAACTTGTTCGAGTCACTGAATCTTCTGGTGTCCCACTTCCCCTTTATAAAAAGGGGACAACAATACTGCTTTTATCTTAGGTTATGAGGCCTCTGGGGCAGGAACTGCCTGTTATTTTGAGCATGTGTAGTATTCAGCACAATGGGGTCCTCCTCTTGGAGATAATAACAACAACATGTGCGACATTCACATAATACGATTTATCTTTCATCTTCCAATGCACTGGAGTTGCCAGATTGCCATAGCATTTTCTTTCTTACATGTGAGAGATCTTTTTTTTGTTTTGTTTTGTAAGAATGCAGGCATGCTTTTTGTCTTTCTATCTTCTTGCCATCTGAGAGGAGGGAGGTGTGTGGGATAAACATGGTGGCATACTGCACATTTTTCTGAAAGGTCTCCTTGAGTAGGTTGTCAAGATGACTTACCAGTTTAAAAAAATCCATCCCAGTAAGGGAAAGTACTTGTAATATACAGGGAGAAATGCTTCTGGATTTAATGCCTTATGGTGCGCCACGTACTGAAGAGCAAGCCAGAAAGAGTGTCTTGAGCATTGCTGTACTCCAAGGTAAACTAGTCATGTTAGATATCTTTTTTTTTTCTGGTGTTAGGCTTTTATTTTCCGAAGCTGTTCCTTTACAATAGGGGGCATGAAATGATTGTCAAAAATCAGTCAAACCCATGACACTAATATACAGAGTAATATGGCTGTGCAGAGGTACAACGGGGAGAGATATTTATTATAAATGACATTGGGTGGACTATCAGGGAGAAAACTATTTTTTTAAAAAAAGTATTAAATGGCAAAAAGCTGTTTTGGCTATCTGTTATGCTCACAAGAAGCAGAAAGATTCTTGTGGCATACCTGACTTCAGAAAAATATTTGGGTTTGTAAGTATCTCAAAGTATCTCAAAGTAGGAAGCAGAACTGAGCTAGAGGGATCACATCATTGAAGACTGGGAAATTCAGCTGGTCTGTAGATGTACAGCTTCTTTCCACACCCAAATCATGGACCAGTACATCTAAAGGGTGTAGAGGGGCAAAGCTCCTTTTCAGCAGATCTATTCCTTTTGCTATACAGACTTGTGCTTTGGAACTAAACTCAACGGACTATGAGAACATCAGTGATTTTGTTCTGCATCTCTGCAGGACAATGTAAAATCATTAGCTTCTCCTTGAAGCTGAAAAACTTCTCTGAGCATAAGCAAATGAAGCTTTTGTAAACTCCATGTTTTGAACTGTTTTAGCAACTTATTCCAAGTTTTATTAACACAAGACACTTGGGTTCTTTTGAATCAGAGAGGTTTATCAGGAGTCATAGGGTGACTTCAAATAAGGAAAATGCCAACTGTGTCAAGGAAAGAAGATTCCTTAAGGTATTTCATGGAGGATCAAATAGGAAATGTTCAATTGCTGTGCTAGACCAGCCCTAAGTTGCCACTAGCCAAATGCCTTGTTTCTAGCACTGTCCATTGCAAAATGCTTCTGAAGCAGATGTGAGACCCCCCAAAACATGTGAGGATACTGTCCCTATTTGAGTGTCTTCCATGTTTCAGGTGGTGACAGGACAACGTGAACTTAGAAACATGAGGCTTAATTAGTTTTTCAGAATACTAGGTTCTATATGGGTAGAACTGCTTAACATACACTTCTGGAAAACCAGAAATCACCATTGTGTAGAATGAGAGAATATTTTTAAACATACTCTATAGAGGAGTCTCTTGGATATATTGCACAGATGAGCAAATCTACTTTCTCTAACTTTCTCTGGCTGTTCTCAGCAATTTCTTTGACTAAACTTACTAGCTGTTTTTAAGCTATCCTCTAGATTTGTACCCTGACTGCTCACAAAGAAAGGTGCTGGACTTCTAACTTCCAGAGCAGTGTCTACAACTGCCCTAAGAGATGTGCCTTTATGCAATATTACTGGAAATGGCTGCTGCAAATACAGGCTATGATAATGCGCCATGGCAAAGCAGTCTGGTGTTTCCATGCAGAAAGACAGATTCCATCACAGTCCCAGACCGCAGTCAGCAAGCGTTAGACAGTGTGTTGCTATCGGGTAGAGTCGTTCTAGCCAAGATGCAAGATTTAGCAGATGTTTAGCAAAAGGTTCCATTCTTCTTGCCACAGACACATGTGGAGCTGTCAAGAGTCTAATAAAGATTTTACAAGTTTTATAAGTCATAGTTTATTGAGCTTGGGAAAGAATTTAATATGGCATCGTGATCTTGGAAGCTGTTTTCTTCTCAAATAATATCTTTTAATTTGTGTTTTTAAAGGTAAGCTCTGCTTTTGTGATAACTAGTAAAAGAGAAGATAAGTAGATTTTTTTTAAAATGCTGCTTCTCTTCCTCTTTGGAGAGTCCTCCTGCAATATCTTCTTAGGTTACACAATTGTGTTTTCCTCTGAGCGATAAACGACAAGCAAGCTGAATCAGCACTTTGAGGCAGCTTAGATCTGGCTTAACTTTGCTCTGGGAGAAAGTTCTTTACTAAGTCTAATAATGACTATGGAATGGTACAAATAAAGGGAACACAATTTATCAACCACTGTGGGCCATGGAAAGTGATATATTTAGATCAGCAGTTTATGTAAGTGAAGGACTTCTTAGGACACTCAGTGCTGCACATCACAGGAGGCATTTGCAGGGAGGGATCCGGTTTGGACAGGGAGATGCAGCCATGGAAGTCAGTGCTGTTTCTATCTACTGAGCACAGAGCCTACTAATAAAAATGAAAAATCAAGTGTGATAATTTTATAATAGTTTGTGAGGTTCAGACTAACTTATGCTACTATTTAAAGCATAGTAACTCTGAAGTGTCTTACTTCCCCTTGAAATTCTGTTGATTTGGTTAAGCTGTATGAAGTTTACTGCTGGACTTGCTTGCTGGGGAGAGAGTGCTATCCATCAGCTTCATTGATGTGAGCTGGAGCCACAGGGATTTGGGTGTGAAATAAAAGCAAGGGACTGGAGAGGCATTGTAAGGGATATGAAAAAGGGCCTAGTGTATGCACATAAGGATAACAAGCACTTCTGCTTTTTAAATGCCCTTCACAAAGACTGGCTATCTTCTCAGCACTCCTTTAAGGTATTGAGAAGTAATGCAGTCACTGTTTTGGAGGTTGAGACACCAATGAAAAAGGTTTCCTTCCCAACAGGAAAAATGGGTATAGAGCTCCAAGAGCCTGAAGGCCACTCCTCTGCTCCGACAGTGACACCACCATCTTCCTTCTCCTGGAGCTCCTGTTGAATTATAAGCAGGAATAAGGCTTGTATAGCACATGGGAATGCATATTCCTCACTAGCATAGCTGAGAACAGCAGTTTGTCCTGTACTCTACAGTAATGACAGGGCTGAAGAGATGGAAAAGGAGGGGTTAAGATACCTGCTAGTACTGTCTCGGTGTGATGTGGCTGCCACACTTGTGTGGAAAAGCATTAGCACTTCTGCTCTCCTTTGCATATGCCAGTTCTGAAGGCATTAACACTGCAGAGGAATGATTATGTTGATTGACATAACCCTAACAGAAATTGCTGGCAAAATCAGGTAGCTGTGGTGCTGTATTTTTAGTGGGCATGAAATTTGCAAAGGTCCAAAGTAAAAACTACAATCTGGAAATCTGCATCAAATTTGAATTTGAGAAACAGTATCCCCAGTAAGCGATTCTTATGGGGGTTTGCCAGGTGTAACCCAGAGCCAGACCAGCTCCAGGGCAAATTGGAGACAGAGATGTGCTGTTCAGGAGCATGATGAGTAGCACAACAGCAATGTTTCATAAGGAGTTGAGGGAGCAGTAAGTGGTGAGAAATGCTGAGAG
Source organism: Elanus axillaris (assembly GCA_026212715.1). Lineage (NCBI taxonomy): Eukaryota > Metazoa > Chordata > Aves > Accipitriformes > Accipitridae > Elanus > Elanus axillaris. Next base: position 16,332,164 of record JANZLQ010000040.1, read on the forward strand.
TCAGGCATGGCAGTTCAGTGGCTGAATCCTCCTTGATTTAGGGTCTGCCTTTGTTACATTTCTGTTGTTTCCCCAGACAAGGTATGATGAATGCAGAGATTCTCAAGAGATCTACTGTCCATCCTGTACATGTGAGTAGCTCTCATTAATGTTAATGGGAGTTGCACGTGCTCAAAAAGTGAAGTCTCCCTTGTGATGCCTTGAGAAGGAAGACTAATATCTAAATGATGTGTAATTATTTGTGCAAATGGTGTAATATGTGATGTCTTTGTTAGGTCATTGTTGTTCAGAGAATTGTCCTGATAACATTTTTCTTTAGAAAAATGACCCCACACAAAAAGTAACAGACTGTATTAATTTCTGCTTTGTTTTACTTAAACTCTGTGTGCTCCTTTCTTGTTTTCTAAACAAAAAAATAGTGTTCCTGTAGTTCCCCTCCCCAGCAAAGTATCTTTGAAAATCAGTGTTTGTTAGAGAAGAGTGAAGTGTCTATGGCCTGAACTGCTTGCCTTCAGGGGGGTGATTAAGGAAACTGGGAGCTGTGGTGTGTACCTGAGCATGGACTTTAAAGGACAAGATTAATGCTTTCTCTGACCTGAGCACTGCAAACAACCACTGAAGTCAGTGGGAACTGGGGAGATTCAGGATCATGATTATACTTCTTCCACCTGAAGCCTGATGGAAGGAGCACCTTGTCTGTAAACCACTGTGTTACTGGGAAGAGGATCCAGATGAAGAAGGAAGGTTCTCCTCTTCTCTGACTTTGTGTTGCTCAGCACAGGGGTGCTCTGCACATAGCCTAAGGTGCTGTAAGCTTTGTGACAGTACAAATGATAAGTAATTGCAGTTAATGTCTGTGTAAATTGGAAACCCAACCTTTGGAAGTTGTATCTTGTGAAAGTACCAATAAACACATGGAGAACTTTCCATGGAAGATGCGATTTGGGTTTTGAGTACATAAAGTCTTCAAAATGTCTGAAGCAAAGGCATGAACTGATGTTACCATGCCCATTTGCTTTGCTGGGCTTTGGACCAAAGGGCACTCTTCATTTTACAAAGTGCATCCTCTCAAAGATGCTGTTGAAGTGGCGTAGCTCACAGAAGTTCAGGTAGTAGCTGGTAGTGACGGTGGCAAGGTTGGTTCCAGTTAAAACTTTATTCTAACTTCTAAGACTCGTGAGAGAGGGGACTCTGACCCTTGAAGAAACAACACAGTAACACCCTGGTGATCAGAATTAGCTCCTGGTATAAAACTCTGAGGAAAATAGTGCCTTTCTACATAGTTGAACACACAAGGAAAGCCCTCAGCTCTTTGAACCGAGGAAGCTCAGCAGCTTGGTAGCTCTCAGAGCATTTGCTTACCCTATTGGGGCAGTATCAAAGACAGCCCCCAACATTAATCAAGTGTTAGGGTTGCATCAAATCAACTACTGAAGTTTGCCTATGCAACTGTGAGTGAGTCCTCTTGTGTGTACGAGCAAGGCTCATGTGCCAGGTTTCTTTACCTGATGTGTAGGATTGGTATACGTGGACTGTGTAAGCACAGCATGCCACAAAACCTGGGCTGTGGAGAGAGTTACTGATTTTTTCTTTTTCAATGCTTCTGTCTTGTAAACAATTTGCAAATGTAAATCTTAATGGCAACTCTGAACTGAGAGGGTGGCACAGACACCATGGAGAAACTAAGGAGTGGAGGGAGGGTGTGTTAACTTATGGGGATGTCCAATTTAGAGAATGTGTGTGACTGCAGTCACACCGATTTACACTGTTAGTATGTTCAGGGCGGAGCCCTTGCTGGTCTCATTTGCCTCTCAGAGTACTCAGCACTTTTGCAGATCACTTCACATGTCTTAGAATGGTACATATTTTGGTAGCCTCCAAATAATATTTTTTTCTCCTAGTCTTTTCCGAGATGTTCTGTGGTCAGAAGCCTATTTTGCTGGCGTTGTACAAATCTGTACAGTCATTCTGTTAACATTTTTAGTCTGTTGGTGTTAGACCTTCCAAAGCCCAGAAAAGCTCACTCGCGCTCTTCATTTCCACCTCTCTGTTGCTTCAGCTTCCTCAAAATAAGGCAGAGGCCGGCTGGAGACAAGGGAACTGCTCTGGCTAAAACTGCTGCAGCAGAGGGAGTTGCTCCAAGATTTGTTTTTTATTTTTTCAAATTCAATTAACAAAACCTTATGTTAAAGGCCAACTGTGTTGTGGGCAGAGTGGCTCTTTCTTCACAACACCCAACCAATATATTTTTTGGCTATATAACGATTTTCATGCAAGACCCTTTAGACACATAGTTGCCTCCAGTGTCTAGTCTTACACTGCTGAGCAAACCTCTTTCTTGCTGTTGTGAAGAGAGGTGCTCTGCATTGCCTTTTGGTTGTTGTAGGATGGGTGCTTGTGCACTGGACTACTGTAAATTTCTGACACCTCAGAAACTCTCAGTGTTGACTCTGTTTCTTGCTCTGTACTTAATAGAGTTGGATTAGTGAGGAATCTCCACACGGCTAGCAGCTCTGGAAAGCCCTTCATCATGCAACCAGGTTAAACAGCAATGTTAAAGTATTACAGGTGAAATATTCACAATGAGAAACCAAGCTTTTTAAAAGAATAAAATTGCCCCCTTTTGGCTATGGCATTCTGACTCAGTGTGAAGCTGATCCTTAACCCGGTGTGTGCTCTGACAGTGCTGTTAGGCATGTGCCGGTTAGCTGAAGCACAAGACGAATGTGACCAGAAGGTACAACACGCTTTGCGAGGAAGAAACTTCTGGGTTGCAGTGCAGCTGTTTGAGGATAGGCTAGGAAGCATGCAGGGAGTGGAAGGGCTACTGACCCTCATCCTTGAGGATATAAGCAAAAATGTAATTAAGGATTGGTGGGTGGAAACTTGTTTGGCAGTGGGGTTCCTGGCACCCGCGCATTCAATCCTGATTCGTTTCAGAGATGGGATGCTAAGTAAACCTAATAGAGGGGATGGCAAATCCTATACCCTTTGCCAAAAGAGGCGAGGCAAATGAAGCTGTCATGATTTGCCTTTTCTTCCTTCTTCCCCGCCAAGTAGATAGGTCTTTAGGAGAGCCGTCTTCCCTCTCTGCAGTGGTTTCAGCTGGCTCGTGTGGTTAGACTTACAGCTGATGCCCCTTGGCCAATCATGCATTGCTGATCACCATTCAAGGTAAGAGACAAAGAGAGAGCTTAGCAGTCAAGAGGATACTGATGAGAGGGGAAATTGCTTATTTGAAAGGCTTTTTAAGCGCTCTTCTCTTTCTTGACAACAACAGAGTTTATCGCTCTCCTTTTATCCCTCTGTATAGAGTCAGACACTGTCCATTATGAAGAGCTTTTAAGAAACCCTACTCTCCTCTTTGTTAATCTCTCTCTTCTGGCTCGTGTGTGCCAAGGAGAGGGGACTGGGGCATCTGCATGGTCGGGTGCTGTATTTGGCAGAGGAGCGAGTGGCGGCCAGCTCAGACCTTCTCCCTGGGAATGATGTCAGCGGTGTGGGTTTTAAACTTAAAATGGATGAGGATGAAGGAAGGAGAAGAAATACCAAAGAAAGCACACCACTGTGTTTTGAAATATGTTGACTACCTATAATATTAGCTTTCTCTTATAACATAAACCAGCCTGGACTTTTCAGTTTTACAGCTGCATGATTAGCTGGAAAATCACAGAATTTCTTGGAAAGTAGCTCAATTGTTCTCTCCTTCCACTTCTGGCTGCCTATTGGTGAAGTTTACTGCCGGCAGTTAACATTGCTTGCATGCCATTTGTCTGATACCAATGGCAAAGTTTAGACTTAAGGTAATGCAGCTGCTTTCAGACTTCTGCTCTCTTCCAAGGATTGCTCACAGTCTCTCACTACTTCCTACATACACACTTTTTATTTGCTTGTTACTCCTAAAGGCCACAGCCCCAGTATGAGGTCTTATCTGCAGCTTTTTTTTTACCCCAAAGAGCTTGCAGTTGCATAGGTAGGTGGGTAATATATAGGGCAGGGATAAAGTTGCTTTTGTTTTACAGGTGGGGGTTTGAGGCATTGGGAAACTAGATCTTTAAGGAACTCAGAAGGAATGCTAGGGCCAGCCCTTTAGAAACAGGGCTTTGTGGAAGAGTTGCAGCTGAACATAATCAATAGTGTAACCTTCTGGCTTCTTTCTGTAGGGATGAAGGTGCTTGCTTCCAAGTTTCAGATGCTGTCATTTCCACCTGACTGCTTTGTGACCAACCTATCTTGATGCACAGCTGTGCTAATTTGTAGTCTTTTATAGACACTCATGAGTTACCCATAAAATTTTTGGCTATCCTGGAATCAGATCCCAAAAAGTTTAAGTTAGGTTAACTGTCAGTTCTTGGATTTGAATGTGTTTGTGTTCACTGCCAAGACTGCCAGTAACCGTTATTCTGAAAAGCCATGATGCAGCAGAGTCACAGTACTTAATTTTGAAGTCTGAAATGTTTCATTACACTTTTCTCAGTCAACCTAAAATGTTTTGTTTCTGGGCAGCTCAGCTCTTAAGTGCCACTTCTTGTGATGCATTGCTCCACAGGGATGTGAGCTGGGAGACAACAGTCCTTGTTCTTTACGTATGATGAGGCCCTGGGCCAACAGATTATGTCTCCCATGAGGTACCACAGATGAGTTGGTGGGTGTGTGATTGCCCGAAGTCCGGCCATGGGCAGTAACGGGTCCTGGATTTGCCTACATTTCTTGAATTACAGTAGCGAGACTGGTAGGAGAAATGCACTTGAATGCATGGATGGTGCCTGAGCAATGTATCTTGCATTTTCCAAACATCACTGTTTTTAGTGATCTACAGAAACTGCGTTTTTCATTGGAAAATATTTTCTGTACTTCTACATAGTCCCTACAGGGTTATGGGGGTTTGCCCCTCGTAGAAGTAAAGGTTCTTTCCATTTTGAAAGGAGAATATCAAATGTCATAATTGAAATTCTAGTATTGATGTGTTAAGTAAAAATGTCTTAGGTCAATAAATGGGTGTTCAGAATTGTAATGCTCTCAAACTGTTCCTTGCTGTGCACAGAAAGGATGTGAAATGGCATTTTTATCAGTCAGTGAAAGCTTAGTTTAATTGGCTCCAGTCAAGTTTCTGTATTGTTCTGCGTAATCTGAATTAAACATTGGTTTGACTACATATGTGGCTTTATCTTCCTTGAAGACATAGGGTGCTCAGTCAGACAGTAGCATCAGCTTTGAAGTTAAGTTATTCATAGCTCAAGGATTGATTCTGACATTAACACTGTTTCTCTACCCTCCTTGAAAATGCATCACACCACCCCATTCTTTCAGTTCCTGCTTTAGTATTAATTTTAAATATCTGCAATTTCATAGTGAAAAAAAAAAGCTCCCCTTCCACTCTACAAATAAAAGATTGAAAAAGCAAAATTGGAGGGATTAACAGGGAATGTAACTTTTTACAGAATAACTTCTTGCTTATGTTTATAAGCTACTAGCTATCGTATGCCTTAACGTAGAGTTGTTTTGCCATTTCTGTCTGTGAACAGGTTCTGTCACTTAACTGCAGAGCTGGGGCAGAAATGCATGCAGTAGATATACTGAAGGCTTAGCCATACCGAAAGAAATATTTTGCTTGGACTTTGCAAACCCATTCTTATTAATGACATACACGCCTAATAGCTTAGAGTCACTCACTTAAGTAGCCTTTGCTTTTAGCTGGCAGGTACAATTGAGTTAAGTGAAATTTCCTTCTCTCTCTCTTTTCTTTTTATCTTCCTTTTTTTTTTTTTTAAAGGGACTTGTGGGGGAGGAATCATGACTTTATTCTGAACTTTCTTCTTGTTTCTTTAAGGAACTTTTTGTGTGAGAAAGACTTGATGTCAGTGCACAAAAAATGACTTAAGATTTGCATTCTTTTGCCACAGGAATAAATGAACAAAGTTTGCAACTGAAAAGGCATTTTTACACCTTTTGTTGTTTAGGAACATAGAAATCCCATTATGCTTCATGCATAGCCCTAAGGAATGTGCAAACAAGTATTAGATCAATGGCATGTCTCTGCAGCTTCTTTTATCATGAGTATTTAAAACTGAATATTCAAACATTCATTCATATTTCAAACATCTGTCTCAAATAGTGCATTTGTGTTGGAGTATGTTTTATTGCCAATAGATAGGTTAAATGTAAAGCTTTTAAATGTTTTATAACTTGCAGATGCTTAACTATGGTCTGTAACAGTGTTTGCAGGGTTTTTTGGATGCAACAGAGTGGAAAATCAGCAATAAGCTTCAAAAGGTAGCCAGGCCAAAAAAAAAAGTAAAAAAAAAAGTACCCACCTGAAAGAAGGTATGTGAAGAGGTTGTTGTGTAATTCAGAGAAGCCAGCTCAGCTTTAATCAGTAATAGTGGAGTCTGCATCATTTATGAATACTGTTAAACCATCTTTGTTCCCCGGGTAATCCACATAAGGATCATGCTCCCACTTAGAGTAATCGCCCCACACAATTTGACAATAGCCTTATCAGTGCTAAGGTTAGTGGTTGTCCAAGATGGATAACCAAGGTCTGATACCATGTGGGCTTATCCTTGCCATCACACCCTTTCTTGTTCTTCTGGGGGGAGGATTTACGGAGAGGCTTGGTGGCCCAGCAGTGCAGTCAGTGGTGTGCAGGTTGTTCTCTCGTGCATGTGCCCCCATCATTGCTGTGCCTGCCCTCAGCAGCACCTGTGGACCTTGTATGAAGCTGTCTTTCCCACTTCAGCATGTTGCTTTCTTCTGGCTCTGTGCTTAAAGAGTCCTTTGGAAAGGACACAGAAACCAGATGCGTTTCACCCAGTCTTGTTATGTACAACATATTCATAAATGTCATCTTAGGGGAAAGTAGGGTAAAGTGATTGCTCCCCTGTCCCAATTAATCAAATTCAACGATTTTTTGTGTGTGTGTGTACAAAGACCATCTCTGGGTTTTAAGCTCTATTACCTGCTTTACATAGACTGATAAAATCACAGTCACGAGAGCCCTCGATGCAAATAAGCTGCACCGCTGTAAGACGAAGCTTGCTTTGGTGGTGTTTCCCCATTGAGCGATGGGGTGACCGTGTGAGCAGTGCATGTGTGCTAAGGGTTCACTCAGAGACAAACATCCCCATGTTGAAGAGCTGTTCAACATTATAATTAAAAATACATTACTTTTTGTGGTGAAAATATTTTCCAATGACAGGAAAGCTTTTATTTATTATTAAAATGTTCCTGGTTTTGGTGAGATTTTTTGCTGTCTCTCTGGTGTATAGACTATAGACTCTAGCAGGGAAATACAGGAAGACTCCAGTCCTTTAAAGACTTTTTCATATGTTCATGCTGTGAATTCTGACTTTCAGATATAAAAAACTTTGTAGAGCTATGGCTTTAAAAACAAATTAATATTCAAACAAACCCAATAAAAAGCAAAGATAATGCATCCCTTTAAAAAAAGGAACCTCTCCTTTTTGTTGAGCACAGTATATCTGGAATGATTCTACTGAATACTTTATAGCTCATTTTGCAAAACTGACAAATTAACAATGTCTTAACAAGGCCTCTCTTCTGGCAGTAATCTCCTGGGAACTAGATTTCTTTTTTTTCTTTCTTTTTTTCTTTTTTTTGTCAGGACACTAATAACTGGTCTTGCGCCTCCTTATGTTGTCTGCATCTTGTTTGCAGTTAAACTTTAGGAGCTGACTTTTTGTGGTTGCAAGTACTTCAGCATCTGAGCATCTGGCCTTCTTTACTTTACTGAAGTATGCTGGCAAAAGCCTTCTTGCCTGTGGATTGCCTACATGTGTATTTTCACTTTTAAACCAAAAGACAGTGTGGAGTGGTCCAGCAGAGATCTTAAATTTAACCTGTTCCTAATCTGTTTAAGATAGGCCTGAATAAGACTTACTTTAAACAAAACCGTTGTTTGTTTAGCCTTTTGCTTTTGTTGGCTGAACTGATTTAAGATTGCATATTGTGTTAAGCCAGTAAAACTGTGTGTATAAACAAGCCATGTGTGTGAAACGTGGTCCTCGTTGCCATGTCCCCCTGTCTGACCAATTTTTCCATGTAGCAGTGGTTGCAGGATAGACCGGTGTGTAGATGTGTTCATCTGTGGAGCTCATGGCCACCAGAGCTGGATGGAAGTGAACCCTACAAAGATCTTGGTATTGAATGAAAGACCTAGATGATTTAAAAAAGAAAGAAAGAAAATTAAAAAATAAAGTCCACTGCTATTTGTATGGAAGTGAAGAAATGAAGAAATGTCAGTGTTGGAGCTGTCTGTAATACTGACATGACCTCTGCACAAGGCACTGCAGTATCTGATCAAGTGTTTTTTTTCCCAGGGGTCCACTCTTTGATACATTTGCGTCAAAGTATTGAACTTTGTAGTAATCGAGACTTCAGTGTCCTGACAGATTTTATATGTGTTTCCTGTAATTGAAATAGAACAAACAGAAAAACATGCAAATACCTTTGTGTGTGACCTGACTGAGGAGGACTGAAACCTTTTAGGAATGTGTTATATTTTGTTGATGGAGGAACCTCTGGTTCCATTTCAGTCCCTGCGGTTGAGTGGTCTCACTGCGCTCCTTGTCTCTTTGAGCCTGGCATCTTCTTCCTGGGTTTCTTCCAGTTCTTCCCTCTGACAGTCCCGTCCCATGTCCTGTGCTCCTTATATCAGTGCCAAGACCTGCACTTGCTGCTTCTGTCCCTGTCCTCGGTTACCTTCAGGGACTGCACCACATCATGGTGGTGCTTCCAGCCACCGCCTCCCTGCTTCTCTCTCTTGAGTGCCATGCCCGAGTCCTCCTCAGGCAATGCTCCCACGTCCTAGCCCCACCATAGGTCCCTCATCTGCAGTTACCAGTTTCCAACTTCTCCCACTCAGTGTTTCTCCCTGGTTTGTCCTCTCCCAGATGTGGTTCTTGCTGCTCATATTTTCTGCAGCCTGTTCATGGTGTGCTGGTACCAGAAGCAGCAGGATCTTGGGAGTGGCAACATCGCAAGCCTGGGCTCTTCTGCCTGCTGTTTTGGGGAGCGGGGAAAGAGAAAATCCAGCTCAGCCCCTGTTGAGCCAGGCTGGAGACTGCTCTGTGCATATGGTGTTTTAAGAGAACTATGCTGAGTCTGTCTTCCCCAAAGATTTACAACCCGGCCAAATGTGATTGTTTTTTTTTTTTTCTCTTCATTTTCTTTCTTTTACATTAGCAAAAAGCACAGCAAAAATCCCTGTCACCAGCAAAATCCCTCGGCTGAAGTATAAGGGACTATTCTGTTGTGAAGCTATCTGTGCTTTGAGGCGGTCAGCAAGAATTTGTTATAATGTTTATGGAATGATATATGTTCCTTGAGCCATTTTCCTAAAAGTACATTAATATATCTTCCAGAAACTATCAAAAGAGAATGCAAAAATTTAGTCCAAGAAAGGTAGCTGGTGTGAAACTTTCAGTCCGAAGTTTTGCAAAGCTATAAGTAACTGAAAACAGGGCTTGTAAAACATGTCATTACTAGTTTTGTCTTTAATAATAGTTAATGCAAACAGAAACTGCTGCAATTTTTTGGAAGATACTCAACCTTCTGCTTCAGGTTTTAAGGGATTAGGAAGACACCCATGGTGGGAAGCACATTATCTCACATCTGTCTACTTCAAGGCTTCTTGTGTCTTTCTCTGAAACATCTGGTACAGGCTGTTATCAGAGGAAGAACATAAACTAATTTATATGTGCATGTGTTTTTTATAGCTCGTTAGCATGGGCTGGTACTTCTTTCAGTGAATTTTTGGTGAATCGGTAATTTTTTTTCAGGTGAATCAAAACCAATGGCTTATTGCAGCCCAGAACACTCTAAGTATGTTCATAACTTTAAAAAGATCTGTCCAAGTAACTGATTTTTTTCCTTTGGCAGTTGTTTGGCATCTGAAACAAGTACTATTTTTTTTAAGATGACCTAAACCAAGCAAAATTTGTCGCAGCAAGGAGTTGTAAGCCATTTCATTTTGAAAGAAATAAGTTTTTTTATTGGGACAAAAGGGTTTCATTTAGCTCTTGAACATATTTTAAGCGTGAAAATTGTAATAGAAGGAAACTTCAAGATATGTAACATATTGATGTGTGACTAAGATCCTGAACTGTTTTGTTGTTGGAAAAGCTAATAGTAGGCTGAAGTTGGTTGTGCTAGCATTTTGTTTTTTTCTGAAAGACTCTCAGCTCTAATTTTGAATGTTCCATGGCCTTAAGCAGTGGCCATTAGAGATGCACCTCTGCTGGATGGCAATAAACCCTTTGTTATGCTGAAGCAGAACCCACCGTCTTGTCTTCTAAATAAAGGGTCTAATCAGGTAAGGCACAAGGGCAGCTTCAAGAGGCAGAGGTGGCTCAACGCTCTGCAAGGTAGGGTCCAGCTGTGTGGTTCAGTGCTAGAAACATGTGGAATTAAAAATACCATTAACAGACAGGACTCACTGGAGCCAGTGATGGAGCTGCCATTGAGATCCAGAGTCTGCTGCTCCTGAGCCCGGTGGAACCAAACAGCAGCTCTACAGATGCAGAGGAAAACAAGCCAGTGTCTCAGGTGAAGGCAGAGTTTTCACGTGGAGAGTTTTGTTGCAGGTAATGGTGGAAGCACAATAAAGGCAGTACTGGGTGGTTTTGAAAACCTAGCCCTTGATAAACACTGCATCTTAGTGCTAGGCCCTGTTGGCCCAAAGGCTTTGAACACTGGCTCTCTTTTTCTCATGCAGGGAAAAAAAACCCAAAGCCTCAAAGTTTTGAATATCTTTAAATATCTTTACGGATAGGCATCTGTGCTGTGACTAAATGTACAAATCAAATGTAACAAATAGTAAAGTTAATTAGTCAGCTACTTTTCCACTCTTCCTTTGTGCAGAGAAGTGATAAAGACAAATATGAAAGTACAGTCTAAGGTCCATGAATTTAATAGTAAGAGGTAATTTTTAAAAATAAAGATCTGCTCATAATGGTTTTCTTTCTTCAAGCTTTAGTCTCTCCTATCTGAAAGGCTGACCTCTATTTGGATGAGGGAATCAAACTATTTAGTTAATGTAAACGGATGAGCTGAATTTGAAAGCGATTGAGGGAAGGGATGAAACATCTAAAGGCTACGTTGTCATTAGTTTTATTTTAGTTAAAATAATTGTACATGTTTAGTTTAAAATGGAGGGGGAAAAGTACTTTGAAATATAATTACATTTAACAGTCTTGTAGCTTTGTACTTTGTGCTATAAATGGCGTTCCCAGCTGTTTTTCATCTCCTGTAATTTAAATAAGTAAACCTTTTGTTCTTAAACTCACTTAGTTCCTTCTAATTCTATTGATGGACATCCATTTCTAGTGCTTTATTTTATGTTAATATTTAACAATGGCATGCAGTTACCCCCCTGCTGGCTGTAGCTCCACCTTCTTTGTTTCTGGAAGGCCTCTTTTTGCCTTGGTCTTTAGTGTTATAGAAGAATCCAAACTTCCTGTCCCTGTTTCTAGCAGGAGTAAGGTTTCTGCATAAACTGACACAAAATCCCTCGGAAAGGGCGCTAGCCCCCAAGTGGGGAAGGTGGTGCTGGGCTGTCAGCCTCTTTTGTTCCTTGCTTAGATGGAAGTATGAAGTGGATGATGCTTTGTGGGCCAGAGTAAAGCTGTGCCAAGGGAATGCAAATCTGCTAGGTGTGCCCAGGTAATTTAAAATGCTCACGCTGGCAGCTTTTCTGCATGAGTAAAGCTGTTTAATTAAAGCGTTTTCTCCACTTTCTTTTCTTGACAAGTTGATTCGAATTGAAACGGTCTGTAATAAGCTTGTCATGGGTCTTGGGGACAAATAAACCCTTTCCTGGAGGTGGAAAATAAAGAGTCCGTCCATTTTGTATTTCTCTCTGACCGGAATGGTTGGTGGCAGGTATGGCAGACTGACAGCACTGGTCAGCCTGCAGCACCCACTTCCAGCCCAGACCACGGCTTGGCCTTGCATTGGTGCCTAGAAAGGCAGGTGCAGGACTTCAGTAGGGGAAATGGCATCTGTCGGGGCTTTTCTGCTTCCCCTACTTTTACACAAGGAACTTGAGAGTAGTGTGAATGTAGTGGGCACTGTGTGTAGGCTCAGGCAGTAGTCCTCCTGTCTCCCCCCTCCTCCACCCCTCCAGAGAAAGCTTATTTTTAATTTGCTCAGCCTTGCGGTTTGACAGAATTGCAACATGGAGGAGACCTGAGTCCAGGATCAACAAAAGCAGCACTGGGCATTTCAGCCACTGCCTTTGAAATAGGCCTTGACAATAATGGAGTTGGGAAGCCCCACTGTTCAGCCTTCTTTATAGTGTTAATAACTGTCCAGAAAGAAGAGAAGCAAGAAAATTGCTCAGATTTCATCTCTCAGATTTCATCTTGCATCTAGAGTGCCGCAACAAATCAAACTGAAATGGGCCCCTTCGTGGCTTCTGCACTACCATGCCGAGCTGCCCTGGGCCCCTTCTCCCACCGCTTTGCTGAAGGTTATAATGCTGAGTGAGTGCTTGAAGCAGGCTGACTGGGGGCAAACACATGTGCTTCTGAATTGCACAAGTGTCCTGTTAAGGATGGACTCTGCTCTGAAATGAATTAGTTTATAGTGTTTCAAGTTGGAGGCTGAGGCAGGTAGCGGGCGCCCGCTGATAACAGAGCGAGGCCAGAAGAGATGTCTGCTCTGCCTGGCCACTCACCCCGGCTATCCCCAGGACCCATCTTGTTTCCCTTGAACATGCAGGGACAGTTCATGCTAAAGGATCAACACGAAAATGAGAAGTTGGGCTTGGGGGAGGCAGAGTGCATGGCTGGCCATCTCTTCTAGCCCAGGCTTTGGGTGAAGAGGGCCCTGCCAGTGACAGCAACATTTGGTCAGTGCTGCTAGCAAGGAGATGCTGCTTATCGTTTAACGTGTGCAAACTCTTCAACACCATTAACAAGTAACACTATTTTTTTATGCTTTATAATATTAGTGGAGTTTGGATTTGTATGGCTTTTCCTCAGGGATGCATTGGGAAGAGTGCTGAAAGTCCTGGAGGGCAAATGCAGGTATTGTGTATTGAGTTACACTTTAGTAACTGATAAGAGTTGCAAAAATATTTTACTTCAGGAAAAAAAAACAACAGTAAAATGCACAAAGGAGCTCATCGATTTAAAGTGGAACAATGGCAATCAAAAGAAGTTGCAGCTTTTCATGTTCATTCATCTCAGGTCTAGATAGAAAAATTCTGGCACCCGCATTAATTTAAAGGCTGCTTGCATTAATAATCTCCCCTCTCAATATATTGAAGCAGCTGGAATGCATTCTCATGTTGCAATAGACAGTACATGGTCTTCAGCAATTTCCTTATTATCTTTCATAATTAGCAAATCAAATTTTTATCTTTAATCCTTTTGCATCCAGGGATATTTCGTGCTCAGAGGGCTGGGAAGTATGTGCTAGAAGATTGTCTTGCCAGTTGGAATTCCCCAGGGCACTGGGGGAAACGCTGAGGAACAGGGGTTTCTGGCTCCAGGTCTGCCATTCGTTTTGTCGATTGTCTGCGTATTTGGAGCGGCAGCGTTACAGCATCCTTTCCCAAGAAGAGCAGCACGGCAAAGAGAGAACATGTGCTAGTGTGTTCACATCTGGCATTAACATATAAAATTTGAGGCATATAAAGTTTCTTCCCGTACAACTAAATTAAAAACCTGTGGCATAAGGTAAACTGACAAGTGCAAAACTTCTTGGGTGGGAAATTTTAAATGGTTACAAATGTCTCCTGAAAGCTGCTTCTGGAAGAATGTTACTGAGCACGGTTGTCTCCAGGCGCACTGCTTAACAATGTCAGGGAGAGCTGTCCTGTTGCCATGGCTGGTATCATTTTTTGGAGGAAGTGTCCTGTTCTGGTCATGAAGACAACACTGCTGCACAGACCGTGGGGCAGAGTCCAGGCTGCAGACCCGAGCTGTGCCATGTAAAATAAGCACATCTCAGCTCTCATTGGAGGAGAGGACTGGACAGCCACAGTTCACTGCTGCTCTGCCGGGTAAAGTGGTGCATGCTGATAGCTATTGACTTGCAGACACATTATCTCTGTGTTGGGCAACATGTTTCTAATTTGAATTTGTAGCTCATGGGATGTCTCAGCTGGGGTAATGCACTAGACTGTCCTCTCTGGAGACCTTGTTTCTGACTTAATTTGATGTACTTATTCATATTTCTACTGGAACAGCACCTGGTCTAAATAACATGGGCTCTTTCTGCGTGACTCTGAGGCACATCCATAGTAAATCTGCTGATCATCTGAGCTGCTGTGCTGTCTGTCCTTAGATTAGTTAGGACTATGAGCTCTTCTATTTTTGGTCATGCAGACTGTGGAGGACTGTGGAAAGAAAGTAGTGAGGAACTTGACTTCCAAGGTGCTAATGACATCCCTTCAAAGCAATAGGAGCTGGAGTGCACAGCACTTCTGCAACAGAAGGTCTCCCGTGAGGTGTAAACACCTTGCTTGCTCCAGATCCTGTGGGGGACACCAACCCTGATAGCTCATGTAGATAAGCAAAAGTGTATGCAGGATGTTGTGAACTACAGATAAACTTGAAGTCACATAGAACTGCTGAAGCAGAACGAGACTATCTTGGTCTTTTCAGCACTGATACTTCTCTGCTCAGGTAGGGGGAAGTTTGACCAGTCTGAGTCCAGGCTTGGGTTCCTGTTTAGACTGAAAATCGGTTGCAACCTGTCTTGTGTTCAAATAGAAATGCAGTTTCTGTCGTAAATGACCGTACTTGTTCCCTCTTGATGCTGGCCTCTATTGGCCCTTGACCATGCCGCGTTACTACGCAAGTGTTACATCTCTATTAATATCTTTGTTGATTGCATTAGCAACCCTGCCGTTTATAGTACTTATGCTGTAAATATAGTCCTACATGAAGGCAGTTAGAAAGATATGTTATGGCTGTAGAGACCCAAGTGATCAATAGCTTTTAGATTACTGTGTCACTAAACAGCAGGCTGAGACATGGAAAGGCACTGTTACTTTAGGGATGAGAGATTTTTAGAAAATAAATCAATACTGAATAGAGGCTGATTGGTTTCCAGTTCAAATAATTCCAAGAAACACGGAGCCCAGGGGAAACCGTGCCATTCATACTTGGAAATAAACAACACATGCTTGCTTTCATGTATGTATTTGGGTCAGTACTCTTGAAAATGGAGAGGGAGCCATTGGGCAGGGTATTAGACTGGAAATGGGGAACCTGGGTTCTGCTTTGAGTGCTCCCAGAGACCCTTTCTCCATATCTTCCCCAGGTTCCCTTTGGTGCTAACAGCCTTCGCTCTGGCTCTGTGCACACAAAACCTTCAGAGCATGGAGACTGGCTGGTGTGAATCCCAGTTAGAGCCCTTTTGGGGCTAACAGAAATGTAAGCAATAACAAACATTCAGGAAGGTGATTTTGCTTTCAAAATGCCTTCCTTTTTAATGCTCAACTGGCCATGGGCCACTTGCTTATTAGCTGTCAGGTGCAGCAGCGTACCGGATGGCTTATAGACAGGTATGACATGAAGCTGCCAGGGAAGCGTATGCTGCCGCCTTTCCAGGTGGCTGCTGTGACCTGTTGCACATGCAGGTGTGTTTATGGCTATGAGGCGGTCCGGCGTGGGCTGGCTATGCTGGAGTGCAAGAGTCCCTGGAGCAAACAGCTTCCTGCGGTACTACTGCTCCTCCCTGCTGGCTGGCCCTGTCCTGGCACTCATGCCTGGAGATGTGGGGTGAGACTGTCAGCGAGAGGCAACTGGAGGAGCATGCCGGTCCCTTGGGAATGGGGGCTGTGCAAAGGGAGTTCTCTGGAGGTCTTCCAGCACTTCAGGGATTTTGCAGTCTCCACTCCCAGGGGACATTCCTGTGTGAGCTTGAGGCACCTTCAGTTACTTTTTGTTCTAGTTTAGGACCTGCCTCCTACTCTGCACTGAATCTTCCCAAAAGTCTCATGAGAGTGTACTTCAAGGACAATTTGGTGACAATGCACCGTTACCTGCTACCTCCGGGACACTGTGGACAGTGAATGAAGGTCCCATGCATTTTGCTAGAGTGATGGTTTTATACCTACTGGTCTACTAGAGCACTGCTTTTATCTTGGGGTGGGCTGCCAAGCTGGGAAGTCCTGGAAAGCTGCCACTGGAGATGTACGAGTTGTGCAGGATGTGTCCTAGAACTGTAGCACAGCTTGGCAGCTGAGGGCTGACTCCTGTCCATGCCGTAGTGGCTAAGGCCAGGGACATGCTACCTGAAGGGGACCAGTTGGAGAAACTTATTTGAAGGAAGAAGTGAGAGATACTTGAATGTTGTCTTCTCATGTGGTTTTGTTCCTCCTTGTCCAAACAGGAGAAAGAAGCTTGCTGCTGTAATCTGACTTCTGCATCTCCACTTAGGAAAGGTGGTTTTGTGATGGTGACAGGGTGAGGGATAGTACTTTGGTCTAAGGTTTGGGAGACCTGGAGTTAAGTCCTCTTCCTGGCCTGGCTCTGTGTGTGACACACAACTACGTCACCTGGCGTGGCTGTGCTCTGTGTGCAAAGTGGAGAAAATAGTATTCCCCTGCCTCAAAAAAATGAAGGATAATTATTTTGAGGCACTGAGATAAGGGAAGCTGTATAAGCATCTAAGACAAATAGATCTGCTCCCACTGAATTCAGTGGCAGAACTTTTAATGGGAGCAAGATCCGGGCCCCATCTGATAAAGAATTTCATCTGGATTGCATATGGGGGCAGGCATTAAAGGACCCATCTAAGGATCTCCCCTCTGGAGTACATCTATAAAAGACCCTCTGTAGTTGTGTTCAAAGCTCACAGTAATGCCAGTCTCCTCAGGACAATTCACTTAGATCATTCAGAAACTCTTTCTTGTCTAAGCCCTGATGCTCTCCCCCAGTGGAAGAATGTGGTTGAAACTCCCATGCAGGGAAGACTGGAGATTTGTTTTTTATTTGAACCCAAAACATTAACAAATTGGACACACGTGCTTTGAGACTAGAGCCCGCTCTTATTTAAGCCAATGCAAAACTCTCCTTGATCCCAGCAGGATCAAGCTCTTGAATATTGCTTGTACCTTTTTAGAATATCTGCCTCTAAATGAAACAGACAGTGACAAACTCATTCTGGATTTATCCTCCTTGACTGATTTGCAGCTGGAGAGGTTTGCAGACCCTCCCTCTTGGGACAGGGGAGTTCATAGTCTAATTGCTGAATGAAAGACCAAGGGCAGGTATCACTGTGCCTTCTCTTGTGGCACAGTGTTTAGCATGTGGAAGTCAATGCTGTGACTTAGCATTTTTCAGTATTTAAACATCTTTAATGCTTTTGTGAGACTGTTGCTCCAGCCAGCATAGCGCTTCTGCTCATGTATGTGTGATTTTCTTCCTCTTCACACTGAAGTACTGACAGGTGAGTATTATATGTGTAGGAAGCTATTCAGCAGAAACATATGCCTTGAATATGTTAAAATTCCTTGTAAGTGATTCGATCAATGTGCAGTATTTGTGTCCCCTCTGTAACTTTGCCCTAAATTCATATTCATCAACAGAGGTTGCTCAGTACTTAATGGGACACTCCGGTGCTGAGTGAAGGGAAGGGACAATACGCAAACAGGGTGAAGAATGAGGACAAATGTAGATGAACTTCCTCAAACAGGCACAAAATGCTCATTCCTGAATAAAAAATGTGAAAAGGTCAAGTGCCCCCAGAGGCTTCTATTGTGACAGGCACTTAACCCCTTCACTCCTGGTTATCTGCTTCAGCTGCTGGGCCACTCAGTGCACAAGTGCCATTAACATCAGTGGAATGTGGGGCCAGGGAGCAGCACAGGATACGCTGGGCTGGGTGAGACACACCTGCCTTCCAGGCAGCGGGCACTGGGTTAGCAGGAAATAATCCTTGTGGACACTGACCCTGTCAGTAGCTGTGTCTAGAGGTAATTATTTCCTAACATGTAACCTTTTCATGGTCAATTGCTCCAGTATATTAGACAGAAATGTGATTTCCATCTATCTTCAGACACACACAAGTTCTTGTCCTTCCCACTTTAAGGGCATAACTTAGCAAGCGCACAGGCAACCCAGCGCTCTCCGACAAATACTGTTGCTATTTTGCTTAAACAAAGAAGAGGCTTGCTGCTCTTCATTGCCATCGAGCAGAAGGGATGTGGGGTATATGCCTACTCCCATGTTTTTTGGCAGACAGGCATTTCCCTTTAAGAATCTAATACTAATCAGGCAACTGTCAGTGTTTAGAAATCTTCTGCTCCACCAGATTTCTTGCTTGTTGACTGATTTTGGTTTACCTTTTCCTAGCTTGTGACACTTCAGTGTATGCCCCTTGACACATCACCAAGGCATCTGAAGAGGCAAGATCAGCAGAGTATGTCAGTACAGCCGCTCAGAAAGCATCAGGTTTGATATCGTCAGGAACGTCAAAATGAGCAGCCACGGGTGGAGACAGTTCTCTTGCATGACCCCATGAGCCCAGCCGGCTCCTGCCTGAAGTGCACCCCACAAAGGCAGCTTTGGTGGTTGGGACTGGTCTCTGAAGAGCGTGAGGGAGGACACTGTTCCTCCTCCTTCACCCCAAATACTCCTCCTTGCTTCTCTGCGTTGCAGCCTGTTCAGCAGGGACTTGGGCATGCCACCCAGAATCTTTGTGTTTGAGACAGTCCCTTTCGGGAATGACATAAGCAAACTCACTCAACTAACCCCTTGGAGACAGCTTGTGTGGACTGCACTGAGCACAACAATGGCACAAACCCAGTGAGTGCTGCTGAGCATGATTCATAGCCAATATTTTTACAACGTGCTTCTTGTTTTGTAACAGTATCTAATTGGTTTAAAAAAAAATGCAAAACTAGGTCAATTTGCCATTGGGCCTTGTAAGACTCTTTAGCTAAATCTCCAGACTTCAGCTAGAAGTTAATTTGAGCCAGACTTAGGAAAAATATATATTAATATACCCACAGTCTCACATGAGAAACTTGTAGGCAATGATTTGGGATTCAGAGCCATACTTGTATTCCTAAGACTAAATTCAAAGCCATCGTTTAAAAGCAAGCTTGCACACGCGTATGTCCTGATCTTTAATTAGGCAAAACTCCCACTGACATCAATAGGAGTTTGACTTGAATAAGAACTGCAGGATCAGGTCCATAATTTGGTACCTGGGATTTGATTAAGCAGCTAAATTACTAGAACAGTTTCCCCATGAGTATAATTGCCTAATTAATTTTTAAAATAGCTAAGTTCAGCACTGAATATGGTATACCTCTTGCCACATGAAATGTATGCTGTTTAATCCAAGTTGATGGAGCTATTTGCAAGAGCCTGTAGAGTTTATTTTACAGTTAAGTAGTACTGTTTATTTAAAGTTCAAAAATAGCCACCATTGTGTTAAAATATCATGTTTCAGAAAATATGCTCTTGTAATAGACTTCACTTGTAGTCTAGTTTGGCTATTAGCATTTCAAATGTAGTTTAAAGAGTAGTGCTCTACTGCGTCCTAATTCTTGAGTTCTGGCTACTGTGATTCATTTTGCAGGTGGGAAAACACCCTGGAGGCTGGGGAAGAACTTACTCTCTAACAGGATTTTTAAATTCAATACTTTGAAAAGGTTTTTGTCTTATCAACAATCTTACTCTTTTGTTTCTGGTGCCCCTATGTAATGCCTGTGGTAGATTATATATACATTAAAATAAGTGTATATTGTTTGCTTTTTGCTGAAATATCAGTCTAACACTGTGGGCTATAGTTGATATATTTGCTGCAGAAGGAGTTGCTTTCACAACTGAAAGACTTTTTGGAGGTTTCTGTTTGTTTGTTTTTGTTTTCTTTAAACAGAGAACTTGTTATGTAAAAGGAATAGAGAGACCATACATGGGTTTCCTAAGTGGAAAAAAAATTGCAGAAGGAATTGCAATGCCAAAAAGTAGAAGTTGTTCTCCGTAAATGTATATATGTATGCCCCTGTGTGTTTGTGTGTTTATATGTGCGTGTGTCTGTGTATATAGACATAAATGACTAGACTTGTAGTTGGCATAATGCATAATGCCTACTCATGCTGTTGACAGTTACTTAATAATGCACGTTCTCCCATTTTCTCCAGCTGAATTCTTAAGGCATTACCATGGGAATTTTCCCTTTCTGGGGATTGTAACATAGTCCTAGGACTGACTAGCTGGTTTTGTGATGTGCTTCTTGACTGGCTGGAGTGGCCCTTATTCAGGAACTCCATCCAAGCATCTCCTGCAGAGAATGAAACCATCAGCTGTCCTCAAAGAAGTACTCCAGGCTGTGCATAACGGTGAGTCTTGCATCTTTGGTGAGTCTTTCAGGGTGATGGGATCTTGGATTTTAACATGCTTGAAGCAGGCCTAGGAATTTCAATTCCAGCTTAACACCACATGAAGTGGGATACAGCCAAATGTACTCTTCAGAGGGCTAGGCTTGAAGCCTTTAGCAACCATTCTGCTCCTTTTTAAGGCTCTAAGAACACTCGATAGGTAAACAAGATGCGACTCTGAAACTGCAGCCACAGTTTGAAATTAGCTGAGGTCTGCAGTCTTGCTATCTTTCAAAATGATAGCTTTTTTTTCTGTTCTGCCAATGTCAGAGCCTTGCCCACAAAATAAGCAGTCCTGTAGCTTTGAAAATCAGCAATTGGGTCTACCCAAAATGATGAGATGGTTTTAAAAATGGGAAGATTATCTTTTATGTTTAAATTGGAGTCCTTTTGAAGGCTGTCCTGCTGTCTTGGTTTGCCAACTTTTATTTTGCATTCAGCTCCTGTTTTGAAGATTTTCTGTGAGGATAACAGAAAGGAATAGAAGGAACAGAAACTTTCAGCTTCCGTTTAAAAAGAAAATAGATAACTGTCTGTTGTGCAGTCTCTCAGTTCCTGCCGCTGAAATTCTCTGCAACGTGGTTCAGTGTCAGTAGTGAGGACTATTGTCTAGAAGTGCTGACTACTGCTTTGGGATCCTCTGGTTTTTAAATAAAATTTGGAGGTGTCTTGGGTTGCCCCCACCCCCTTAACTAGTACTGAATCTCGGTGGGATTGAGAAGGCTTTTCAGTTACGAAAACGTAAAAGGTGAGAAGGGAGTGCAAAGTCTATTTATGATCATTTAGGCTGTAATTTGCCTCCCAAAGCTTTGGGAAGCATCCCCCCCTTCTCTCTGTGGCACTCTGACCTCCTCTAGCGGTGGCTGGGCCACAGAGAGCGGCTCGCAGCTCGGGCGGGGGTGAGGCCGGCCCGGCCTGACGCCGCTGCGGCTCCGGGGTCTGGTGGTGCGGAGTGGCACCTCTGCTGCCAGGGATCCACTGGTGTGAGAGGTTTCCACTTCCCTCGGATTCAGCTGTATTTTCACCTTCTGCCTTGATTTTCCTTTGGACGATGCCAGAAGCTCCTTGTCAGTGTGTGTCAGTCACTCAGAGGAGCCGGAGAGACCGATGGTGCAAGTCTGACAGCTCCTATTAGCCATGCTTGGTTTTAGTCTGGGTTTCTAAAATATGAAACCAGCAAAGAACAAATACCAAGAGCTGTTTTTTTTTTTTTTTTTTCCTTCCCCCTCTCTCTTTTTAAATGCCAACCTGGGGAAAAGAGCCAAGTTTCAATTTCTCCTCAAATTTACAGTCTTCTTTCTGTAACTGCAGATGCTTGAAAAATCAAGAGGAACACCACAAAGGGGAGATCTCGGTGTATCTCGTTCTCCTCATTGTCTTGGCTCACTTGACCCTGTTGGGGATGTGCCCTTTCATTGTATGCTGCTGTTGGGCCTGTGAGGGCAAACAAAGGGAAATGAGCTCTGTATAAGCCCGCAGCTTGATCAGGGACCAGCTGAATTAGCTGGACGAGCCCTTGACTCAGTGAGGCTGTGCGAGGGCGCAGACTCATGTGCCAGGGTTCTCTGTTTGCCTTTAGCCAGGAGCACTGCTTGCCTTCAGTCCCAGTGTTGCATGGAGGGTACAGTCAGTGGTGGGGACACTTTCCTCTAAGTGACTGCAGAATGGGCACAGTCTTACTGGTCTCTAGGGGAGAGAAAAATTGAACTAAAACTTTGAAGACAACAGGAGGGCATGAGATTGTTTCTCCTTTCACTGGGCCCAAAGCAAAAAGGTGCAGTCCAGTGGTCCTCACCACAGGCTCTGGCATGCCATGTTCTTATCCCCGTTTTACATTCAAAGAACTGGAGATGGATTTAATCAAAATCTGCAGGGCTGGATATTGGGGGGGGGGGGGGGCTTTGCCTCCTAGTGCACTGGACTCTTACTTTCAACATGAATAATGAAGGACCAGCTCCAAGAGGGTGGTACACAGTATCTTTCTCTCTTAAACCCCTAATGCCCTTCCAATTGCTGCCCTGGAGTGGTCTGTTTGTCAAAGATCTTCTTTCTAGCTGGCAGTCCTTTCTCCTGCCTCTTTGTAAAAACTCAATGCTTTCCCTAGTCAGTGAAGGCATCGTTTTAACAGCAAAAATGTCTCCTGAGGCTTAAGCAACTGTGGTGTTCTTTTTTTTTTTTTTTTTTTGGCTAAGCCTAGGTGAAATGTTTGATTTATTGTGTTTTAAAAAGTAAGAGTAGCTGCTGGATTTTGCTACTGTGTTTTCTTCTACCTCAGATGATTTTTACACTGCAGAAATGCTGGAAATAACAAGAATGCAACAGATTTCAGATGTATATATGACTGTGAGGAAAACAGTTTAGTATGGTGCATGAAAACAGCATCCTCATTGTGCTTTCATTTCTTTAGCATTGCGACTCGGGAAAATATTTAATACAAGAACAGAAGTGAGGTAAAGATCATGAAAGACCCGTGGTGTTTAAGGCCTGTCCTAAAAATGATCAGTCATGATTTGGTGAGCATGGTGGAGGTACTTGGATAAAGTCCTGTGCCCCCAGCTGAACTCATCCCAGCCAGCTCAGCAGACCCAGGTGAGGGAGGTCAGTTGGGTTGGGGTTATAGTTTTTATAATACATTGCTTTTTTGATTTTTTTTCCCTTCTGGTCCCCTCCCCCCCCCAGTTTCAGTTTTTGGGGGTGCCTTTAGGAACTTTAGTGGTCTTACAAAAGTTAAAAAACCCAAAAGAAACGAGATACCCCCNNNATACCCCCCCCCCAAAAAAAAACCACCCCAAAAAACCTAACCCACGAACAAACCCAAACCAGAGTGAAGGTTTGGAGCCAGAATACAGACAGATGTATTTTTCAGAAAATTCGTGGTGGGTTTTGGGGGTGTGAGATTTGGTCATACTGTCAAATGAATTCATGTCCTAAAACTACACTCGTCCTAAGCTTACATGTTAATGGTATTTTTTGGTAGCTTTTGGATAGAGCCATGAGCTGATACCTTTAAGTCCCTGCAGCAAGCATCAAGCAGGCCAAAATCGTCTGGGTTATCTGGTTCCTAAACTACCCCATCATGCTGTATGGATATGTGGGGATTTTGGATTTGCTGTATCAGTCTCTTTGAGGAGAGCAGAAGGGAAGATTAATTCTACTAGAAAAAGCTTCCTCTGCTTTACATCTGTATCAATTTCAGTGAATTCAGATCTTTCCTTTTCTTTTCTTGGGAGAGTGGAGGGAGTGCTTAAACTGAAGACTTACAGAGCATGGCAGTGCTGGGAAGTTTTCTAAGCCTCAGGCAAAAACTAAATATCAGTATATTTCAGTCTGTTTGTCTGGACTATTTGAGGAACTTCATTTGTGTCTTAAAGCAGTTTAAGACCCTGGAGAGAAAAACAAATCTCATCCTTCTCCCGATGAAATAAACAGGAGCAAATATCTCTTGTTGCTGCATTCTAGTACCTTTTTGGCCATCCTTTACCCCTGTATTAAATACTTTTCAGTTTGATCAATCCTTGGAGTGCAGAGACAGTTGTGTTTAATTCTATTGTGATCACGCTGTCTGATCACCCCTCAAAACAGGCAATAGGATTTTCCCGAAATGAATGAATTTGTTTGAACGAGAGTGCTTTTCTAAACAGTTTGCTTTGTCTTCATTGAAAAAACTGTAGTGATGGATCTGCATTGCTGTCACCTGTGGTGAATGACTTACTTCCAGCCTAGTCAGACTGTGTTTAACTTCAGTTTCTGTTAGGCCTTTGCTAGACTGGGAAACTCTGTTATCACAGTTTGGTTCCCACGTAGGTGCGTATGAACCTACGCTTTGATAAGCTAATTAGACAGAGTTATCTCACTAAAATGCATCTCCACATCCTTTAATCAGCTGTGTGACTCTGCTGTCAGCTGCTCTGAATTTAAAGAGGTATTTTCTGTTACTACCCCTCTTCCAGTTCCCTCTCCCTTGCTATGCCCTGTGGTTTGCCTTTAAATATCTTCGGGGGTGGGACTATCTGCATGTTTGTACATTACTGACGACCTGGGGGGGCTTCTGGGTACTGCCTTAATAAATATGTTAAATAATAAAGCCCAGAAGAGATGCTGTTTTAACAGTATCTGGGTGTGCTGGTGAAGAAATCAAGAGCAGATCCTGTTAGTCTCTCCCCTTGCTTAGCCAGCTGGGGGCATGGGAGATACTTTAAAGACCCACTGTGGCAAAATCATCATCATATTTCCTTTATAAATACATTGATGGTTAGAATCTGTGGCCCTTCGATGTTATGGTTTTTTCCCTGAAAAATGCTGCTGCCTTCTTCTTGAAAGCTGCGAGAGATCCCCAAAGCTTGCCAGGCAGAAAAGCTCAGGGAGCTCTCAAAGGATGTTGCTGCTTTTCCCTCTAACCTCTTACAGTCTCTACCTTTCCTCTGTTCTTTTTTCTTTCTTTGCCAGTAAGGCGCTGTGTGCAGTCTTCTGTGAACCTTTGTGGGCCAGATTTCTCCCAGGTGCCTTTTTTCCTCCTCAGTAGCTGCAGAAGAGGCAGTGGATGTGAGGGGGAGATGTGTTTTATGATTTATGACACTTTATAAAGTGCATTTCACAGCAGGATTGACAGAGCTGGAGACTGAAGTCCACCCAAGTCTGGGGATGCAGAGGCAGGTAGGGGATGGATCTGCCCCCAGTGACTATCCCTGTGCCTCAGAGCCACCCGTGGACTGAGTGGGGACACCTCTACTCGCTCAGTCCTTGCTTCCCCACTCAAACTGTATGCAGCGAGAGGGGAGGTTAGTGCCAGGTGAGCCCAGGACCTGTCTCTGCTGAGAGCTGTTTTGAGTGCAGCGGTTCATTTTACATCACTGGTATCTCTCCAGGAGCCATGGGAGGGCTTATGCATGTGACCAGGCTCCATTACCCAGCTGTTGATCTAAAGCCAGGCTTATTTTTACAACCCCACCTCTTCCTCCATGGGCTGCCTCCTGATGGCAGGGGTGTCAGCACAGTTTCCCAGTGTGAGGGAGCTGGGCTTTATTCCGTGTTCCCTTGGCACTCCCGTGCTCTGTTAGATACTTCAAACAGGGCTCTTTCCCACGGTTCTCCCACACTAGTCTCTGCCTCTGCCCCTTTCTTGCCTGTAGCCTCAGGGCTGCAGCTCTCCAGCCATCTATTTATATGGCCCTCATTTGTCTTAGTCTCTTTGGCACTTATATGGCTCCCATTGGCCCAGGACCTGAATGCCTCCCAATCTTTAATATATTTATCTTCACACATGCAGACACACACGCATACCTGTGAGGTCAGGAAGTACCATTGCTCCTATTGTACAGATGGAGAACATTAAATGGTAATTGGCTAAACTGGGAGCAGGTGGTAGTGGTGATGGAGGAAGGCTGCTTACACATGGTACAGAAATGGCATCACAAGAAAGTGGTTCATCAGCCACAGTGCAGCTCAGGGAATGCTGGTCTCCCTGCTCGTATGTGAGTCTTGTAGCCAGTGGAATATGAGATCCCAGTCATGCTCTATCCCTGTTCTGGCCTCTTCAGTCTTGAATCGTGTTTTAAAATATTTTTGTCCCAGCGATGCAATTTCAGAGGTAAAAGCTTCTGTCAAATTGCCCAGCCAGAATGGAGATGGAAGTTGGAGTCCTCTTAATCTGACAGTGAAAGCAAAGGGTCTTTTTAATGGCAGGATCCTTCCCTCTTGTTCACTGGGTTTGCTGTTCTTGGAGGGGGTTTGACCCCCTCTTTTCAGTGGTTCCAAGGCAAGGATGGGCCCAGCAGTCTAAAATGCAGCCATCAGCTTGGGGTTTGCTTTGTTTTGCTAGAGCACTCTGAACAGACTGTCTGCTGGGGTAGGAATTTTTGGCAGCTCATACACAGCGACACTATTCCTTGGCAGTAGCTTTCCGTTAGCATTTCCCAAAGATGGCAATGCTGCCAAGCATATCCCCAAATCCTTTGCAAACTTGAACAATTAGCAGTGTCTTCAGTATAGAGACAATGCTTGTTGCATTTAAGGAGCTAAATCAAAACCCATTGGGGGGCAGTGGTAATCCCGTTCTTTTGAAGTCAACGGTGTCCTCTCCTGTGCTTAATGTTGAGCGAGTGCAATGGGTCTGGCTGAGCATAAGCCAAAGCCACATGCCCAGAGCCACTGTGTGCGAACTGGGGGGGGAGAAGTCAGGTGGCTGGTTCCTGGGCCCATGCCTGGCCAATAGACCACGGTGCTTAATTAGTGTGGCAGCTGTTCTCCGTTAGCAATGCTTTCCTTAGGCGCCTGCACTAATGTTCTTGATAGCAGCTAAGGAGAAAAAGGAGGAGGAAATTGCATCTATATTTAATTAATACTGCATTCATATTTTATTGCGGAGAGCCCTTAGGTGCAGGAAGATTCTCAGTGAGAACAATTGCTTTTGAGTGCTGGAGCCATTGTATGGTGCTGAGGAGGCGAACTTTGGTTTTAAAACAAACCCAAATTTCTTCCAGGGTAACCTGGGAAAGCCCAGAAACACTCTGCCATTCACCTCCCAGCCTCAGGCTGAGAAGCAAGTGGCAAATTTGCTGATAATTCATATTTGATTAGCTTTAATATCTTCTAGTCTTGTGAGTGAGAGAGGCTTGGTGGGCTGCAGACAAACATCGCACTGATTATTTTTTCCTTTTGATAAACTGCCAGGCTTGGAGAGGTTTCCTTTTTGATACTCTGAGCTTACTCCCCTCTTCCAGCTGCATGCTGTGTTCCTTCTCTTCTGGCTCTGAATCCCGGCAAGGAGACGCAACGTGTCGTTAAAATGGCCGTCACGTTCCCGTCCTGCACGGTTGGATTGCTGCGGCTGATGGTGGGTCTGAGGCGGCCCGCGAGGCTGGCAGGGTTGGCCTTGGCAGCCGGTGGAGCTGAGAGCGTGTGAGAGATGGCTCTTTGCTGGAGTGGTCTTGGCCGCTTTTGAGGCCACCTCGAGGCATCGCTCGCTGGGCGTCTGGGTGCGAAGCTGCACAGAGTAAAACTGAGAAAGCTGGCGGTGTTTTGAGGTTAGCCCGAGTGTGGCCGGGCAGGAGGTGCAGCAGCAAAGCCAGCACGTGCCCTTCTCGCTGGAGGCCCCAGTCCTGCCTGCGGACAGGTCGCTGCTGCTGTATGTACCCTGCTGCAGCAGTAAGGCGCAGGCAGAGCGTGCTCACTGACCTGCTGTCAGCACTCACCCCTCTGTCCTCATTAGGAGCAGACTTAGGCCAGGAAGGAGACATTTTATAGTCCAGTCAGAGAAACATAAAAATTAGTCTTTGAAAGACTGTGTGCCGTAATAGCCCGAGCCTCTTAAAAAATTATGTATGCACCCTTCATGCACCATTAAGTATCATTGTTTCATTTAGTTAGCATGCAGTGTAGTTCTGCTTGTACTTTGCAAAACACATTACATCTCATTCTCCAAAATGTTGTTACACTCTGTGGTTTGCATTATAATAAAAATATGCAAACAATTATTATCCAAACAAAACTAAATATGATTTAATTTTTAAATCCTCCTCCTTCTCCTTTCACTGATTCCACAGTTTTTCCTTGGTGGTGTCCAAAATTCAGAGAGAAAGGAAAGCTGAAGTCAGAAGTGTTTACAGAAAGGAACATTTCTGCCTTCCTACAACTACAAAAGAAACATTTGTTGCCTCAGATAACTCCTAAGCAAACTGCCATCAAAACAATTAGTGTTATTTTTCTATTATCCTCCTATTTGAGAGTAAATAGCCATTTCATGAATATGTTAATTATCTGGTAGGTGCAGAAGATAAGTGGATGGTATATCTCCGCAAATGATGATAAAGCTTCTATTGTATACAAAAATTTCCAACAATGATTTTTTTCCAAGTGCTTGGGGTCAGGCGATTGCAGTTAAACTGCTCACAACTGGACCCATTCTGCTTTGATAACTTAAAGATTTAACAAAAGTAATACTGTTGTGCAAATGAAGATTTTTTTTTTCCTTTTTTTTTTAAAGAAAAAGCAGGCGGGTGAGCAGTCAGAATTGAGTCCCTACAATGGCTGAACATTTAAATCCTGTGGTATTTCTGTATTAAGTTTTAAAGGCTAACAAAGAGGTTCTGAAAAAAAAAATTCACTTATGTAAGTACTGCAGGGTGGTATGTCTGTGTACTATTAAATACGTGGTATTTTTAGATGTAAAGTGATACTGGGTTATTCCATTTAAGTTGGGCTGTCTGCAGAGCAGAAATTTGAATTTATCTGTCAGTAGGAACTGCAGGTTACTGGATAGATATGTTTGTTTATTTTTTAAATCATCCAAATATTTATTTTGGTGAGAGTGTGCTTATTTAGACTCTGGAGAAGCAGAAAAGTGTGGGTTTTCCTTTTGGAGATGTGTACATTTAGGAAAAAAATTCAATATTCTGCAAAGTTGAATGCACCATTGTGCCAGATAATTAAAATGTAAATTTAAGTATCTATGCCTGCTTTGTGATTTTTTTAATACTTTTAAGTTAGTTGTCTTTTAAAACATGTGGTCAGCTGTTGTATTCACATATGGTCAAATGATCAAAGTCTGAACTCCTCTCTAATTGTCCCCTGCTGCTTGTCTGCTCTGTCCATGATCAAGGCCTCAGCAGGTGATAAGAAAGGCATGAGAACAGGCTGGAAGGAGAATGAACTACTGAGGGGCCCAAGCTGAAAGAAATAAAGACTTCCAGTACATCACCCTGACAGTAAAGAACCAAGAAAAAGTGAAGTCTGGTTAGTTCTTATTTTTTCTTTCTTTCTCGCCTTTTTTTCCCCTTGCTCACCAATCTGCATATATTTTTTTAAAGGAAAAATGCAAATGGCGTAGTCTCTGTGTATTCTCAGCTCATATAAAAGACAGAACCAAACAGCCTACTGCAGACATGTTTATTTACTTGCTAGGAGGAGGAAGCTGCTAAGTCACACAGTTTATAGTATTTCACATGTTTGTGGAAATCATTGCAATTCTTTTCACTTGTGCTTGTCATTGTTTGCCTGGAGTTCACTTTGCCAGATGGTTCTTTATTGTCACTGGTGTCCACACCTCGCTCTTGCATCACTTCAAGACCAAATGGTGTGAAGAGCTTTAATACTTAGAGGATTTAGTAAAAGTAAATCCACACTTTGTGGAAGGTTCATTCTCAGCTATTCAAGCAGGTCTAGCACTGATTCAGAGAGGGAGTAGCTGACCCAAGGAATGAAGAAAGGGTGAAATAAATGGATTGTCTTTGCCATTCCTGTTTGTCCCCTGCTCTCTTGCAGTCAAAATGCCAATGGAAAATTAGGGATCGATATTAGATTTAGAATGAGGAGTTAACAGTTAAAGAAAGGAAGGCACATTGTCAGATTCCACCCCCCACCCCTCCAGTCAGTGTAGAAAACAGTTGGCTGCATTTCTTAAGCTAAATTTCTTAGGCTTGCAGTAATGTATTTGTATGCATCATGTTTCTGGAACCACGTGAGGATTAATTTTTTACATGAATTTGCATGCAAATAGAGTACTCCCTTTTGGCTTCTGCAGAGTTGTTTCTTGATGTTTGCAAACACTGTCACTCAGATGCAAGAAGTGCGATTGCCCCATTTTACAGATGAGGAGGCAGTGGCTGGCTGAGAAGGAAGTGCAGATTGTCATTCGAATATGTAGGGTTGTGGGGCAGTTTATATTTCATTGTTAAAAATAGGTTTGAGTGCCCGTTTCTCTAATTTTGCAGGTAGCTGAAGACTGTCCACATGACTACAGCAATAAGAGGGGTCAGAGAGAGTGTGTGTCTCTGCATGGATAGGGAGTACTTTAGCAGGAGGCAGGTGTGAGAGGATTTAGAGGTTATTATAGTAGAATCCTTGTGGTGATCAGACTATTACATGGCTGCTGTAAAATAGGCAAACAGGTTAATGGGGTATATCCGCAGAGGAAAGAGCACACATTACAACTCTGCTGCAGTCCCTACAAGGAGGCAGAGCTATATTCAGTGTCGTAAGTTTTTTTCTGGAGACAGTGTGGCCAGCTCCAAAGGGTTCTCCTCATGGGCTGTGTGGGTTTTAGGTAGGACATCTCTCAGAGCGGGTTCATGGTAGAAGGGGAGACATCCCACAACTTCAGTGCACAAGGAGGGTAGTGGGGAAAGAGGAATACGATCATGTCTCTGCACAGGGCAAAGGCTGAGAGAGACTTGAAACAAAGGGTTTGGAGCATTTTGACCGTGAAGATTTGTGGAAGGGAGGGCCCCAGTCCTGCCGGCAGCTCTGCTGGAGAGTGTCTGCTGCAGCAGTGACCCACAGAAGTGAAGTGCCCCATGGAAATCTCAGCGCTTTCCTTCCCTCCCTCCTGTGTTCCCTTCTGGGGTGTGAGCTGGTTCCACTTGGTCATGCTCAAGCGACTTCCTGAGCTGGGGTCGGTGGAAGTGCACCGCTGAGGGGGTGAAGTGCCCACCACAAGCTACGTTTAACGCGAGAATCGGCAGA
Source organism: Elanus axillaris (assembly GCA_026212715.1). Lineage (NCBI taxonomy): Eukaryota > Metazoa > Chordata > Aves > Accipitriformes > Accipitridae > Elanus > Elanus axillaris. Next base: position 16,362,990 of record JANZLQ010000040.1, read on the forward strand.
GCTGTTTGCTTCTGAGTGCAGTAAACAGAGAGGCTGCCAAGTGAGGGCAGTGAAGCAGGGTGTATAAATGAGCTTAAGAGACAGCTAGAGGTTTTATGAGGGGTTGTGTGGGGAGGTGGAAGGATGTGGTGACATAAGAGAGGAGGGCATAAACAGAGCAGGCAGTCTTGTTAGGCAGAGTGGTCTTTTTCTACTGCTAATTCTTCACAGGAAAGCTGTGGCATAGCAAATGCAAGGAGGTATATTCCTTATGCTTCGTTTGCACACTCAGGCTCTGCTTCTTATAAAATGGGCAATGCTGGGCTATTAGCCTATCCAAGTTCCCTTCACTTGTCCAACCCATGCCCAGTGTAAATGGAACCTGAACGGATGATGCTGCATTTCTTGCTATTTGCTTTACAGCACACAGTGACTGGAGAGCAGGCTGTGGAAGGAGCCCAGGCCTGGCTGCTGCACTTCTCCCACTCTACCTTGACGATTGCCGAGGTAGTTGCAGCATCTTATCTGTGGTGGAAATGATGCAAGATTTTGTTTTTAAGGGTAATTGTCCTATTTGCTCTGCTCCTCTCCAGCATTCCTACCACATACATTCAGCTCCTTGTTAAATACCCCCGCCCAGTGAAGGCTGCATGGTACTGTTTGGTCTGTGAGCTGTTTGTAGGAATCTGAGGTGAGGTGGGGTTTTGTCAGCTGGAACAGTTAATTCCTGCTTGGTGAGTTTGGGTTTTTCTCTCAAGGTGGATTCGACTCCAGCTGCTTCTGTCTCATACCTTTTGAGCACAATTTCAGAAAAGGTGGGGTGGGCTCGCAGTTGCCTTGCCCTTGTGCTGGTATCTAAGACAATCTGTACAAAAGGTGTGACTTTAACAGACCCGAGTATCGGGAATTTGGCCTTGCCTGCTTGTGGTATCTTGCACACCCTGTGTGCTACTAGATCTATCCCCCTGTGGGGTGCTGCTGGCTGAGGGATGATATATAACCCTTCTGTCAGGATTTGTCATGCCCTAATGACCTTCCTGTAAATATTTATTGTCCAGAACATCCAGAAGTAGGAAAGAAGATCTACCGTGATGGCAGACACACAATGGGAACAGAGGCAGCCAAATTTAACCAGCTTACAAATTTTATCTTCTACCATTTGGTCCTCTGTTTCCTTGGGAATAAAATTGGCAGTGTCCAAAGAGAGCTGTTGAGAATCATCTTTGTGTCTGGAACTTTCTAAGCTGGTGTGACCTGTCTACCTTCAACACAGCTGAGAGGTTTATTTTTCACAGAGAAAACACAGCCTTGGTTGTAGACACTAATGGGAAGGTAGAAGTGAATTCCGCTTCTCTAATAGTTGTTTTTGTAGAACGCATTGATTTGTCACATATACAACAATAGCATACAGCAATGCATTGAAAATCCCAAAACTGTGGTGGGAACATCGAGAAGCTACGTATGGAAGTCTCTCGTATGTAATACTACACTAGCCTTGCAGACTTAAATGGTTCGGTGAGGAGTTACTGGTCACAGTAACTGTGAAAAAGCTCACATATTCTTATTTTTATATTGGTTCAGGTTCCTTTACTGGCAGAAGCTAGTCTTTCTGCCAGCCTGTGGAAAGTTCCTGAGCAAAGAGCTCTCCACACCTGCTGCTGCTGGTAGGTAGTGTCATGCTGTTTTCTTGGAAAATGTGTTTGGATGCTATTTTCTAGAATAAACAAGTTAAAGTGGTCAGCAAATAAAATAGATTCCTCCCACTTCTCTCCTTCCCCCATATGCTCATAATAAGTGGCTGAGGGGGAAAGGAAAAAAAAAAAAAAGATAAGTGGCTGGGTCTCACTCCTGCAAATGGTCAAGAAAATTACAGAGCCAGCAAAATCAATTTCCAGCTTTAATAGTCCACAACCCCAAGGAGTTCTGCACAGTACCCCCTGGGGTCAAAGTAGGCTTTTAATCTCTGAAGTTCTATACAGAGGAGGCGTGTTGAAAACAAGAAGTTTTTGGTGGAGTCACGTGCTTCGGGAGGTTTGGGATCAACAGGAGGTGTGTGGTTTGTTTTCTCTCACAGCAGTTTCGGATGGGAGCTGTGAGCAGTGGGTTTGGTGGGAGGAGGCGAGGTGCCAGGCTCTCCTTCACACCTCCTGCTGTGTCGTACCTCCTGTGATGTGGTAGGCTGTGACGCAGCCATCCCGCTGCCACCTGCCAGCCCTGTGGGTCCCAGTCTCAGCACCCAGTTGGAAGGCAGTCGATCCTGAGGCTGATTTTGTGCTGCTTTATGGGAAACTGAAGGGGGCAGGTCCCAGCCCTCTTCCTTGGCATCCTTGTGTAGGAAGTGGAGTTTGGTTTATTACTTTGCCAGTCTCCCAAGGACTGTCATGAGAGCTCTTTGCAATAACAGATTATCAAGGGAGCACCCTTGGGCTAAGCAGGGCAGGCCCACAGTCCCCTGTGGGACTTAATTCTTGTAGGACCTGATTCTGCAAGATGCTCCTCCTGGCTGGACATGGGTGGGAGACAGCGTGAGCCCACCGTGTCCATCCACGGGGCCTCCAACTGACCAAGAAGAAAGGTGGGAACAAAGTGGTCACTGCTTTGGATTGGATTGTGAGGCAGAAGGGAAGCAGGAGGCTTCCGCAGGGACTCCCTGGGAGGATTTTGGCTGGTGGAGGGAGGAAGGTACTTTCTCTGTGCTGTAGGTCAAGTGGTAGGGTAATGAAGAGAATAGCCCTAATGTGCATAAATGCTGCCTGTCAAAATGACTCTTTCTCCTCTGCAAATCTACTTAAAAATAATTGCCCATGTGCCACCCTGAAACATATCTAGCAATTAAATGATAAGGCTAATACGTTACATGCATGGAGGCCAGGAAATTTGGAGGCAGCGTTGCCATAGCAACCGTAACTCTGCCCTCCTGGGCATAGGCATTCCTGTGGGGTCGGTCAGGGCACAGTTGTGGGGGTGGGAAATGCCGCCAGCGTGGTAGCAGCGGGGTGGGAAAAGTCATAAAAATGTAAAAATAAACCCAACTCTTTCATCTCATTTTGTGGTGTCAGTGGAAGAGCAGTAAAAGGTGAAGCTCCTCTCCATTATGCGTGTTCGAGGGAGCGCTGCAGTGCTCGCCGTCAGGACGTGCCGGAGACCCTGCGCCTTTGGGAGGGCAGAGTTTTGACTTTGCTGGTTTTAGCCTCGACGGATTTCAGCTGCTCTCAGCTCTCTGGGGATGCTGTATTAGGTGGAGATAGGATGTCTTCAAAATTAGACCGGTACCCTCCTTTGGCTCTGACAGCTAAAATCCTAGTCCATAAAGGACATGTCTGCTCCAACGAATGGTGCTTCTGAAAATGCTGCTCAGGCCCGGCCCACTGAGGAGAACACGCATTCACATATACTCAAAATTATACTGTACCATTAACAGCAAGACTTTGACTCCAGAACGGTTCTCCTGTTCTCCCGCTAACTTTGAAGCCATCTAATTTTGCCCCGAGAATTGCAGAACGTTTGCTTTTGTGCACGTGTGTGTTTGTGAGCGCTTACATCAGTGCCAAGTGGCCGCTCGTTCCTTCCTTCAGGAGCTGGCAGCTGAAGCTCTGCCCTCGCCGCTGGGTGTGTTGAGCCTGCGACTAGAAGTGATGGGGTGCCGTCACCCTTTGTGATGATGGGTTCCGCTTCGTCATGTCTGCAGTGTCACTGTCCGTGACTATACCACTTCTAAGTTTTGTTAGCGCAGATGTTTTTAGGCTAACAGAAACCCCAATTGCGAATGATGGGGCTTCTCTTGCCAACAAAATATAAAAGGAATTTGGTGAGGAAATCAGAAGTGATGGCTTGGCTTTCTCTGCTTTAATGAACTGAGCACTGAAGCCTCAGTAGTTTTGCAGAGACCATAATTCTTGTTTCAGTATCCAGGCCTCACTCCCTAATAATCTCTGAATCTATTGTTTCGCCTTTGTGAAATGGTTTGGTTTTCTGTTGCTATCTTCTCAGAATAGATCTGTGCTTAGGTGTTACTGCAAAAAACAGGTAATTTTTTAAAATGAAAAAATGTCAGCTGGTTGCTGGCAGATACCTCTCATCTGGAAAAGCCTCTTGGCTCATATGCTGGTTATCCCTGCTGAGATAAAGCGAGCAACTGCAGCAAATGAAGCACTTGAGAAGTGTGCTACAGCTTCTCCCTGTAGTATGCAAACGAACTGCAAATCATCTGTGTTCCTGCAGGAAGTTCTTTAAGAAAAGCAATGGGATGGAGAAGGAAATGGAGGGCCTGGGTGCTGGCGAGATTATTTTCAGTGGAGGGCAACATGCATTTGCTGTATGGTTGGGGTACGACAATAGAAGTCTGCTTTCTGTGGAATTCTGTGGCTCTCGGACGCAGGAGATGAAAGACATAGAACGATAAAGTGGTACATCTCAGGGCACTTTATTTTATATTAAAACATCATTTTTTTTGTAGCAAATGCGTACCAAATGTGAGATAGAAAGCCTATTGTGTTACCAGACTTTAAAATTAAATCATGCACAGAGATCATGCATTTGTTTTTATTGTACTAAGACATCATCCTAATATCACTTTGGTTCACTTGAATAAATTACATGTATTTGGCAATCATGTAGTAGGAATTTGACACGAGAAAGTCAGCAAAGGTACATGATGACAATACCATGAAAGGCAATGTTTATGGAGAAGATATTTTCTATATACCATTGTTCAATGTTGAAACATGTTTCTTCAATTTACATTCCTTTTTTTTTAAGGGTGCATAATAACTTAGTGTAGCGTTGGAAACTTGGGACAGATATAACTTAAGCAGATTTATCTAACTACACACAGTACTTTGTTGTTCGACACACAAGCAGCTGCCATAGCAACTGCAAGATCACAAACTGTTATGATACCTCCGAAAAACAGATTGTCTTTTAAAATAAGCGCAAGTGTGTGAATTTGCATGTCAACTTTATTCAACAGTAGCCTTGACTTTTGGGGAGAAATGATATCTCCAATTGCACGCTTCTCTCCCTGTGGGATCTTCGTGGTTTATTTTGATGATGGTATTTTTTCACTTTGCCATAATTTTTTTCATTATCATATAATTTTTTGCTGCGCTGAAGGAATAAAATATATTTTAAACTGCTCATTGTTATTTCTGTATACCATGATAGTGTCTAATAACCCTTATAAACGTTGAGGTCTTCTTCTTGCCTCCAGTTAGAGAGAAGCAAGTCCTGTCCCATATAGCTTAGGGCAGAAAAAGATGGAAATGGAACGGGTGGCATGGAGAAGAAAAATTGTTTGTCCCAGCCACATGGCAGGTTGGTGGCAGAGAGCCTGCTGAGAACAGGGATGGCTGTCCTGTCATATACATGGCTGGGGCTGCTAACTGGCCATTAGAGAGAGAGAGTTGTGGGCTTGTTTCAGATGGCCAGTGTGTCACTTCCTGAATGCAGCTAAATATGTTACTTTGTTAGAGAAGATGGAAATGAGACAAAAAAACAGGGAGAGGGTTGGTGGCAGGTTTTTTCCCTCCCGTTGTTTTGTCATCAGGTAATATATATATCCCAAATGTAGGTGAACTTACCTTCCTAACGGCCATGAGCAAAGAATCGTCTGTGCTTCACAGGTAGATGAACTGCTCCATTGAGGAGTTAAGGCTCCTATGAGACCCAAGATGAATCATTTGAGCAGTGGGAATAGGTGTCATGAGTGGTTAGGAAAATAGCACCATAAGCCCCTGCAGGCAAAAATTTCCATGGTAGGTGACAAAATAAAACATGGAGTATTTTGCAGCCATGTCCTGGTCCCGCAGACAAACCAGTATCAGAAATCAGCTGTATCAGTGGTAGTTCACTTGTGCATAGCTCTTGGCCCTTTAGACACCCAAATGCTTTAATTTTGTGACTCCAGGTTTACTCTCTTCTGTTTGTTTTGAAAAGGTCATGGCGATGTATCCCAAGTCATATTATATATCACTTGGGGAACTACCATATGTCTGTGCAAATAAGAGCAAATCAAGAGAGTTTCCCAGTTTTTATTAATAACACATGCAGAGAGTCTACAGACATTCGCAAATCACTCTTAATGGGTGCATTTTCTTAGAATTTGTTACTTGCTTTATGAGGCCAACGAGTCTTAGTCATGGTCCAGAATGTCAGGGAATGCACTGAAACAAAACAAAATGGTCCTATCCTCAGACCACTTCCAAAGCAAGACCAAGACAAGAGGTAACAAAAATAGTCAGATGAGGGTGTGTAAGGAGTTGATGAGAATATTGGTCTATGGACCTCTCTCAGGAAAACAGCTATTTAAGTGATGACAAGCTGTTTGTTTGCATGACGGTTTGGGAGACTTTGAAGGCTGGTTTGAAGGCAAACAATGAAGTCACTTTGTAGATGGTTGTTGGGAGCTGTTTCTAGCAGGAGGGGCAGCAGGGGGAAAAACACAAAAAGGATTTTGTTTGAAAACATAATATAGGCTATGGCCATGTTGGGGAGCAGGAGCCAATGTTGCAGATTCATCACACAGTGTGTAAAACAAACCTTTATCAACTGTTCCTCTTACTCATCAAACTTGCTGTGAGGAGGAATCTGTGGGTCTCTCCCAAAGGTGACGGCACTTTGAAATAGTCAGAAATACGGTATTGCTGACTTCATGTTGGTTTTCCCAGTCTGGCTACCCAGTAAATCCCTGTCTTACGTGAATGGCCAGCTCTTTTCCTTCTCCAGGAAGAGGGCTGTGATGCATGTATGGAGAACTGCCATACCCTGCTGGGGACGTATCAACCAGAGACCTGTATCAGGGCCTACAGCATCAACAACAGCACTTGACAGAAGTGGGAACGAGTTGTGGAAAGAAGTATGCAGAAAAGCAGCCATTTTCGGTTGTTGGAGCCCGAGTGGTATCTGTGACTTAGGAATTCTGAGGCCTACTTGCTGTGCATCTTTATAAGGAGTTTGTACATCTTTGCCAGCCTTGAGTCATGCCTCAGAAAGTTCATGAGGATGGGTTTTTTTGCTTGGGATTTTTGGTGTGTTTTTTTTTTTTTTTTAAATTGTTGGATGTGTTGTCATGTTTATGAGCTTTTAGGTCCATCTGTGTTGCCTATTTCAAGGTTTTCTTTTGCAACTGAGAATTAGAAACTTATTTTTATGGTACATGTTCTTTTTTTATACAGAACCTAGATTTGGGCGAGTCACATGCCTGCAGGTTCTGAGGCTTCCTGAAAAGCACCAGCTGTTGCAAGACTGGGGATGAAACTGCGAGAGCATGCAGTGCTGCTGGTACTATGAGGCCTTTTTAGACACCACCCTTTTTGGATTGCTTGGATATAAAATGTGGCTGAATTATTCCTTCCCCCCCCCCCCCCCCCCGGGGGGGGGGGGGGGGGGGGGGGGGGGG